>OY744531.1:90447566-90450066 GCA_963556195.1 Sepiola atlantica | reverse complement strand
TCCCCTAAAATGACGTTACCTCTAATTCTCAGTAGTCTTTGACGTGTATAGTGGAAACTTAACCTGTTTGGGGGATCTTAGTGACAAAGAAATGTCAAAGGTGAATTAATGCAAAAACTATATATATATATATATATATATATATATATATATATATATATATATATATATATATATATATATATATATACGAGGCTTTTCTAAAGGTTATCCGACCTTAGGCCAGAAAAAATATTTCAGATACGTGACTGGATTTGGACCCTAATCCCCTTCAAAGTAAGCTCCTTATGTTTGAACGCACTTAGCCCACCGATCCATCCACTGCCGGAAAAAAAACCTGGAAGTACTCTTTTGTGAATGCTGTTCATCTCCGCCGTCGCGTTCCGCATTATCTCTTTTTTCGCACCCTCTCAGTAACAGCTGTACTCCGAGCAGTTTGGGCCCTGCCAGAACGCCGTTCACTCTCTGCTGATGTGCGGCCCTTTTTGAATCGGTTGAATCACTCCCTTATTTGTGGTACACACATTGTATCTTCTCCAAACACCTGGGTAATCTAACGCGACGTAGAAGTTGTACAATTACTGCTAGAAATCTCAACAAAAATAACTTTATAAAGGATAAATTATCACGTGATTTCAGACAGGTTCTCGTAGCATCATGATTAGCGCACGCGGTTACAGCCGCAGTGATCGCTTAGTAAACCACGCTGCTGAGCCGCAGTACCGGTGAAACACGTGTACGTTGATAACTATTTCTCTCTCTCTCTCTCTCTCTCTATATATATATATATATATATATATATATATATATATATATATATACAACTATCAATGCTTACTCATATGACAGCTTTTATATCCTTTACATAATAATTTTTCTACAACCTTGGATGATTTGTAATAGTTTCCATCTCATTACGATCCCAATCCCCGTTGCGATGACTCATATAGCCGCATTCGACTTGTTATCTTACAGAAATATACGCCATATGAAAGTTATTGCTTTGACAGACCTGATTGTCCATACAGATTTAATAGCTTTCTTGTCTACGATGACATCTTCACTTCAATCATGATATGTGCGTTGCCAGTTCTTCATCTAAATTGTGTATATGTGGATTTGTGGTATAGTTTATATGTGTGTTTGAAATAATCACGTTGACACACTAATCATTGTTAGATAACCGAGGTTAAACGGCGTTGAGCCTTGTCAATATAAGATGGGTGACCATTTGCGAATGCCTAGCGATGTACATGTGTGGACAGCGACACATTCGTGTGAAAATTAATTTTGTTTAATTATCTCACATAAGCGAGGCACACATGCGACTGGGAACGACTTATATTCATAAGAACGTTTCTTCCTTCGGAGGAAGCCGACTGAACTAGCTCAGGGTTAATGCCGAACCAGCTAATATATATGCATGCTATCTGCCTATCACTGAATACTTTTTACATTTTAATTTTTTTTTAACATAGTTCACCCCAAACAAGGCAGGCCGCCACTGTAGACGTAAGGGCTACTGAGAAAAAAGGGAGAAGGTTGTTTTTTGGGGGGAGAGGAGGGGTCAACCTAAACTGGGATCTGCTAAGCGAGATGTCTGTTTACATTAGTTTTAAATTTCTGCATGTCAGTACCGTCGGGGAAACAGGGGGCAGGGAGGGAGTTCTAGAGGCCAGCATCACGAGGAAAGAAGCTATTTGAGTAGAAAGCTCTCCAGCATATGCCCCCCCCCACAGTGAATGGATGGGATTTAGCTGATTGTCGAGTTGGTCCAGTGTATTTACGTCGAGGGGCACTAGAGTAGCCAATTCATCAGAGAATAACCCATTGAAGTATTTGTAAAACAAGCACAATTTGCTACATTGCGGCGATGGGACAGGGACTGGAGCTTGGTTGACAGTGAGGGACCTATTAGGTTGGCAACTCTTTGGAACAGTATCTGAAAATATTAATAGATAAGGAAGAAGACAACAATTAATTTAACTAAGAATATATTGTGTGTTAACGTCTCTATGGATTAATTTCCCTTATAGGGTGTGATTGTCATTTAGGGACCATATAAGCTTTTCTAGACATTAGGCATAGCTGATACTACGACGAAGGACGAGCTGTCTTTCTGTAACATACTATTCTATACTTCTGTAAATACACTTTCTTGTAAATATACCATCGTGCTTTTCATTAATGCCAGTTTGAACAGTGACCTATATTAGCCTGATACACCCTTTCTTCTCATATTTTTAACATCCGGGTTTTTTCAGGTGACAATTTAAAGACGATCTTTTAAAACTTTTTATTTTCATTCAGTATGTGAAAAGATGTGATAACATTGAACCGCTAGTTGATTGGTGTAGACTGTAATAGTGTTTATGTAATTTTATAAATGCTCTACTCGTTATTGAACACTTTTTAAAATATTGGTTTAATGTTCTTGTTTTAACATATTTGAACTTTATTAATTTATATATATATATATATATATATATATATATATATA
>OY744531.1:90417566-90445066 GCA_963556195.1 Sepiola atlantica | reverse complement strand
CAGTTTCGATGACGCGCACACACTATATCCGGTTAGCACTAGTGCCTCTACGCATGCGTCAATATCTTCTTCCTTTTGTTGTTGTCTTATAATCCCCGATTTTCATTTTGAGAATGTAATTGGCGTTAGCAAGAGAACATTACCTTTTTTTTGTATAGATGCAAAAAAAAAAGAAAGTACAAGAGCGAGTTCAGAGAATTGGCCGAAAGGTTTTCTTGCCTTTTCTTTTATTTTCTAGCGCATTCGTTGAAGTTTTCTTCTCTCATATTTTATTTCTAGTGATGAGTCAGAGGGGAATTGCTAACTGGAATTCTTCAAGGTAAACGGAAAATCAAACAAATAAAAAATGTCTGACTTGAAAACAAGCTGGGGAAATTGCCTTCAATCTCGCAGCCACTTTTACCACGTGTATAAATAAATGTATTGATTCACCAAAACAAATCTTTACTCTATGCCTTATTTTTACTCTCTTTTTAAGCTCAGTGTTGCATTCATGAACCATTTTTATAGATTCCCACTCTCTTAGCCACCTTTCCCCTTCTCTCTCTTTTTCTCTCTCTCTTTCTCTCTCTCTCTCTGTATATATATATATATATATATATATATATATATATATATATATATATATATATACACACATATATAATTATATATATGTATATATATATAAATATTTTGTGAAGTAGGATATATATATATATATATATATATATATATATATATACACATATATAATTGTATATATGTATATATCTATATAAATACTTTGTGATTAGGATATATATATATATATATATATATATATATATATATATATATATATATATATATATATATATATATGTATATATATATATACTTTGTAAACTAACATGACTGTCTCTATAGGTTACAATATCTATGTTTTTCCTTGAGAGAAAAGTTAATCAAATTTAGTTCTCTTATATAGTTTTTTTTTTCTGAAAGCGAACTTTGATTTTCTGAAGAGCTAATAATTGAAAAGTTCGGGTTTGATATACTAATTTCGCTTGGTCGGCTACGAACGAAACGGTCCGTAAAATATATCGAAGTTTTAAATTGCAAATAAAACGAACAGTAAAATGAATAAAATCTCGTTCACTAGAATTCAGCCTACTATTGTCTGTCTGTCTGTCTGTCTGTCTGTCTGTCTGTCTGTCTGTCTGTCTCTCTCTCTCTCTCTCTCTCCCTCTCTCTCTCTCTCTCTATATATATATATATATATATATATATATATATATATATATGTATATATAAAGTCAGAGAGCTCAATGTAGAAAACAGAGCAAGGATAGAATATAGAAAGAAAAGGTTCACATACACATTGCAACTGTCAGCATTTATAATTATAAATTAAATTATAAATGCTGACAGTTGCAATGTATATGTGATTTTTTTCTTCTTATGTTCTATTCTTGCTCTGTTTTCTACATTGAGCTCTCTTAGTCGGATTTCTTACCAAAATTATTCACTTTAACACTATATATATATATATATATATATATATATGTGTGTGTGTGTGTGTGTGTGTTTGTATATATATAATACTCCTTCATAAACTATTAATACTATCCTTATGAGTCTTAAAGCATAGTTGCTATTCGTGAGGGGTAATTATTTGAGCTATATTAATTACAATTGAGGTTTAGGCGTGTGTTTTAAAAAGAACCCGTCCGAAAAAAATTAAATAACTCCAATGTATTGTGAAACTTTAACAGAATAATCTACAATTAAATATTGCCCAAAGTGCAGTTTATTTGAAGTATTTAAGATATGGATACACCCGCCTATTTGTAAATTCATACACGATACAAATTATCTAGATATGTCCACCGTTGAATGAAAATGTATCTGGATTACAATAATATATATATTAAAAGATTTATAGATACTTTAAATTTAAATCACCTAGCCAACAACAATAACATCATCATGAAAGGGGGCATAGTTTTTACAGATAAGTACTCATATTTAATGAAAATATCTACATTATTATTAGACGAAATCACATACACCAAAATAGAAGACAAAAGCATTGAACATTTTAACAAATCCTTCAAACAGTTAATAAAATAGATAAGAATTGGACACCATATATCGAATGCCACCCCACTGTTCGCATATTATACAGCATTCCCAAAAGTCATAAACCGGACTTCCCCATGGGCCATAATATGTGGCATCGGAAAGCACCACACACAAGATCGCACGAGCCATACCCAACATTCTTACCCCACTAATTGGTACCATTAGTGCTTCCCATATCAAGAACAAGGGTTACATAAGACAAAATAAAAAACATTACTATTGAAAACAAAAAGTATACACAGCTTAGACGTAACATCATTATACACTAATGTCCCAGTTAAAAATGTTTAAACTGGCTACACACCTAAATAATATCAACAGCAACTTACCTTTTCCCTCCAACATTTTAATAGAGATAATTAGACGTATTACTTATATGACATACTTTCGATTTGACAATAATATCAACAGCAACTTACCTTTTCCCTCCAACATTTTAATAGAGATAATTAGACGTATTACTTATATGACATACTTTCGATTTGACAATAATTTCTATAAAAAAATTCGGAATCCCTTTGAGTTGATCACGTGTTTTTTCTTATAATCTCTAGAACCTGCCCCTTTCAAATTTAGATTACTTCCTAACACTGAGTATTTTAGATATATTGATGACATTCTAATTTTTATTCCCGAAGACACACAAATTGAAAACATCAAAAACAAATTAAATACAGTTGACACCTCCATAAAATATTCATATGGGGCAAAGATAAATAACTAGATACCTTATTAGACATACTAATAATATACATTCATATTCACACTATAATAACAAAATAAAAACACGCATGATAAGTGGCTTTTTGCGACGTGCTCTCCGAATCTGTAGTCTTAAATACATAGATGAGGAAATCAAATACACCATACATTCGTTAAAAACAGTGCAATACCCCACACAGTTCATATTAAATGCAAATAAAAAAGCCCTACAAATATTCTAGAAAAAAACAATGAGCCAACATTTCAAACACCGAAATTTCTCTTATAAATGGACATCTTCTTTTACCCACTCATTCAAATGGTACAGTAACTTGCGACACGCTTACTAAACTATGGATTCCAACAATGTAAACAACATCACAAACTATAAAACACACATTAAATACAAGACAATTCCGAAACAAAAATAATATCAAACGCTGGTATATTCACTGTCCCATGTAATAATTGTAATCAAATATACGTAGGGAAGACTCAACGGGAACTTAAGAAAAAGGTTGGTTAACACAAAAGAGACACACAAATAGTAACTCTCTGAACACGCTTTACTTCCACGCAGTACAACACGATCATTCGTTTGATTTTGAACAAGCTAAACTTATTAAAATCATTGCAAATAAATCTCGGCGAAGACTGCTTGAAGCAGCACTCATTATATACTCTAACACTATCAAATAACGCAATAGGTTATATAATTTATCTCCTTTAATCAGCAAACTTATTTTAACCGAACAAACATTGAATTCAGATCCAGGCTATACCCTATATCACACTCCCTACATGCGTCGTGCATAATGTCTACATATAAACTAAATGAATTCAATAAAATATTTTCATATGTGTATATTGATATGTGTTCGTATATGTGTACGTGCATATGCATATGTTCATATACATGTATGAATAAATAAGTGAATAACAAATAAATACACTATCACTTTAATACCTCAATAAATATTGATAAATTGATACTTTCCTTCTTTCTCTCTTTACACTTGACGTTTTTCACTTTCTCAACAGTAGTTTTAAGAAATTATATTATTCACATATGTGCATGTATTCATGTATCTTCAGCTGCATATATATATATATATATATATATATATATATATATATATATATATATATATGTTGCATATACATGTACTCGTGGACTTATTTATAATTTAATAATAGATAAATAATTAATAAATAAGAACAAATCATTAAATGAATAATAAATAAATACATCAACACATAAATAAATAAATATATGTCTCTTTTTCCGTAAACTCTTTACTCGTCCCATCAACTAATAATCAGGATTTTATTTTAAATAATGCATAACACCACACTTTTATATTCTTACAAGTTTTTCTAACAAAACATTCACCCGAGAACGTCAGAACAAAAATAATATGTCCTTTTCCCTTTTTTAATTTTAGCTTTTCACACATTTCACGGGGTAATTTATGTATGTGTATGTGCATGTATTTCTGTGGTTAGATGAGTATATGTTTGTATGCTCATACATACATACGTGGATGCCAGATGTGGACGCCTTCTCCACGTCTGGTCTTGTATCTCGACCTCTCTCGGACGCTCTCGCCCCCATCGCATCCTGGACCGTCTTATCACGGGACCATAACATTTTAATCACACGTGTTCTTAACTCAAGGCTAAATAAAAAAAGAAGATTCTATAGGCATGTATCGTATCCCTTCCCACCCCATCATAATTTTAATTAATTCGATCCGCTACCATCGTTCGACCCCACTCCCTCCGCATTTATTGTAATACCTCTCCCATTTACTAACGATTTTATACTCCAACCACCGCTTGCGACTGCCACCATCCATTTGTATCTCATAATTTGATTTTTTGCTTAACTTGACAGAGGTTCTGAACCAGCTGTATTCGCCACCATCCATTCGAAACATGTTGTACTTGTTTGATGTTTTATTTAGACAATCATCCTGAAGAAATCTTATACTAAAGACGAAACTTTAATGAATAGATAAATAGTTATTTTGGTTTTCTCTTTTTCAATTTCCATATATATATATATATATATATATATATATATATATATATATATATATATACATATATATATATATATATATATATATATATATATATATATATAGTGTGTGTATGTATCGATGTATGTTCAGGTATTGCAGCAATGTGTACGTTTTAATTCTTTACAATACTTGAGATTAAACATAACATGTTAACATTGACATATAGAAAACATACCTGTTAAGCAGGTGTCTGTTTGTCACGTTAATTTTGTGTGAATTGTACAGAGTAAGTCGTTTTTATTTATATTTGCTAGCTTATACTCGATAAAATGATGGGGAGTTTATGAACGACAATTTTTATGCGTGCCTCTATATTTGAGAATCCGACTGACTTTTCCTTATATATTAGATGAACCCACTGTTTAGTATCTGTATTTCTGACCAACTTTTTTTTTAACTAGTCGCGATCTCCCCTATATACAATTTTTAAACTCTTTGATTTCTGTTCTACATCTTCTTAATGTACCCCTCTCTCTACTTTCTTACCCCGGATCCTCCACCTAACTCTTTCGAAATATCCTTCCGTAACCCATCGCCTAATTTGAACAATAAAAACATTTTAAACATAACTAAATCCCAGAACTAATGTATATTTTAGCAAGTATTTTTTTGTTATTTAAATATATAGGAATAAGCTCAAGGGAAGTAAACGTTGATTGATTCACATACTATATAGATTGTATATCATGAACCACTTTTTGATTTGTGTATTTCTTTCCAAATGTTTAACTATTCGCGACCCCATCCATTTCCAGTTTTTGAACTCTTACATTTCCAATATATACGTTCTATTAATTACGCTTCAGTTCGGTCACAACGAAGAAAAGATGAAACATCGCAATACAGCGTAATCCCACTGAGAGTTTAAGCACATTTACATTAAAACGAAAATAAATCAATTCTCAAAACTGTAGCGAATTTCCATCATTATAAGTTTCTCTAACAGTAAAGACGTGACACTGTGGCCGTTATTTTATGTATGTGATCCAAATACCCCGCTGGGACACTTTGACAAACTGTAAATATAACTTGGTAGGGGAGTTTGAGGCGATAAGTAATAAATCAACCTCCCTCTCCTACGAAGGAGGTAATGCTTTAGAGCGTACACCGCATAGAACCGAGCAGAATAATCGCGTGTCATCATTGATAATGTCAGTTGTATTTTAGTTTTCGCCATACAATTTTTTTGCTTACATATAATTGTTAACTCGCCCCGGTTGGGCCGTGGCAGTTCTCGTTTTGTATACTCGTCCCGGAAAGGGCTGTGACAGTTCTTGTTTAATCTCTCGTCATTTTTAACACCATAAATCATATAATTTGCATACCTTTAAATTTCTCGCACCCTCAATCTTTCCTCGCCGCGTGGAGGGGTGCGTCGTCTAGTGGTTGAATTCCTTTTTCTTTCTTTCTGCCGTGAACAACGCCGCTGCAACAAAAGCTTCATGACCGACTCAATCGACAAACAATCTTTTAAACTTTCAATTCTTTTTAGTACAGGCGTTAGTTATATATCGGCTTGGAGATATTCACCAACGTCGAGAGAGAGAGAGAGAGCAAATTACTGCCTTCGTAATTACTTATCAATTAAGTCCTTGACCATTCGTGGAGGGGGAAATGAGATATTTCGCCTGTATTTTGTTAGGGAATTAATTCCCCTATGTATGTTGCAGACTACATGGTAAAAATCACGTCTGATAGGCTCGCCTCCAAAACCCAGACTGGCAAAACTCTCAGCTTCTCACGAAGAAGGAGTGACGTCACGGATCCACACGTGCGACACTCATGCGCAAACATTTCCTTCCCTCATATTTTCTGACCTCTTGACCCGGTGCTCGTCAACGTTCGCTCTGACAGCCCTTGTGAGCTCCAACCGTGAGAACAACCCTATTCTGCACCCGACTGCACGGGTCCAAGTCAAACCAACGATTTCCACAAATACGTCCACCTCAAGATGCGTCCGTTCCCACAGGACCATTACCCAACAGAATTATTGTAGGATTTTACCTCTTGAACATTTTAAAATGGTAATTGTTATATTATAAGCCATCAACCTCCAATAATGAATTATTTTACCTGTGGTGCAAATTAGTTTACAGCTAATATTAACTAAAGTCTCTTTTTTAGTCCGATGCTTTATAGATGCGGTCTTTGTCCGCGGCCTTATAGCGTTTACCCATTTTTATCACAACGAAAAGTCCAATTTTCGTAAGTGAGAAAGTAGGGAACATACTTTTAACTAAGCGATAACACTGAAATTAAGAGCGACAGCTTTTAAACAGAAGGAATAAAAACAGTGTATCATTATTTAGTAAGTTTACTATGCTAATTAATTAAGAAATATATACAACAGAAAAAGGTAAATATACATAATGAGTGTTTGCAGATAGGTGCTCCAGCGAGAACTTATCTTAAATGAAGCGTGTTCAGGTAACAGGTGCGCGAACTTGGCACCGACGATTCAGGCTATTTCGACGTGTAAGAAATGGATTTTGCCTGAGACTGCTTTCTAAGGTATTTTGCCGAAATGCAATCATGTCGATGTTAACAATGTTGGTTAAAATAGAAAAAAGAGGCTTACGGTTGAGTTTATATATGCTGATTAATGTGACCCTTAAGGAGAAGTGATTGGCTTACCTTTTGGTTGAAGCTCGTCACCTTTAAAGACACACAAAATACAGCAATTAATCAACCTGTGACGGCAGACTATAACTGTGTATACCTTTAGCAATTCTGGTGCCTATGTAAACATCTGAGTGAAGGGAGTGGTTGCGAATATTTATTGACAGAAAAAATACTAAATATGACCCAAGATCAAAAGAGAATATGTGGGGTTGGTTATTTTTTGCCTTAAGTAGCTTTGTTGGTATCACTCATTCGGTTTATTTTCCTCCTTTCAAAATAGGTTGAGGTCAGTATCCTATGGTTGCGATAAGTCGCAAACACTGCTTCGTTTAAGACCCGAATACATTTTCTGGTATTCCTTCCGATTAGAAATATTGTCAGGCATTTCTTAGTGATATTGTCTTATTTTAACATGTCTACATGTACTAGACAAACCGATATGTAGATAGTCTAATCGAACTGGCGTGACTAAGCAAAACGTTTACTTATAGCACCTGGTATTCGCGAACACTCAACATTGTAAGTATGACGGCCTTTTGGCTAAGCTCAAAGTGTAGTATCTGTTCCGATGGATACTGCACGCCTGTCCTGTGCAGTTCTAGGAGGTCCACCCTCCCAGGCTTTGCCTCCCCTCTTTGGGGAGGAGTAAGTTTATTGCTTACTGTCTGAGGCGCCCCTACCGGGGAATGCCGACGGGGCTGCCCAGGCAATTTTTAATGGCCAGAGTGCTCACCTTGTCGGGCGCTGGCTTTTACACCCCCACTTTCCGACCCGATCTTGGGTCACATCTTACTTGTGGGAGTAAGATAAACCTGGCCTTGTGCCTAACCTCCTGGGGAGGTAAATAAAACATTGTAAGTATGACGGCCTTTTGGCTAAGATCAAAGTGTAGTATCTGTTCCGATGGATACTGCACCCCATAGACTGGTATTGTCTTGGCCTTCGGGGCTTGATTTACGCCGGTCTATGGGTCTGTCCTGTGCAGTTCTAGGAGGTCCACCCTCCCAGGCTTTGCCCCCCCTCTTTGGGGAGGAGTAAGTTTATTGCTTACTGCCTGAGGCGCCCCTACCGGGGAATTTTTAATAGCCAGAGTGCTCACTTTCTCGGGCGCTGGCTTTTTAAGTCCCACTTTCCCGATCCGAGCTTGGGTCACATCTTACCTTGTGGGAGTAAGATAAACCTGGCCTTGTGCTTAACCTCCTGGGGAGGTAAATAAAAAACATTGTAAGTATGACGGCCTTTTGGCTAAGATCAAAGTGTAGTATCTGTTCCGATGGATACTGCACCCCATAGACTGGTATTGTCTTGGCCTTCGTGGCTTGATTTACGCCGGTCTATGGGTCTGTCCTGTGCAGTTCTAGGAGGTCCACCCTCCCAGGCTTCGCCCCCCCCCCTCTTTGGGGAGGAGTAAGTTTATTGCTTACTGCCTGAGGCGCCCCTACCGGGGAATTTTTAATAGCCAGAGTGCTCACCTTCTCGGGCGCTGGCTTTTTAAGTCCCACTTTCCCGATCCGAGCTTGGGTCACATCTTACCTTGTGGGAGTAAGATAAACCTGGCCTTGTGCCTAACCTCCTGGGGAGGTAAATAAAAAACATTGTAAGTATGACGGCCTTTTGGCTAAGATCAAAGTGTAGTATCTGTTCCGATGGATACTGCACCCCATAGACTGGTATTGTCTTGGCCTTCGGGGCTTGATTTACGCCGGTCTATGGGTCTGTCCTGTGCAGTTCTAGGAGGTCCACCCTCCCAGGCTTCGCCTCCCCTCTTTGGGGAGGAGTAGGTTTATTGCTTACTGCCTGAGGCGCCCCTACCGGGGAATGCCGACGGGGCTGCCCAGGAAATTTTTAATGACCAGAGTGCTCAACTTCTCGAGTACTGGTTTTTTTAATCCCACTTTCCCGACCTTGTGTCACATCTTACCTTGTGGGAGGTAGATAAATAACAACATTGTTATTATGACGTTCTTTTGGCTAAGATCAAAGTGTAGTATCTGTTCCGATGGATACTACACCCCATAAACTGGTATTGTCTTGACCTTCGGGGCTTGATTTACGCCGGTCTATGGGTCTGTCCTGTGCAGTTCTAGGAGGTCCACCCTCCCAGGCTTTGCCTCCCCTCTTTGGGGAGGAGTAAGTTTATTGCTTACTGCCTGAGGCGCCCCTACCGGGGAATGCCGACGGGGCTGCCCAGGCAATTTTTAAACCCCACTTTCCCGACCCGACCTTGGGTCACATCTTACTTGTGGGAGTAAGATAAAACTGGCCTTGTGCCTAACTCCTGGAGAGGAGTAAATCAAAACTCGATAGTAGACACTTATATACAGAAATAGAGAGGGGGGGATATGTAAATATACATATATAAGAAGATATACAAAGCGAGACGAACAAGACAAGACGGAATCATCAGTTTTCCTTCCGCTGGTGCGAACGTAATAAAATAAAAATATTTCCAAAATTGAGAACGCTAGATAATTGAAACGGTAACAGACTAAGAAAATAAAGAGATAGAAGATGCCAAAACACGACAACATTTCCTTTGTGCTCTCTTACAGGGAAACAAGTGAAGATTTATCGGACTGCCTTATTTTGAGGTTGGCTCATCAGCCGTGAAATCAGAGAATGTTATTTATGTGTGTTCGCTGCGACGTCTGCAAGGTGTACGGGCCGGGATGTGTTAGACTTAAAAACAAACAAACACACGGGCATGCCAATAATATTGAGAATTATGAAACGTGAGCGAGAAACTAATAAATGAAAAACAATACGTGAGAAGAGAACGATTGAAACAAAGAAGAAAAGCTATATATGGTGAAGATGAAGATGAGAAATAGGATCAGAGTGAGAATGAAGAGAGATCAACACTTTTATGAAGATAGAGATATATAGAGTGAGAGATATAGATAGAGTGAGAGATATAGATAGAGATAGATAGATAGATAGATAGATAGATAGATATAGAGAGACTATATACATGTGATTATTGAATTTCTTCTCACGGCAGCAAGGTGTGACACAAAGCTGGAAGGTATGACAAAACACATCTCCCCAAAACGGTGAACTCTGGTCATTAAGGACGCGGGCTTCATGCTATCATCAGTACTCCCCTTTGAATAGAGGGGATACTGCCTGGGAGGATAACCTAATTTAAAATAAAAAAACACACCTCATTATGATAAATAAAGGTTTGATTCCTGCAAAAGGGTATACTTTTGTTGTGTTTAAAACAATGACGACAAACACTGATGTATAAAAGAAATATAATGGTATAGTTTTTATTGTCGGTAGCGGTGAAAGAGTAGGGGTAAGTAAGGACGGAGGACGCTCAGGAATTGACGGATTGTTTTTCTTGGACCCGATCGCCAGTCGACTATCAATCTCAATTGTGGGGTAGTTTATATAATAAATTGTGCGACACACGCATCCACTAGTGAACGACACTTCTGGGATTTCGCCCCACTATTAGTGTAACCACGCTACTAGGGCGTGTATTTAGCGACGGGGTATTTCCGACTGAAGCTAACTTTTGTGTATAGCATAACCTTTACAGGTGGTTTTAAAAGAAGGCAGATATTTTATTTCCGGAAATAAACGGTGTTTTCTTTCTCTCGGCTATCAACCGTATCGTGTTTTATCCGGCCAGGTGTGTGCCTGTATCAGGTACGTATTAACACAGCTAGATGATATTTTATAGCGGTCGAAACGTCGTAATGATAACACTAAAGATGAAAAATTTAGTCCAAATAACCAAAATTATGCAACATAACAGCAATAGTTCTACCTGGTTATATCTGACGGAAGAGGACAAGAATTCCCACGTTAATTAAATAAAGGGTCCAGTTCGAAATTCCTTATTGGGTTCCCGAGTACGAAATAACATTCCCAAGTTCGACTATTAGGTTTCTAAGTTCAATAAGATGAAGGTCCGGACTTACATCGGTCGAAGTGTTGTACATATAACAACAAAAATTAGAATAGTTGTCTGAATAATCCAATTAATCCAAATTATCGATCCTCATCTAACAATTCCAAAATATATTATCACGGTTAAGATTGAAACATCATTGTTAGATGTGTTCACGTTTCTCTAAAAACGGCACTGTTCGTCCGTTCCTATAACAATTGATACCAGTATATTTATTACAAGTTGGATCAGAGTCTCGATATTGGCCACGAACATTGAGAAAACCAAGTATAGCAATCACATGAAGTAAATTGACTGGAAAGGACCGAAACGACTAGGTTCTAATAAAATACTAAGCATATCCCACGATCTAAAATATTTCTTAGAAGTTATATAGGGGGAGGGGCGTATATACACTGGGTTGTGTGTGGGTCGCGCTATATATGAATGTCATTTGCTAGTTTTCTTTTTACAATTTAAAAAATAATAAAATTACTTACTTGTTTACAAGAAAACGTAAATGCATTATAGTGGCATTTTATTTCATAATGAAATAGAATTTGAGGAAGGTACTCACTGACTTGTGTGCTTGGTCGCTGTGTAAGTGTATTTTGGAAGGTGATGGTTGTACTTTGTTTAAAATTTACAACATAGAACTGAAGCGTTACCTAAATAAGACAATTGACTGCAAAATAGTGGAATAGCTTTTTTCAACCGAAATGCTAATGTTCTATCAACGATATAAATAATCGAACTATACGTTATAATCAAATGAAAACAAAGCATTTATTAGAAAACAATTAGAACAATTAGTGAATAAATTAGATGCACTTTTAACAAAATATGAATTGTTCTTTACTACAATTTACATCATTTTAAAATAATAAACTGCCATTTTTTTTAGCAAAAACTATTTATTATATGTGCTAAATATTAATTTAAAATAAGATAAGGGAATGGCGGTTCAGATGGTTTGGACATGTGCTAAATGCCAAGAATGTCACTGTCGCGAAACTTGCATTCGCAGAAGTAGTCGCCAGGAAGCGACTGAGAGAAAGGCTGCTGATGAGATGCGCAAACGCCCTTCACAAAAATCCTTCACCCAGACTAAGCCAGTGATCTTGTCAAAAGGAGACAAAAATCCAACATTGTGGACTCTGCCGTATCTCAGGATTAAGGCATAAGAAAATGAGGACGAAGGAAACGCTGAATATAATTCAAATTAAACTTTTTATTATTTTTTTTTTCTACTGTAAATACAATTGTCATTGAACTATGGTTTTAAATAAGAAAGCTCAACGTCATATTCAAAAAGTATTAATTTTAGATTGTGAAAATCAGATTTATATTAAAATGACATTGAAAGATAGATAAAGAATGCAGCGGATACGTTTTTATAAACTGTTTAAGTCGACGGGGCGAGAGAGTTCTATGTCCGACGTTTTATTCGATTTTTTAAATAATTCGTTAAAAAATGATATCACGATCTCATTTTTTAAATGTTTTTCGAATGTAATTGTTGTGAAGTTGTCCAACAGTAAATAATAAATAAAAGAAGTCAAGTCGAGGGTTGGTTTAACAAGTGTATTAACAAAGTAAGAAAGTGACTAGCACTTGGCTAGACAGTTACAAGACTGCTTTGTCTTCCGTGTCTCTGGTGACTCGCACTATTTATAGTGACAACCGGTGTAGTTTCTCCTGTGTAAGAACGGCTGGTGTAACAGTAATAATGAACGCACAAATGATGGCACAAGTGTATAACCATGAATATCAGAATTACACCACATTTGACATGATAACATCTCTCTTAGTTCTAGGATTGAGTTATGTTGAAAAATATACTCTTTAAATTATTCTGATTAGTCGTAATTCATAATTAACTGAACAAGTTATCAATATCTCTCTGTCTTAGCTATCTACTTATTTCTCTCTGTCTTAGCTATCTACTTATTTCTCTCTGTCTTAGCTATCTACTTATTTCTCTCTGTCTTAGCTATCTACTTATTTCTCTCTGTCTTAGCTATCAACTTATTTCTCTCTGTCTTAGCTATCTACTTATTTCTCTCTGTCATAGCTATCTACTTATTTCTCTCTGTCTTAGCTATCTACTTATTTCTCTCTGTCTTAGCTATCTACTTATTTCTCTCTGTCTTAGCTATCTACTTATTTCTCTCTGTCTTAGCTATCTACTTATTTCTCTCTGTCTTAGCTATCTACTTATTTCTCTCTGTCTTAGCTATCTACTTATTTCTCTCTGTCATAGCTATCTACTTATTTCTCTCTGTCTTAGCTATCTACTTATTTCTCTCTGTCTTAGCTATCTACTTATTTCTCTCTGTCTTAGCTATCTACTTATTTCTCTCTGTCTTAGCTATCTACTTATTTCTCTCTGTCTTAGCTATCTACTTATTTCTCTCTGTCTTAGCTATCTACTTATTTCTCTCTGTCATAGCTATCTACTTATTTCTCTCTGTCTTAGCTATCTACTTATATCTCTCTGTCTTAGCTATTTACTTATTTCTCTCACTCGCTCTCTATGTTGGTCCGAGCACTCTCTAGTATGTCTTTATGGTTACGTGTACCTTTAGAGAAAGCGTGACTTATATCGCTACGTCGTCATCTAAGGTGCATACGTGTGCCTGTACACAACAAGACCACATATGTAAATAGATGTCAAAATAATAAGTAACTTAATTTGTATATGAGAATAATAAAGGATAATAATCTAGTTGAATAAAGGCGAAAAATGTATTTATCAATCAGACCAATCAGTGTTACTTAAATTAATAATATAACTTAAATCGTGATATATATATATATATAGTGCATATACACGATTAAAAGGTAACCTTTTGACTGCCTAATTAGCATAATTATTTTTTAAACCATGCATAATTAATTAGTGTGTTGTATTATAAATTTGGAATTACATTCGCGTATGTGTGCTATCTATATACAATAGTTTCATCTATACTAATAGTAATTAATTAAAGAGTTTTAATTAATAAATCGGAAATAAACTAAAACACTTTGATTATACATTACGAATCTCGTTGTTCGCTACGAGCGAGACATAAGCCTGAAAATAGAGAGGAGACAGATGGAGAGTATGGCTGTCTCGCTCGGTCTCTTTCTCTCTCTCTCTCTCTCTCTGTCCCTTTTCTCTCGCCCTCTTTCCGCAGTTTATACATTTTCTGTGAAAAATGAATAAATATCTTTTTTAGTTAAGAAAACTACAAACGAAATGTTTAATGTTTACAGAGACCTTTTTACTGTTCTGAAAAACTAAAGTTTTGTAGCACTGTGATCTGTCAAAATTACGAAACAAATATATGGATTCGTATTTTGATATGATTGTAGATTTACATTCTCCGCTAAATAACCCCTCCCCCATTAAAAAATATTCTACCTTTTTGGCCGAGCACGTGTGACCACCTTGAAAGATTTGACGGAAAGAAGAAATAGAATAACAATATACCATTAATTTAGAATTTAAGGTGGGGAAAAAATGTTCGTATATAAATTCAATGTAGAATGATCCCGATTTTTAGGGACAGTTTTAGGACAATTAACTAAATCCTTTTTTTGCTATCGGAGTTGAATCCGTTGCTTTTTTTTTCGGGGGGGGGGGAACTTTTTAAAGCGATTAGTGTTGTTTTATAACCTTGCCACTGTGACTTAGAATTAGTGATGAAACATTTTTGTTAAGTTCCCAGAGAGATAAAATGGCCTGGAAATTAGGGGCACATTTTACGTTATATACATATACAACTTTTACTCTAAATTTTAATATATTTGTATTTCTTTCTTCCCGTTTTCTACGGTGTTAGCATGTAATCGCCTAAAAAAGCAGAATATTATTTTTACGGAGTAGTGGCTTATAACTGAGACTAGTAATCTGCAAATCAACCATATTTAACTTTATCTTAATATCAAACTCTTTTTTTTTAACCATATACCCCTTTTTATTTTAATTTTAAACAATTGATTTTAGTTATGTTTACTTTTCCCGGGAAAACAAGATAAAGAACTTAAAACGTATCTTACTAATGAAATACCTTATATTTATGGTATGAATACACATATTAAAAGTTTGGATATTATTGTAGATACCCACCCACAGATAAAATGAGATTCTACGTTTTAAGGCGATTACTTGTGAATATCCTGAAAAACCTGCTGGACAGAGAAACAACAAAATATATTCTACAATTAAAAGGAGAGGTAAGTTTCGCATATACATTTACCTTAAAATGATCCTCCATTATCGGGTTATTCTTGAGTTTTATGGCAGTTAACCTTTTTTGCCATCAAGATGAAGTCTGTGCGTTATTTATTTTGGCGGGTAGGACTTTTTGTGGTGATTGCGTGTGATTTTACGACCTTGCCAGTCGAACTTAGGGTTAGTGTTAAAAATATATATCGGTTAACTGTTCTAATAGTTTAGAATGATCCTAAAAAGAAGAATATCAGTTTAAAGGGGGGGGGGGTAATTTAGGTGAATGTGTTAATGTACAATTTTACCAAAGTTTGTTGATAAAATTAAAGAATCCTCTGCGAAAAAATGTTTTTTTTAATTAACGCCTTCCCACCCAATCCATTACTGCCCGGGGTACGGGTAAGTTTTGCTTCTTCTTCTTCTTCTTCTTCTTCTTCTTCTTCTTCTTCTTCGTTGTCGTCGTCGTCGTTATTACTATTATTAATATTATATATATATATATATATATATATATATATATATATATATATTAAATTCCCGAAACAGTTTTTCATGGTAAACAACTGATGATCCCTTAAAATAGTGTTAGAAACTAACTAATATAATAACTGTAAAAAATAAATTGACTTACATGAGTGATTTTCCACTGGAAGACTTGAGACTGAATTTTTTTTTTTTTTTTTTTTTCTTTATATAGTTTTAATGGTTGAGAAACTTCCGAGACTATATATATATATTTATTCCATAGTAGTCTCAACTCTTTGATGTTTTAGTTCGAGCTATATTTTTAAACATCAAGTTAATTCCTTTGACTTTAGACATTTAGCTGTACCTTAACACTTTCACTGTTCGGTATATCGTTTGAGATCACCTCTGCTAAACTAATTCCAGCTGTCACCATCTCTAAATGCAGAATTCTGAAAGAATACACTGTGCAGTTTTTTTCTAAATAATTTTAACCCTCTCTCTTGCAACCTTTGATTCTTTTTCACCCCAGTTCTTAGTATTTCCTTTCATTTCACTTCATGAAAAAGAATCTCATTACTTTCAAAAATATATTTATATCGACAACTTTTTTTCCATATTCACATCTTTAACACTAAGTAGACCTTGACAACCTTTCTTTCTAGGTAGATACAATCGATCTGCATCTTTTTGCTTTGTTAAAACTCCATAAATAGCAAGCATTTTCCGTGTTTTCCACACATTTTAGTTACTCTACATTCCAGTCAGGTATACCGACAGTATATCGAATGATAGCTAATGCTCTAACATTGATAGTATAGATTGTATTTCGAATGTGGAGGTGTGATTTAAAGAATAGTCTTTACTCTTCTGTTGTACTCAGCTGTGACCTGGTTTTTAATTTCCTTGTTATTAATCCTATCTGCCTCTAGAATTCTCAAGTATTTGCAGCCCCTCTCACTCTCTATATTCTTCATCAGATATGTTGTTAGGAGTTCAACGTCATCTGAATGTACGAGTTTACTCCTTTTTTACAACAATAATGACACATTTACTTGTGCCAAATTACATTAAATAATTTAACTGTATTCATTAGAGTATCAAGTTTGGTTTCATTTTTGTCAAAAACGTTAAGGTCATCCATGAATAGTGAGTAGTTGATTATTATTATTATTATTATTATTATTATTATTATTATGCTGATGATGCTGCTGCTGCTGCTGCTGCTGCTGCTGCTGCTGCTGCTGCTGATGATGATGATGATGATGATGATGATGATGATGATGATGATGATGATGATGATGATGATGATGATGATGATGATGATGATGATGATGATGAAAAAATTGCTAAGTACTGGTACATTTGTAATAATGATAAGAGGGTTCGCTAATGGACCGGGAGACGAGAGCCGAGGATTCGATCTTCGGTAGGGTCATATCAAAAACCTGAATAAATGGTACTTGATTCCCCTTTGCTAAACATCCAGCATAATAAGCTGAGGTTCAGTTGATTAATATTGGGAAAAGGCTGACGTCCTCCATTTTACACCTCGTTGGTAATGAATCGTCAGCCCATGATGTTGTGATCATCGGGTCGCCTTTGACTATGGTCGACAGCTTTAAATTTATTTATAAGTGCAAATAAACTTATTATTTTTTGTTATGCAAGTAGAATGTATCCGAAAAAATTGTAACAGTCTTCAAATTATCTAATGAAATCAAAGCAAACTATTAGTAGGGCTTTGACCCAACGGAGCACAGGTGCGTCTAATTAATAATAACATTGTGTCTTTCTACGGTATACAAATCAAATAAAAACATCGGTAAGTATTTAGAATATTATAAAATACACGTAACCATAATATGTGCGCATGCGTGATATAATATTCTATACAAACAGTAGCCAATCAGCGCATTAGGCGTCGAAGGGAAATATTTGAGTACCTTCCGTGGTAAAAGGTAAAGGTAAAGGTCGCATAGCCTGGACGCTCACGAGTGTCGTTGCCGACATCGCACACTGTCCATGGCCGTAGCGGCGGTGATTTTTTAAGAATCACCGTGTCTAGGGTACAGCATATGGAAGGCGGAGCCCATCCCTCTCCTTCCGCTGCCTTGAACCTTTCCTGAGTTTTAGTCAGGTACCCATTTACATCTGGGTGGACAGAGGGTGTTTTCAGACCCGAAAATTCGCATGCCATGAGTGGGATCGAACCCGGGTCGTCCAGCCAAAGTCCAAAGACAAGTGCTATAACCACTCGTCCACAGGCCCTCCCTTCCGTGTGCACATTTATAAAAAGACAAGACAATTAAACGGCTACACAGAATCAACTCATGATGGTGCGATCCTACCACGTCAAAGTAAAGTGTCATTTGCTCACCTACCAAATACTCGCGGCGTCAATTTCAGTCAGAGCCACTGTTGGGGATTGTACGACTATGTGTTGGTATGCTAGTGTTTTACTGACTCATTAGCATCGAGGAAGATCAAAAACGGCGCGCTTTAATCATCAAAACAAACCGCATAAAAGAAGCGCATTTTTCTACAACAACAACAATCAGTAGCTTGTAGTTGATAAAGGAAGAAACAGAAAAGAAAAAATCATGAAAAATAGAACCAGAAATCTGAAGATAAAAATTGTCAGCAAAAGTACGAGCTAAGAGATTAGTGCTATCCTTAGAAGATGAAATCACTTGAATAGCATTTAAAAGAGGGGGACTATCAGACTTGCCACTATTAACAAAACTATTGTAGATTATTTAAAAAATCATGGCAGCCAGATATTTGAGATGATATAGAGTCACGAATACATCGAGAATAGCTAGACTTTTCACAGAGATTGATATTTTACAAGTATTGCCTGTTCTTCTGTAGGATTGTCTAGAAACGTTAGAACCGTCCCAACGATACTGATTAAAGTAATGGTTATGATGGGTAATTCATATACAGATAAACACCAGAGTTGGTAATGAGGTTCGGTTTAAAACTTACGATGCGGAATGAATATGTCAATTCCAACAAAAAAACAGTCAGTAATATCCTAAGCAGCAACATTCTGCGCTATAATAAAGATAGGACTCAATAGAACATCATATAGGAAGCTTCGAAGCTCAGCCCAACCGGCCTTCCTGTTGTTAAACGCATTCATATAGAAGGGAAAATCAATGGAAAACCTCACTGAAGAATGACTTCAACATCAACAGCGATACACATGTTTATTACTTCTGATAACGCACCACCACACATCTTTTTACCTGACAAACTTTCACCTACATAAGGCAATCGCGAGATATTTCCACACATACCAAAACACACATACTAGTGCAACGCAACAAACACACACGAACAAAAATCACTCTGAACATCGTTTTCTCTAAATAAAACTACTGTTACGTTTACAACCGTTGTGTGTTGTATGTTATTCGTTATCTGCAGATTTGAATTTCATTCCATTTTTGCTGTCAGTTTATTTTACAAAGCTTGCGACACATGAATTAAGTTGCGTACTGTTGTAAAAAATCTGATGGCAACACTTTCTAGTCGACTACAGATCCGACAGATCATGGTTGAAGCATTGTACATTTATACTCTTCTTAATATTTTATTCTCTTTTCTTATTTCTTTTTAAAAATTTGTATCACTTTCTTCTTTATTTACTTTATCTATTTATTTGCATAAGCCTTTTTATTCTCTTTCTTTCACGATATTGCTGCTGCTACTCACTCTGTTTCTTCTCCTCCACCATCGTCTCGGCACATTCGCTCTTCCCTGTCTAAGCATATACTATTGAGGTTCTCTTTTTCTATTTTTTCTTTATTTAGGTCATTTATTTATGTGCGTTCTCTTCTTACTCTCACTCCTTTACGCTGTTGCTAACACTGATTTATCTATTTGTTACCTCTCACGACTTCTGTGATTTTTCCATCATCATATCATCTAAAATATCTAATGGTACTATCATATTAGAACCACAGGCTTCTAAAAGTTCGTCCAGTAGAAGAAAGTAATACTATCTGCTTGAATATATGACGTCAGTCGGAATTGACATCATAATTTATGACGTCATACTCCTATGACGTAATCATCTGTGCATAGGTATTCCCATCTCTGTCTTAATCGATAACCTTGTTTTTTTGTGAAGAGATAAACATTGCTCATTGCAAGAAGGAACTTGTCTTAAAAGACTATGAATAATATGTTTATTTTATTAAGAAACAAAGTTATTGTTGATTTCAACCATTGAATTCTGAGTGTATTTATTACTGCTTCATTAGAGAACTATTACACGTCACTTTGTCAAATAGATTTAATTTAATAGTTTTAATTTATTTTTAAAAAAATTGTTATTTGAATAATACTTTATGCCCTTTCTAATGACGCAATATTCTGTTGTTTTTTTATTTATACAATCAAACTGTTTTAATATGTCTTAAAGTAAGATGTCGCGGCAAGAGAAAAGAATTATCGTTATTTTCTTTGATTCTTTTCGTTATTTAAAAATAATTATTTTTCGTAGACGTTGATATATTATTCGTATCGTTCATTTCATTAGTGTTGGGGATGTTGGTTTAAAAAAAAACGAGACTTTTTTTATTATTTCAATGTGTAACGCTTCGTTTCACTTCAATTTAGTCTCCCGTTGAATTCGCGCTTCAAAAAGTGATTGATTGACTGAGGTTAGAGCTGTCATTGATAAAGGCTAATCGATACGCCACACGTTCAGCTGACATTAAACGGCCAAGAAAAATTCTATTTTCATTATTAAAAATACGTTATTTATTGCTTAATTTGAAATCGGCTAACGTGAACGATAGTGGTGTAGAGACACCTCAATAAAGGGGACCGACAACAAAAGAAAACGACTATTACGGAAGAAAAACCGAGGTTCTAGGGGGCGGAAAATATTAAGTACGTTTACAAGACTGGCTGTAAGACGTGGACTACTTTTTTGCCAGAATATTATCCATACGAATGTGATTGCCGTGTCATTCTCGAAATCAGTATACGTGTGTATGTTTGTGTGCTCTATAATTACTATCAAGAAGGGTGGCAAAACTAGTAAGTAAAGTAAAGGAGTACAGTTACAGGGAAAGATTGGACAACTTGGGATTGACTACTTTGCTGGAGAGGAAAATGAGAGGTGATATGATTGAAACTTTAAAGATAATAAATGGCATTTCTAACTATGGTGGGCATTTTTTTAGTATTTCTCCTAGATGTGGAAGGTTATTGTCAAGGCAGTTTTCAAAAACTAGATCTCTTAACCAGTTAAGTTTTTTTTTCTTTGCTCACAGAGTAACATGTTTTTGGAATAAGTTGCCAGATCAGATTAAGAACAGCAATGCGGGGATCAGTTTAAGATGATGTTGGATGAATTCAGAGAAAGTGGTGGGAGGGAGAAATTGAGGGGGCACTTTTGGGAGTTGTCAAATGAAATATTTAACAGAATTTGATCTGGATATCGATACTGTACTAAGAGTTTTTTTTTAACATTTGAATTGAGAAGATAGTTAACAAACAAATAAATAAATAAATACATAAATGAATGTTATTAGACCTAAGAAGTTGAAACTTGATTGAATATTCCTGTACCTATACAGAGTATCTAATGAATATTGTCACAATGATTTCACCACATCCTATGTTCTTTCTTTGTCTTCTTACGGCATATCAACACTTGTCGTGTTATTTTAATTCTGTGAACAATAATGTATGTAGATTTTTATGCTTCAAATTCTGAATATATTTAAACATGTATAGATGGTATTTGCTTTTGTTTATACACCCGACTGTTTTTAATGTTATACCAGTACAAATTTTATGTTACCCTTTGATGGGATCAAATCCCTATTTAATTCTAGTTTCCCACTAACAAGGAAAATGTGTCAGAAGACGGGAAAGTGTAGCAAACCAGGTATTCCAAGGGGAGGAACTCTGGTCAGGTAAAAAAAAAAATTGCCACGAACATACCAATCGACACTCCCCGGTAAAGGCGTTATAAAAGACCAACCCGATATACTGACTGAAAGTGTAATGCACGGGAACGAACAATTCAGATCCTAGGTGCCAGAATGAGTCCAAGTCGAACCTCGACCGGCATGAACACAAAGACCAACCCCCAACAAGTCTATGACAGGTACTCTCAATTCGGGTCAGGTGACATCATAGGACGAACGGCAATAAAGAATTTGATTACACAGCCAAAGCGCTCAAAGCGCAACTTCACCATTGAATGTACTCTGATATATATGATACCAAAAACAGATTTAGACTTTCTCTCTTTTTAAAAAATTTTTTCTTTTCATTCATTTGCTGGGGACGGGGCATTCTTCCAAATGCCATACGATCACCCGCTATTTACAGACTCCAACCAAGAGCTCTTTTCAGAATTCTGGCTGTTCCCTTGAGTGCAGTTGTTTGGATTTCTCTAGCACTTGGTTCACCAGGTATACTTGCTAAATACGTTTTCAAGTTCTTCTTCATGAGTCCAGTGGCTCCTATGATAACTGGAATGATAGAGATCTCTTTGAGGTTCCAGTTTCTTTTCATATCATACATTAGACCCTGATACTTTGTTATTTTCTCCCTTTCAGCTCTATTTAGGCCCCCATCATTAGGGACACTGCCCTCAACCAAAGTTGCCACTCTCTCTCTCTCTCTTGTTCCATATTACAATGTCAGGTTTGACAGCTGCGTTTTCCAGATAGGTAGCTGTGGGGATTTCATGGTCATAATGGATACATGTATGCATTCAACTGTGATGTTTTAACTTACTTATGAGTGTATAAACCATCATACACCCGTGTCGTCTTCAGATATTCAGAGTCTTGCTTGCCTACAGATACACCACCACTGGGACGTCGATGTTGATTTATACAAATGTTAATTTAAAAAAGGGAATAGTCACAGAAACATCGGAGATACGTATTACTTTCATATGACTGAAACATTGAAAGACATATATATAAATAAAGGGATAGCCTGTCTCGCTACAACCTGCTGCACTGTCCACCTCCCCCCTCCATTAGGGACAGCGCCGTAGACACGTCTTTTCTGCTTGAAGTATCGTCAGAACAAGGGTTATATAATATCCGCGCGGAAATCATGTGGTTTTGTGACTTCCGTCTGGTGTCACCTCTGACCCTCAAGGTGTGACTCAAATGTGTCCATTCAAACACGGCCTTCGTTAGGAAACACAACTGCACCCGCACATTTCCGAAGAGGCGTCTCTAACAACTTCGTTTCGACACGTGGTCATCTGATGTTATGTAAGTAAAACAACAAAGATCAAAATGTATATAGCTTATCTTAAACTGTTATTTCTCATTAGACATTACTCAATGTCTTCGAGAAATTCATACAGTTAAAAAACATTCAATTACCAATATAACCATTAACCATACACATACAAAATCAGTATTTTAAAGTTTGCTTATTTTAATTCTTTTAAGACCAAAATATTAAAATTGACATCGATATTATTATGGTTTACTCAGTGGAAGTTGTCACAGAAGCCATTATCGATTATTGCTTACTGGCACAACCACGTTGTGTTCCATGGAGTTTAAGTGACAAAAAAGCAAACTTCCAGCATTCTATACCTTTTTTGATAACCGATGTACATATTTCTGCTTCATCGCAATAGCCGTTTACCATTAATTAATAACTAGCAATGACTGTTAGTCGTTTCTGGAATTTGAGTCGCAATAAGTTATACCGAGGATTTAGTACTCTCCACCCCTTTCCTGTGTAGGTCTAGTTAGTCTGCCCCCTCATCTGTCTTTCCATGCTCCTTAATCTTTCTCGGCCATTTTCTGTGGTACTAACAGTAACTGCTGCCACCATTTTTGGAGGATAGGGCTTCTAAATTATAGGATCGCTAGGTGGATTCGTGCTATTTCCTTGCTATATTTATGTGTTCTATTTCTATTTCAACATACGTGGTCTTACTCTGTTTAACGACGTTATATAGGGGTGGTTTCCGCACCCTAGGATTTTAAAAAAGATTTCAGATGTTTGCATAATATAAACCTTCTGTTTATTCCAAATTTTGTTAGTCTTTTCTAGACGTTTGCAGAACTGATCGTATTTCTCTAACAATATACTCAAAAGGGTTGATATGCCGTAATACAAAACGCAACTTATAAAGTTTCTTTATGTTTCTTTATATATCAATTTACTTGATGCATTTCAGCTTCATGAAAATCTCCTTGTATTATTCATGTATAGTGGAGTAGTAGTAGTAGTAGTAGTAGTAGTAGTAGTAGTAGTATTTGTAGAACGAACATATTCCTCCATGTGTATTCATTTACTGTGATAAATAATTCCTTGCGGTCATATTTTACAACCGATATTTTCCAATAAATTCTATTCTTCATGTTCATGAACCCATTATTTTCTTCATCACGCTCGGACACTTATATATATATATATATATATATATATATATGTGTGTATATCCGATTATTTATGCACAGTCTTATCTATACTTACATTCTGACATATCATTGAGAGTCGTCCAAAAGGAGTCGCATATAGTAAATGTCGTTGCCAATATGAGGATAAAATGAAAATTGATTTGGCGGCCATTTTGGATTGAGGTTGTCGAAAAAAAAATCAAGATTTTCGTTGTGAATAGATAAATGAACAAATAAATGTGTAATGGCGAACTGTTCCTCTGTGTAAATTCGTTTTTCGTTTTTGTTTTCGCTCTTCTGTTTTCGCTTTGTTCTATTAATTACCATTGATCCGTATAGAGAAAAGAAAGAAAAATTCGATCCATGTAAGCATACACTATTTCTTTTCGTAAATAAATATCCAATGAGAAATAGACGACAAACACTCTCCGAAGGCATTTACACATATATGTACAAATCATTATGTGCATGTGGATCCACACACCTACATCAATGTTGAACAAATATAGGTATACTATAGGTAAAGAATAAACGAGATGCGTTATAATTTAAGGCGCAGCATCATATAAAGCCACCTATCACAATGCAAGGAGGAAGCGTCTCATATGGTAGGTGTAAAATAATGATTACTATATATATATACATATATATATATATAATATATATAATATATAATATATATAAATATATATATATATATAATATATAATATATATATAAATAGATATAAATATATATATATATATATGTATATATATAATATATATAATATATTAGTACTTCGTGTATCCACATAAAATATTATAAGAAGATATTATTTTTTATGTGTCAGTTTTCAGTATTTACTTCAACAGTGCTCGATACGTAAGTAGAGCTAGGTAGTAAGCAATGAATATATATATATGGCAATCAAGCTATACAGAGGCTCCCGTGTTTCATCCCCGGGGGGAATCGTCAGGCTAAATGCATGGAGTTATTTTTGTCAGGTGTTTTTATATACATGGCTTGCTAGTTAACCAATCAGATTCTTTGTTGTTCCCTCGGCCAATCGTTGGGCTTCCCTCGAACAAAGGCTTTGTTGGTGACGCTCCTATTTTTTGTTAACAATGGATTTTACATATATCCTGTTTCCTTTGTTTTGTCAATACAGTGGGCGAATTTATTTTTACACGTGGTTTCTTATATTGCTATTTTAGGTTTTAAATTTTAACTAATTCAGTTTTTTATCTATTTATTTATTTATTTTTATGTATTTATTTATTTATTTATTTTATTTATTATGTAATATATATATAAATATATATATGTAAATACATGTATATATATAATATATATATAATATATATAAATATATATATATAAATATATGTATATATATATAATATATAATATATATAAATATAGATTGCGTAAGTATGTAACATCGATGGCTGTAGGTAATGATAATTAATATTCACTGAAAAATGTTATCAAAGCCTTTTTTACATAGACTGGTGCACCCTAACCTCTTTGTTGTTGTTGTTGTTGTTGTTGAATTGTGTTTCCTCGACCAATATGAATTAAGATCCCTACACTGAAGCTTGCGTAAGCATAAAACATCAATGTCGGTTGGAAAGAAAGTAATGTCGTATTTTTTACTTCATCAACCTGCAGCTTCCTAATTTGTACACAGTTCTAGAATTTTTGGTGAATTAGTGTCTTAATATCTTGCTTTGCCTTTCAGATATAGTAATTAGTTGGGAAATATCAAGTTTAACGGTCTCAGTCGTCAAAAAAATGGATATTAGTGAGGAGCCTCTTAGATATTGCATGCTCTATGAATTCAATAATGGAGACTCAGCTGCAGAAGTTACAGGGAATATTGGAACTGCCTATGGGATAAATGTTCTGAATGATCGAAAATGTCAACGGTTGTTTGCAAAATTTGATTCTGGAGAATTTAACCTGTCAGATTGGCAACGTTCGGGAAGGCCAGAACCAATCAATAAAAACGTCATTAAAGATGCTGTGGAGGTCAATCCAAAGTTAACCAGCAGATAATTAGCTCAACAATTCAATACAACCCATACCACAATTATGTCATGCCTTCACGAGTAAGGAAAAGTTTAAAAACTTGGACTCTAGGTTCCCCACGATTTAATCGACGCTCAACGAAATCAAAGATTAACTGTTTGCACATTCTTGCAAAGAATTGGGGCTGGAGATGTAAAATTGGCTCTTTACAAGAATACCTAAGGGAGATAATTCATTACTATTTTGTAAACGTTGTTCCCCTTTCTAGAAAGAAAAAAATAATTTTAAAAAAATCGTTAGTGAATTAAACTCTGAATTTTGATAACATTTTACTAAAATCATAACAGCATTTAATAGTTTCAGATTAAGTGGGTAATGATAATATTAACATTAATAAAAAAGGAATTGAAGAATTAGTTCCGTTCTTTACATTTACTGCGTGCTACACACAATCTGGTCAGGGTATAAATCACAACATATTTAGCCGTTAACCATAAAAATAAATTTGAAAAAAAATTATTTTAAATAAATTAAAAAAACATTTTTTTTTTGTTTCAGAAAAGCAAAGAAGTAAATATTGTTAGAATAAAATAAGATAACAATAGTATATACAAAAAATATTAAATAAATAATATTAGAAACAAAAATTGAACACCGCTCTTAGCTGTTATCCCTACCTTCCCCCTCACATAAAAAATGTTTTCTTTTTCATATAAAAATCTATGGTACTGCATCGGTGGGTTCAAATATAACATATTCAGAAAAAATAAAAATAAATTAAATAAGTAATTAAAATAAAAAAAAATAAATAAATTAAATAAGTAATTAAAATGATAAAAAAATAAAAATAAATTAAATAAGTAATTAAAATAATAAAAATATAAAAAAAATTAAATAAGTAATTAAAATGATAAAAAAAATCAATTAAATAAGTAATTAAAATGATAAAAAAAAAATTAAATAAGTAA
>OY744531.1:90395066-90412566 GCA_963556195.1 Sepiola atlantica | reverse complement strand
GCTGGGGGATCGGACAAAATCACCCCGGGCAACCCCCACCATCTACTTAAAACAAAAGGAAAACAGATAAAATCTCAAATGAATAAAAAATATTAAAAATCAGTTTTCATATTTTAATTTTAATTTAATTGAATTTAGGAAAATTAGATACCGTAGAACTAATTTTCGCAAGGTATGAAAATTAAGAATAATGTTAACTTAATAATAATGGACCAGTTTTCCTACCTAGCAAAAAATTTTCCATGGACGAATTATCCATGGGCGAATTATCCATGGACGAATTTTCCGGGCACCCAAATGCCGGAGGGGGGGGGCGGCAAATTTTACTACCGCCCCGGGCGGCAAAAGGTCTAGCTACGCCACTGGGCTAAAGACATTAACTTAGAAGCGAAAACATAGCATCAAGACTAGAGTATAGTTCACTTACAGTTAAAAAGCAAATTAGATAGAATGAGGGAGAGTTGGGATATGGTCATTACAACTCACTTCTAACAGTGTACACAGCAAATTAGATAGAATGAGGGAGAGTTGGGATATGGTCATTACAACTCACTTCTAACAGTGTACACAGCAAATTAGATAGAATGAGGGAGAGTTGGGATATGGTCATTACAACTCACTTCTAACAGTGTACACAGCAAATTAGATAGAATGAGGGAGAGTTGGGATATGGTCATTACAACTCACTTCTAACAGTGTACACATCAATGTAATCGAAAATACAAAGGGACGCAATGAGAGGGAGAAAACCCTGTTAGATGGCAGGTATGGAAAAAAGAACACATCAATAGAAAGAATACATTTTATACAACCAAACAGAACACAAACAATCTGAAGTTCTTACTCGTAATTGCTGTTATTCTAAACGTTTACTCATTTTTAAATAGTTGGAATTTAAAGTATACTAAATATTTAGTATATTTTTGAATCACAACTAAATAGAATATTTATTTTTATAATTTACCTTCTGAGTGTCGTAAAACACAATGCGTTAAAATAACAACAGTTTCAAAATCCAAATGGAATAAAATTAATCAATTTTGTTTACAAAGTTACTTTAGCAAAATTGTACCGCTTAATGGTTATTCTAAATTATTATGATTGATGGTTATTCTAAATTGTAATGCTTAATTGTTATTCTAAATTGTAATGCTTAATGGTTATTCTTAATTATTATGCGTAATAATTATTCTGAATTGTAATGCTTACTGGTTATTCTAAATTGTAATGCTTAATGGTTATTCTGAATTGTAATGCTTAATGGTTATTCTAAATTATTATGCTTAATGGTTATTCTAAATTGTAATGCTTAATTGTTATTCTGAATTGTAATGCCTAATGCTTATTCTAAATTATAATGCTTAATGGTTATTCTTAATTATTATGCGTAATAATTATTCTGAATTGTAATGCTTAATAGTTATTCTGAATTGTAATGATTAATGGCTATTCTGAATTGTAATGCTTAATGGTTATTCTAAATTATTATGCTTAATGGTTATTCTGAATTGTAATGATTAATGGCTATTCTGAATTGTAATGCTTAATGGTTATTCTAAATTATTATGCTTAATAGTTATTCTGAATTGTAATGATTAATGGCTATTCTGAATTGTAATGCTTAATGGTTATTCTAAATTATTATGCTTAATGGTTATTCTAAATTATTATGCTTAATGGTTATTCTGAATTGTAATGCTTAATTGTTATTCTAAATTATTATGCTTAATGGTTATTCTGAATTGTAATGCTTAATTGTTATTCTAAGTTGTAATGCTTAATGGTTATTCTGAATTGTAATGCTTAATGGTTATTCTAAATTATTATGCATAATGGGTATTCTAAATTATCATGCATGATGGTTATTCTAATTTGTAATGCTTAATGGTTATTCTAAATTATTATGCATAAAGGTTATTCTAAATAGTAATGCTTAATTGTTATTCTAAATTGTAATGTTTAATGGTTATTTTTAATTATTATGCTTAATTTTTATTCTAACTTGTAATGCTTAATGGTTATTCTAAATTATTATGCATAATGGTTATGCTAAATTGTAATTTTACGTGGCACTAATAAGCAGTTTGTAACGTTCGATAGAGAATCAGTTCAACTATACCAGATGGCTTGTAATCTTCTCGTCGATAGAAAACAGTATTCATCGATTGTTGACACGTTGTAAGTTGTTGGCTTCGTTAGAAGCTATTCAGTATTTTTCGTAAATGTTTCACTACACGTTGCTCTAGTTCTCCTCTTTAACTACAATTTTGCGATTTCCCCATTACTCTAGCCTCACGTGGAAAATACAGTTTGTAATACTATTTCATACATCTGTACCAAATCTGTTTACAAAATATGTGACACACCTGGCCACTTTGGGAGATAAGGATTCTTGCCTTACCAATCACAATACATACAAGTAGTTCTAACAGGTCTGTTTTAATTTGAACGATACATGCCAAGCCTATATTTGTGTAAATAAAATCTTAACTGTGTAAGAAGAAATCAGTTTGCTTTCTTATGCGTCCACGATGCACTTTGTTGGTAAGCGTTGGTAATTTTATTTTACGTTGGAGTTGTTTACATAAATGTATCTCGCTGTTTTAATTGAAAACACTTAATATCCAGCCTTAAGTAAAATTAAGAACTGTCTGGGAATTTCGATTTTAATTCTTCACTTTATTGAAGGTCGTTAATAGATCTACGCCTTCTCTCTCTAACTCTCTATCTCTCACACCCATTCTTTGCATACTACGGTACTGGGGATAACTCGGAGAAAACACTTAACAATACGAACAAAAAGTAAAAGTAAGAAAAAGTGATACAAAAAGAAAGCGAAAATGAAAGACACGTGAGATGATAAACTGTGAAGTTAAGCTGCAGATCTCACACGCGTAATTATCAGGCAACGTTCCCGGGTGTTCGCGTGTCGTCGTCGTCGTCGTCGTCGTCATCATCATCATCATCATCATCATCATCATCATCATCATCATCATCATCATCGTAATCATCATCATCATAATCATCGTCATCATCATCGTCATCATCATCGTCATCGTTATCATCAGCATAATGATCGTCATCATCATCATTATCATAATCATCATCATCATCATAATGATCGTCATCATCATCATCATCGTCGTCGTCGTCGTTGTTGGTCTTGTCGTCGTCGTTGTTGTTGTTATTGTTGTTATTGTTTCCATTCACCTTATTTTGCCCCTGGCTAGGCGTGGCCACGTGGGACCCAGTTGGGTGTCGAGGTCGTCTCTCCACTAGATTTTTTCGTGTTGATCCCCGTCTTTTCCATTAACTCCGGATACATTCTCTCGATCTATATTTCTACTTGTTGTCTGTATATCACGAACAATTACCTGTTTATCTATGGGTTTTTTTTCGTTCGTATGGTTATGATATTGTCATTTACTCCAATTGGTTGTCTGATCCAGCTGTTTCTTTTTCTATCACGTAAACTGATGCCTCATTTTTCATTAGTTTCTTATTTAGTTTTTCGGTGTTTATCTACTATATGTCATAATCAGCATGATGTATTCATTGAACACTTTTCGTTTAATGTTCATAGTAGACTTTCTACTCTTCATGCTATTATCTACTTCGGAAAATGCTGCCCATCCAAGCGCGATTAACCGTTTGATTTCAAGCATTATATCAAAGCCGTCTCTCATCATCTTCCCTAGGTAGATATAGTTGAAGTTGTAGTTGAAGTTGTAGTGGGGAACTCCACTGTTTATATTTTCAGTACTTTCTGTTTCTTTCAACCACCATTTCAAATAACGTTGCGTCTTTTAACAAAATCTGCTTGCTTTCTTTGGAATTATATTGACAATAAGACTCGTTCATTCCCCCCAAAAAGGTGCTAATGGTGTTCTTCGTCTTCGCTCTTTTCATCCTCCATTTTCTGTGGCGCCAACCGATGGTGTGGCCACCACAATCTTACGTATCTACCCTGGCAGTTTCAGTTCCTTGGATTGTGTAATAATCTATCGTTTTCTTAAGTTTGTGAAGCGTTATTCTATGTCAACTTACTTTTGTTTGGTTGGTTTTCGCACTTGTGGAGTTTCCTTTATATTTCTTCTGTTTTCATCAGTTCCATGTCTACGCCATCCTTTTGATTCCAATGTTTCCTCATCTTTTATCCGGTTTTTACGGACCTGTATCTAGTGACATTAGAATCATTGTTATTACTGCACTTTTCGTTACGTTCCAGGGAGGTGACAATTGTTAAGTGGATAACGACACGGACTGAAGACCTGGGTGTTCCAAGTTCGAATCCCGTCGGTTCCATAGTACTAATTTCACTTAGGGATGTTGGCAACCTTCTCGTGGTCCTTCCTGTAAGTATCCGATGTCTTTCCAGAAAGATTTCTAACTAGAAAAACATCGGGGAAACTAATGCCAACACCAGAATAAGCTGATTCACACGAAAGAAGAAGTTACGTCCCATATTTCTTTCAGCTCTCTGGCAGGTTCCGTGTATTATCTTAGACATTTTGTCGCCTATACAATTTGTTAGCGTGTTTAAAATTCAGCTGTTTTAAAAGTTCAGTATTTCAGAATTAGTCATATGTTTTTATATACCTTTTGAGCTAGTTTTCTGCATTCATTTATGATCTGCTTTAGCATTTCGTCTCTTTGTGCATAGACTCTACACTTACTGTTTTTATTGACTGTTATCTATATTGGCATTCATCTAGTTTATTTTGATGGATTTTATTTCTGCGGCTATCACTAGATATTCCATTTCACTGTTCATGCGTCTTTTCTGAAGTTCTGTCCATGTGTTTTCCTGTGCTATTTCTTATAAATCTTTTATTCTTCGTATTTTGCATTCCCTGCCTATTGTGATTGTAGTTTCACTGATTTCCGTATTCTTAACCACGGTGATGTTTTTAGCGGCGAAAATCAGTCTCGCTGTAGTTTGTGTTCTAAATTTTTCTAGTCCTATCATCGCATCGCTCATGCAGTTTCAATATTTTCCAGCCTTCTTCCGACTTCTTTCTTTTTACATGAACTCGGTCAGTATCCTTACGATATAATGGGTTTGTGCATATTTCCGTATTTTATAGATGAATATCATCATTTGTATTATTTGGATAATTCGGACTACTATTCTCATGTTGGATGTTATTTTCAAAACATTTCGCTTGACGCAACCTTTAAAATTCTTTATGCGCGTCTTATCAATGAAGAAAATATGTAAGGGATTTCGAACGTACTATTTATTTAATCTATGGAGGAAGCTTGCCCTCGTTCTGTCAGCAATGACACGAAAGACGTCTTAAGTAATTCGTAATTGTTTTCATGGTGACACACGTAATGAGATACAGATACTACACTAACTCGTCCCTTCCCTTAAATGCAAGTTCGGCCATTAGGTTTGCAAGTTGGAAACTTGAACCAGGAAAAACACTCGGAGGGTAAATCGGCTAAAACGTTGTAAATATATTAACCAAGGTGAAAATAATAGTCCGAGTATTCTAAAATATCCGTGTGAAATAAGAGTTTCCAAATTTATGTGCAAGTCAAATAAAAATCAGACTCCTGTTATACAAGTTTCATGTTATCTCGTTTGAATCGTATCGAAGTGTTGTTTACATGTTAAATGGGATTTTAACATAAGCCACCCCAACTTAAAAAATAAGGGGGGCCATAAGCGTAATACATTATTTATCTGTTAAATATTTTGTTTTTCGTTTTGCGTGTATTTACTCACCGGTGGCCTTTGCCTTTTGTCTAGGAGCGAAGTGCAGTATCTGGTTCTGTTCAGTCTTAGGCGGTTCACCCTCCGAGGGTTTATTTTCTCTGTTCGAAGGAGTTAGTTTATTGTTCATAAAAACAGAACAGATACTTAACTACTCCCTAAATAAGGAGATCATACCTGGGATGATGGTTTCATGAAAGCAGAACAGACACTACATTGCTCCTCTGAATCAAGGATTAAAAGATAGTACAATTGTACATTGTAATAATATAGTTTCGGCTTTAGTCAGACAGATACCAAATCTCCATTAGTAATAGAAGTGATACATTCGTCGCTGAGATTAGATGTTATTCATAATTAAAGTATCTTAGTAACATTATTACAATTTTCAAAATATAATTAACTTAAACATTTTTATATTACATAACTAAAAAAAACTAAGGATTAACTAAAAACATAAAAAACAACAACAATATTATGACTTCAAATTAAAAGACGCCCTATCGATTTCATGAGTGAATTGATTTCCTTTTTTATGTATTTTCTTTCATTGAAATCAAATTAATTACGCAGAATGCATTTCTTTTTTTTGAGGAGAGGCAGGCAGTGCGTGAAACATAAAAAAAACGAATCATTATTTTGTCTTTTACATCTACAGTAAATATTTACTAATAATATTATATACACCCTTCATCATGACTTCATATACCGAAGATTATATTAAAATCGGATTATTAGTTGTTATTATTGTGTTTTTATTTTTAAATGTTCTGCAAGCCACCGTTTTAGTGGAAGGATGAAGTTGAGCATACTGAGGTAGTTATTATCTATTGTTACATCCTCATTCCTCTTGCTATTCCATTACCTTTTTTAGTACGTCAATTTATTCGTCTATTTTTACTTGTTTTTCTCTTTCTTTTCCCCATTCCTTCTTTTGTTCGTTCCTTATTTATTTTATGCGCTTTTCTATATAATAATATTTCTCTTTTTCTTCATCATCTTTCTTTCTTTCTTTTTTTACTTTTCTTCGCTCCCTTCTATTTCTTTCTTCATCTGAATCCTTTTCGTCGCTTCCTTTTTCATCTTGGTGTTCTTCTACTTATTTTCCTCTTCTTCTTCATTTTATTTTTCTTCTTCCTCTTCTTTTTTCCTGTCCTTCTTCTTATTGCCTTTTTTGTTTCCCCATCTTCTTTTTCTTATTTTCTTTCTTTTTCTTCTACTTTGTCTTTGTGTTTTTCTTTATCATTTTCTACTCACTCTTCTACCTCTTTTCATTGTATCTTCTCGCTCTTTTTTTCTGAGCTCTATTTTCATGTTCCCCTTAAACATTGTTTTTTCTATTTCTTCTTCTTTTCCCGATTCTTCTTCTTCTTCTTCTTTTTCTCATGCTTCTTCTTATGCTTCTTTTTCACGATTTTAATCATTACTTTTAACTTCATCTACTTTACTTTTTATTCTCCTTCTTCTAATGTTCTTTATTTTCTTCATTTTATTCGTCCACCTCTTCTTTATTTTTATTTTTATTCATTTTACTTATCTTAATTTTCTTCATTTTATTCGTCCACATCTTTTTTTTCTTCTTCTTCATTTTACCCTTCTTCATTTTCTTCATTTTATTCGTATACCTGTACTTTCATTTTTTTCTCCTTCATTTTACTCTTCTTTATTTTCTTCATTTTATTCGTCCACCTCTTCTTTCCTTTTTTATTCTTCATTTTACCCTTCTTTTATTTTCTTCATTTTATTCGTCCACTTCTTCTTTCCTTTTTTCTTCTTCATTTTACCCTTCTTAATAGTCTTCATTTTATTCGTCCACCTCTTCTTTCTTTTTTTCTTCTTCATTAACCCCTTCTTCATTTCCTTCATTTTATTCGTCCACCTCTTCTTTCTTTTTTCTTCTTCTTCATTAACCCCTTCTTCATTTCCTTCATTTTATTCGTCAACCTCTTCTTTCTTTTTTTTATTCTTCATTTTACCCTTCTAAATATTCTTCATTTTATTCGTCCTTCTTTTTTTCCTTTTTTTCTTCTTCATTTTACCCTTTTTATTTTCTTCATTTCATTCGTCCCCTCCTTTTTCTTTTTTGTTCTGTTTTATTTTACCCTGCTTAATATTCTTCATTTTATTCGTCCACCTCTTCTTTCCTTTTTTATTCTTCCTTTTACCCTTCTAAATATTCTTCATTTTATTCGTCCACCTCTTCTTTCTTTTTTTCTTCTTCATTTTACCCTTCTTAATAGTCTTCATTTTATTCGTTCACCTCTTCTTTCCTTTTTTCTTCTTCATTTTACCCTTCTTAATATTCTTCATTTTATTCGTCCACCTCTTCTTTCTTTTTTCTTCTTCTTCATTTTACCCTTCTTAATATTCTTCATTTTATTCGTCAACCTCTTCTTTCTTTTTTTATTCTTCATTTTACCCTTCTAAATATTCTTCATTTTATTCGTTCTTTCTTTTTTTCCTTTTTTATTCTTCATTTAACCCTTCTTTATTTTCTTCATTTTATCCGTCCACTTCTTCTTTCTTTTTTTCTTCTTCATTTTACCCTTCTTAATATTCTACATTTTATTCGTCCACCTCTTCTTTCTTTTTTTTTCTTCTTCATTTTACCATTCTTCATTTTTTAATTTTATTCGTCCACCTCTTCTTTTTTTTTTTTTCTGTTTCATTTTACCCTTCTTAATATTCTTCATTTTATTCGTCCACCTCTTCTTTCTTTTTTGTTCTTCTTCATTTCACCCTTCTTACTATTCTTCATTTTATTTGTCAACCTCTTCTTTCTTTTTTTTCTTCTTCATTTTACCCTTCTTTATATTCTTCATTTTATTCGTCCACCTCTTCTTTCTTTTTTTCTTCTTCATTTTACCCTTCTTGATTTTCTGCATTTTATTCGTCCACCTCTTCTTTTTTTTCTTCTTCATTTTAACCTTCTTTATTTTTTTCATTTTATCCGTCCCTCTCTTCTTTCCTTTTTTTCTTCTTCGTTTTACCCTTCTTTATTTTCTTCATTTTATTCGTCCATTTATTTTTTTTTTCTTCTTCATTTTACCCTTCTTTGTTTTCTTCATTTTATTCGTTCACTTCTTCTTTCCTTTTTTTTCTTAATTTTCCCCGTCTTTATTTTCTTCATTTTATTCGTCCATTTCTTATTTTCCTTTTTTTGTTTCATTTTACCCTTTTTCATTTTTTCATTTTATTCGTCCACCTTTTCTTTCTTTTTTTTCTTCTTCATTTTACCGTTCTTTATTTTCTTCATTTTATTTGTCCACCTCTTCTTTCTTTTTTTATTCTTCATTTTACCCTTCTTTATTTTCATCATTTTATTCGTCCATTTATTCTTTATTTTTTCTTCTTCATTTTACCCTTCTAGATTTTTTTCATTTCATTCATCCACCTCTTCTTTCTTGTTTTTCTTCTTTATTTTGCCCATCTTTGTTTTCTTCATTTTATTCGTCTACCTCTTCTTTCTTTTTTTATTCTTCATTTTACCCTACTTTATTTTCTTCATTGTATTCGTTCCGATCTTCTTTCTTTTTTCTCCTTCATTTTGCCCTTCTTAATTTTCTTCATTTTATTCGTCAACTGTTTTTCCTTTTTTTTCATTCTTCATTTTACTCTTCTAAATGTGTTTCATTTTATTCGTCTACCTCTTCTTTTTTTCTTCTTTATTTTACCCTTCTGCATTTTCTTCATTATATTCGCCCTCCTCTTCTTCTCCTCCTCCTGACACTTCTAGATTTTCCCTCTTCTCTTCTTTCTCCATTTCTTAACTTCTTCTCACTTTTCTTCTTTTTCATCGTCATTATCTACCCCTCCCTTTTTCTCGTTGTTCTTCCTTTTCTTCTTCCCTTTTCATAATGTTCTGTTTGCTCTGTTTCTATTTTTCTTTAATCTTTTTCATTTTAATCTTCTTCTTCTTCATCTTCTTCTTCTTCTTCTTCTTCTCCTCTATCTTTGTCTTTTACTTCTTTTTTTATAAAATACCTGATTTATTTTTGTACAGGCATTTTTACTCATACATCATCTCATTACGACTGCGTGTACCTCTGGATTTCTGCGCAGCCTTGTTGATACGGAAATACTTTCGCACGGGAACCTGCCATTAGAAACCTCCACAATCCCTGGAACATCGAAGCCATTGGAAATCCACACAGCTATGACTCACCAATGTTTGGCAGGCAGCGGGGAGAGGAAGTAGAAGGGCTGACATCAGGACGGTACCAAGGATGTAAGGGCGGGGTGTCGCCCACTCGCTAAGTCAAGGCCTTTGGGTTGGACCAGCATAGAGGAGGGGGATATAGAGAACGAAGAAGTTGCCAAATAAAATGGAAAAGAAGGAGAGAGGGGGAAAAACGTAATTAAAAACTATAACAAGATGGAACTGGCTCTATCAAAACGAGAAAGGAATGGTCGAAATGCGAAAAAAAAAAACAGAAACAAATATTCTTAACATGCGTCTATTTAAGTAGCGCGTTTATCGCTGAAAATGCTAATTCAACCTTAAGCGTGATTAATTGAAGGAGCGGACCACGTGCAAACAACGGCCCCTCTAAACGTTCAACCGCTCATCTAAAATTGCTTTTCCATTCATACATTTACAAATAGAAGACGAATTATATCTCAACAAATAATTTTGACAGACAACGAATCAAGCGCGACAGTATTAAATTTCAAAGTTCAGCGTAAAAACCGACACAAATTAAAATTTAAAAAATAAGCGTGACAGATCTACAAAGTTTATATTCTAATGTTAAACGTGACAGACCAACTGAAATCATATTTTTAACTTAAGCGTTAACCTGTATGCGCAAAAGTTTTTTACCAATAACTACCCGCATGTGGAACACAATACCACGGTGCTGCCTTCCATCTGACCACAAAATGGTAGTTTTCAAATCTAATGTCGAGCCGTTCTCTTAATCAAATTTTCCCAGTTTCCATCATCGTCTCTAATTCTCAAGGTGTTGTCTAACCGTACACCTTACAAATGCATTGACCCTTTTCCTCTAGTAGCTTTTGGACCTTGATAAGCCGTGACTCGTGAGTACAAAAAAACGGGACAGACTGCCAAAAATTAGATTGAAGACTGAAGCGTGACAGAGCGACGAAAATGATATTTCAAACTTAATGGCGAATGGACCAACTAACATGTTAATTACAACATTATGCTTATTGAATAGTAAGCGTGACAGAGCGACGTGCAGACACAACTGCTTATAGAATAACTAGCAGAGATATCCGGTGTTTACCTAACGCTAATAAATAGATTGATTTCATGGTGTAACATGTTTGAAAATTGTCATTAGCTTCTTTAAGGGACAGCCAAAGACGCAAACATACTTCCATTATGTTCACATGCAAATTGTGCATTTGAATACAATTATATTGAAAGTACACTTCCTAATATGTCTTCGTTTTTAGGAACAGACATACACAGACAGAGAGGTGTTCTCCTTGATCATATATATATATATATATATATATATATATATATATACATATATATATATATATATATATATATATATATATATATATATATATATATATATATATATATATATATAAATATATATATATATTTCATTTGAATCAAAGGGAAAACAGTGTTCAGTGGAGGGGTTGTGCCCCGGGGGCCATCTTAATGTTATCAAAAATTGCTGACATTTTGGGAATAGACATCATTTTTTGTCATTCGCTTACTGTTTAAATTTGATTTGAATCAAAGGAAAAAAACAGTTTTCAGTGAGGGCTTGTGTCTCCAGAGATCCCTGGGACCCCAGCGTTGAAGTGATATATTTCTCATATAGCCTATGACCTTGAACGAGAGGTCAGTAGTTTACATGCCAATTCTCAAGCAATTCTGTCCAGCGTTTTGAGTGAACATATTACACAAAGATTAGGCGGGCACACACACATACAGAGTTACTATTATATATATATATATATATATATATATATATATATATATATATATATATATATGTATATGTATATATATATATATATATATATATATATATATATATATATGTATATGTATATATGTATATGTATATAAATATATGTATATATATATATGTATATGTATATGTATATATATATGTATATGTATATGTATATAAATATATGTATATATATATGCATATATATATGTATATATATATATATGTATATATATGTATATATATATGTATATATATATATATATGTATATATATATATATGTATATATATATGTATATATGTATATATATATATATATATATGTATATATATATATATATATATATATATATATATATATATATATACACATCTAGGAGGTATGAATCCGAAGGAAGTTGAAACCGGGTTTATGAGAGTGCTCAATGAAAATTTAGAGCAAAATATATTATTTTGTTGATGATTTTATTCGATTAATTGCGACAAAATATATTCTGTTTCATTAACACTCGCAAAGAGCGTCAACTTCTCAGGCTATAATGGAATCAAATGGCATAGACTTAAAATTCACCTCAACCGATATATATATATATATATATATGACGTGTCTAAAAATGTAAATGAATATTTACAAAAATAATACAGAATAACCGTTTAAATTATAAAAAAAATAATTATAGTTGAGAATTTCCTTCCAGGAATTTCTTTTTTAATTCGTTGGCAATATCGACGTAAAATCTATAAATATATTTTTGAATAGGGAGCTAGATGTTTGTAGATAAATGCTTTGTTATGTAAGAGAGCATTTCTCTGTCGGCCCGTCCCTATCTGATTGCCTTCTCACAAGGAAACAGTTTGAAACCAGGTCGGGTGTATATCTACGAAAAATCCAGCTCTCCAGAAAGGGCCACTCTGGATTGAGACAAATCAAAACTTGACTCAATCTAGATCGATTTCAACTACACAGACCGAGGGCAGAAAATATGAAGTCTAGTATCAGAACATGTACTGTACTTTACTTCTAGCACAAGATCCGGTCCGCCTCGCTTGATTGCAAGCAAATTGAAAAAAACGCTACGTTCTTGAGATTAGTTCAAAGCTCTCTATGATGTAATGTGTCTGAGACTCCTGTATGTCACGCTTTAGTTTAAAACAGCATTGTCGTTGACCTGTAACGCTTAAGTTCTACGTAGCATTGTATTGGTTTGCCATGCGTAAGATCTAAATGACATGTGTGTTGGTATCTCACGCGTAATTTGTAAATTGAATTGTTGTTATTCTTTCACGCTTAAGTTTTACATATAATGTTGCTGCTCACGCACGGTTAAGTTTTACTTAACTATTTGTTGGCATCTCACGCTTAATTTTTAAATAGAATTTGTGTTTGATTCTCACGCGTAAGTTTTTAATAGGATTTTTCTTGTCTCTTACGTTTAACTTTTAAATATCATTTTTGTTTGTTTTTCACACTTAAGTTTAGAATAGCATTTTATTTGTCTCTCACGCTTAATTTTTAAATAGCATTTTTGTTGGAATCTCACGCTTAAATTTCTAATAGACATTATTCGGTCTTCATTTTTTGAATAACATGTTTGTTGGCATCTTACGCCTAACTTTTAAATAGCACCTGTTTTATATCTGACGCTTAATTTTTAAATAGATTTTGTGTTTGTCTCACACTTAAATTTTAACTAGCATATTTGTTATGTCTCTCACAGGTAAGTTTTAAATAACATTTTTTGTCTCTCACGCTTAAGTTTAACTACCATATTCGTTTTGTCTCACACGCTTAAGTTTTAAATAATATTTTTGTTTTGTCTCTCACACTTAAATTTTAACTAGCATATTTGTTTTGTCTCTGACGCTTTAGATTTAAATATAATTTTAGTTTGTTTCACATGCTTAACTGTTAACAACAATTTTGTTTGTCTCTCACGCCTAGTTTTAAATAGCATTTTTTTTTCTCACGCTTAAGTTTTAAATGTAATTTTAGTTTTTTTCTCACGCTTAACTGTAAACAACAATTTTGTTTGTCTCTCACGCTTAAGTTTAAAATAGCATTTTGTTTGTCTCTCACGATGAACTGTTAAATAGCATTTTTGTTTTGGTCTTTCGCGGTTAATTTATTTATTAGCATCGCCATCACCAAACGCAGAGATAGAATTGACGCATTTTTTTGTGTTGAGAAGGAATTGGTCTAGAACATAGATTTGATTGGAAAAAACATTGGAAGAAATGAAAAACTGAGGAAATAATCAATGAAGGAAAAATGAAGAAATGACACACTTGCATATACGCCGATGGACGAGCATATATATATATGTCCGCTTCTGTTTGTCATGTGGAAGGATTGAAGGTGTTGCGTGGATACGTTTGAATTGAGAGTAAGCCAATATATAATGAATTTTGAATTGTTAGTTTGACGGGCAGTGCATTGTTGATGCAGATCCCAATCCATGACTTTTATATTCGGCTTTCAAATCAATTTAGACTATATTTTACATACAATATCTGATATTATTTAATGGTTCCTAATCTGAGTATATGATAAAAATATAGAAGTAATCCAGGAAAAGTTGAATAAAAAAGGGGACAACATACTTTCTTGTATATGCAACAGCTAACAAATGATCCGGCCTATTTTTGACGTAGATCTATAGATATGTTTTGTATTATTTTATATATGCTGTATTCATAAAACACATAGACGTGGTTCAGGTTCTTGGCTTTTTGGCCAAGATCACAGTCCAGTATCTGTTCCGATGTATACAACATTGCCCTGTGCAGTTCTAGGAGGTCCACCCTCCCAGGCTTTGCCTTCTCACCCTTTGAGAAGAGGTTAGCTTATTGCTAATCGCCTGAGGCGCCCCTACCGCGGAATGCCAACGGGACTGCCCAGGTATATTTTGTAGGACAGAGATGTCACCTTCTCGGGCGCTGGCTTTTCAAAATCCACTTTCCCGACCTTGTGTCACAACTTACCGCTGTGGGAAGTAGATAAATACAGGAGTGTTTTAAAATACATACGACAATATTCTTTCTTCTGTTTACAAGGCGAGAACATACCCGGGTAACATTTACCTGTAGACATCATTTTATTGTTTTGGCTATGCTATAGTTATTGTAAGAGCTAAGCCACTATTTAGGACGAGTGGAAAAAATACCCGCAAGTAAAATAACTCCTATTTTCCAGTCAGTGGTTACACGTACCTCGACCTGATGGAAAACTGGTTAACGGATAAGTTAAGTGAAGAAGAGTCCCATGATTTCATTTACCAACAGGATATGGCGCCACCGCACTGGCGCCTCAGGATTAGACATTATCTGACCAGCACACTGTCGGACAGATGCATTAGACAGTCTGGGCGATATGACCGTGTTCTCATGCCCTGGCCTCCCAGGTCTCAGACCTAATATCCTGCGTTTTCTTTTGTATATCCTGTCTTTTCGTTAATCATATTTTCTTCCTTTGTTGCTCTTTCAAAGAAGAATGACCCGTAGACAGCTTCCTTGGACATGGCATCTTTTCGCAATTTTGTGCGAAATTTACTTTCAACACGTGTCCATGATTCAGTTTTTTTTTAATTTAAAGGACGCAAAATGCCTTTTCTGGTTGAGTGAACACACATTTAAAATTTTGCATTAAAATGGTACCAGTTTAATTTTACAACCATTCATAGTCAAGCAGATATGAAGACTTTAAATGCGCCCAAGACTTTTGGCACTCCCTCTCTCTCTTTCTCTCTCTCTTTCTGTGTCTGTCTGTCTGTCTATTCCTCTCTTTCTCTCCCTCTCTTTTTTTGTTACTCTCTTTCTCTGTCTGTCTGTCTGCCTGTCTCTCTTTCTCTCTTTCTCTCTTTCTCTCTCTCTCTGTCTCTGTCTCTCTCTCTCTCTCTCTATATATATATATATATATATACTATGCTCATTTAGCATATATATTTTTCTGCAAATCTGCATATTAATTAGTATATTATAAATACAATGATTGTTCAGCTATGAAGAAACAGCTGTTACTTTTTAAAATTCAAACCAATTCTGCTTGATATGAGATCTTGTTTTTGTCAAAAATATATATATACATATATATATATATATATATATATATATATATGTGTGTAAATATATATATATATATATATATATATATATATGTATATTATAATTTCCAATATATACACATACTATAGAATTATATATATTCGCTTGTATTTTTACAGTATTTAATGTAATAAATATAAAGAGTTAAGTGGAATGATTAATATATATAGCGACGGCAGTATTCTAGCCAGACTTGTAACTGATATTGTTGATTGTAGGGTATATAGTTTATTAAAAGAGTGCTATAAAATGTTGCTGTGGTTGTCTTTTGGGGTGGTTATGTATAATCATTGTGTTGTTGATTAAGAGGTATCGTAATTTAACTAGAGTCAGAAAGAAGTAATGTGAGCATTAGGGAAAGTGTAGTAGTGGTGTAGCCATGGAAAAATTAGTTGTATTTTGACTTCTCCAACTTTAGAAGGGCGGGGATTCTCCACCAGTTCGTGGATCTAGGCTTGAGACAAGTCGGATTAAACACTAAGTAATTCGATAGCATCTATGAATACCTAATAGTAGAATGATTTAGAGTGGTTGAGGAACAATAGTGTAAGTAGTGCTAGGGTGTGTGTTTAACCGGCCGTTCTAACAAAAGGGAAACTACACCGGTTCTCACTATAAATAGTGCGAGTAGACAATCACCAGGGAGAAAAAGGGCAGTATTGTAACTGTCTAGCCGAGTGCCAGTCATTTTCCTTACCTTTGTACCTTTTATGTTAATACACTTGTTATCTTAACCCAACCTCGACTTGACTTCTTCTTTTTACTTTTGGACTACTTCACAACAGTTTAGATCTTTGTTCTGAACTAGTTTTCAACTCGTGAACTACCTAGATATCTTCACTAAGTATAGCCCAAATCATTTCCCTAATTGTTATAAATCAAACAATACGTTACCTCAGATTAAGGGGCATGTGTATGTTATTTTATATAGATTAACTTGCATACAATTGAAAATAAGACTACATCATGAATATAAAAATGAATGTAATACAATAATTATGAATAATTATATACACGTAATATGGATTTAAGCAAAGCCAAACAGGATCTTAGATATTAAGAATAATCTAGGGAACCAAAATATAATATGAAACAAACAGATTTTATATGGTTTTAATAACATTTTCTGGCCAGTGCGTTGAAATTCTTGATATGGGGAAATAATGGCGCGTTTTGTCAAGATTAACTAGAATTTTTCGTACTTTTTAGAAGTAATGAAATAAATATTCCTCATTAAATATATACATTTAACGTTACTCATTAATCAGTAACGGCATCCGACAGTAATAATATCTAAAATATTTTCTTTTTAAGTTTCATAAAAACAAAAACAACTTTGGCTGAGATTCGTAAATTTAGAATCTTGATATTTTAAATTCATACCAGGTTGTAAATAGAGCAAATTATATAAGCAATTTTACCTAAAGATTTGAAAATTTACTTCATTAAAAAAAAAAAAATATTATGGTATTTCAACCAACTTAAATATTAGTCAATAAGAAAAATCCCAGTCAAATAGAATACAAATTTGTATTAACTCCGCATTTAGTTTCAGAATTACCTACTAGAAATCATCCTCGAGTATCTTCGATCTCTCTGTACAAGGGTTTGTCAAGACAACTTGACATGATGATACTTCACTCTAAAAGTTAACCCTGGCCAAATATTCAATATAACATAGTATTCATAGCCCAAATAAGATTCCCTCGACACGGCTATAGATTAGCTCAT
>OY744531.1:90380066-90385066 GCA_963556195.1 Sepiola atlantica | reverse complement strand
TAACTGGTTTAAAACTAGTGGGAGTTGGCGATTAACTGACGAATAAGCTCTACCCAAGAAAAGGAGCTTCATGTAGTCATCCAATCTTCGCTGTATCACCACTCTTCAGTGCGGCTAGACCAGCTAGTGCTTCAAGTCAGGATCGAAACTCAACGGCGGAACTGACAGCCAGCGCCCCTACCCCTTCGCTATCACGCGACGCTGACTGAATGTTAATGAAATCTCAATGTAAACATTGTCAAGTGCCGGGAGCTTAAATTAGTTTTACAAAATGAGCTACGTTTTAAAGCTAGTGGCAGTTGGGGATTTCCTTACAAACAAGCTCTACCCATAAAAGGTAGCTTCAATCCTGACCTCCACGTGACTACCAAAGGCACATAGATAAAGCCAAAAATCTACCAACCTGTAACTACCATAATATTCGATGGGCAATCTTCTTACGAACACGACCTTCAACAAACATCGGTTATCCCAAAGAAGAGCGAGCTAAGAACGAAACCCAATTATAACTTAGTGATGTTAAACACAACAATTTACTAAATATATAAGGCCAATAATATAACGCTATTAATAATGACTGTTTTCATTAGAAATCACTCTATGGGAAAAGTAGATCGTTGCGTTACTGCGCCATATGAAAGAGACTGTATGATATCGTAAATGTTTTACACGATGTTCCGTTGAGAAATGTGACTCGTCATTGCCCTATTCCAGATATAAATAAGCAATTCATAGTAAAACAGTATGAGCTCTAGTAATAATAATAAGTAAAATTGCCAAAGTAATTAAGTGTGTAAGCTACATCTGCCGGCTTATTTCGAGCCCAAAATGCAATTGTTTAATCAGCAAAACAAAACCTTTGTCATAACAGCAGTTGCGTTTTTCAAGATATATGTATAATAACTTTAATTTGTAATAAGCACTGTACACTACCCATAGACTACGGCAGGCTAGGGGATACATTATCACAAGGGAAAGTGAGTAATTCGTTGCTCGTATCAGCTCCACCACATTTTTGAAACACGACCCACAGAACAAATAATGTTAAGACATAAATTACATAAAACATTAATTATTTTATAATGTTTAATAATAGTTAAAAAATCCAAAAAGCAGTAGTAGTAGTAGCAGTAGCAGTAATAATAGTAGTTGTAGTAGTAGCACTATAGCAGGGTTATTATTTAACTTCATACGATTATCTATGCAGCCCCTCATCGCGTAAAGAGTTAGATAATTGTTGCGTTGATGACACGTAGCAGTAACGAAATTTCACTTGTTTCTTTCCTTTACTTAAGACATCGTTTTTTTCTCCTTTTTTAATAGCAGCTGGTGTAAAATTAATAATAATGACAACACACAATCATTTGTACATATCAATCTTTTCATCACCAACACTCGGATTCTCACGTCTCCCTAAATCGGAATTAATGGCTCTCCCCTGGAGGAAGCTCCCTTGTTTGATAAGCTCTTAAAACTTGCTTTCACATCACATCTGAAATAGAAAAAATACTTTTATATACTCTTTTGCTAAGATTGCTAGAATAATACTTTGATCCATCTACCGCTCCAGAAAGTATCCCACTGCTGACGCAATTGTCGACATGTATAAGAGACAGATAGGCAATTAGATGAAGTACGGCATTCATATCATGGGAGGTGCCGCTTATTACCACTGAAAAGAACTTTCCTCCCCCTCTCTTTACCAAAGAACAAGCGAAACTTCCATGAACAAAGTTCTTTCCTTGAACATCCAATATGTAGAACAAGATACCAGACGTATCCTTCCGAACTGACTACAGCATGATCGTCGTCAAGTCTAATCTGAACGAATATTCGATGAGCACACCACTTGACTAATCGATACCTCTTAAGTAATCTCCTGTCTATTCAACATATTGTTTCCAATCCTGTAACGATAATCGTTTAATTGACGAACTTTTTAAGCATCATCCTTAAGTGCCTCCCAGGACTTGATAGGTGATAAAACATCAGTCCTTTTTACAGTATGCAGTATACTACGTTATACCGCATTATTTTACCCCAACCCGTGCTCATACGGGATTGTAGAACCTCTTCAAACACTACTGCCTTCCATCACGTTTCAAAAATAAGATAAATAGTATTCAGCTGATTTCACTAGAGAATGACTTTTTGTGATTCAACACTTTTAACACGTAGTCCCTATTTTTATCTTTTATTTCTAATGCAATTTTACGCGTGTGTGCGTAATCAAACCTCATGTTTTTAAAATAATGCTCACAGACACACGTTCAATATTACTACATTATTCGTAGTAATAGTGTAAGTAGTAGTTGAAGTAGTCGAAGTATTGTACCACCTATAATGCACTCGATATTAAGTTTGTTCGAAAACAAATTATTTCCAGAGTCTATATGTAAACAAACAGACGCATACAATCATTCATTATACAATGGATTAATGTTCAAAGCATTACTTTTATTGTTTTTTTTAATTTCTGATGTCAATAAGAATGCCAATATTATGCCCATAAATATCACGTCAATATTTAGATTCGGAATAGGATGTGTTTTTTCAAAATATGTTTATGATTGAGATGATATTCGACGCCAAAACCTTTTTTTTCTGTTGAGGTAAATTTCATTACGATAAGACTCATTCTACTTATCACACTTCATTTTGAAGTTTCGCCTCTTTTCATTCTTAATAATCTTGTTATTCGTGTCCTGATAATATATATTATTTCCTTTCTTTAATGTTTATGTTGTTAAGTCATTGATTTCGAACAGGGTTCGGTGTACTTGAATTGACAATAAAACAGTAATTTACAAATATGAATATAAAGTGTATCATCGCTACGATGAAACACGTTTTAAAAAGTGAATAGAGTCAATTCCGAGTGAACACTTTTCAGTTAACAAAGACGGGGTAGAATGAATAATTAAAACAGCTAATTATTATATCAGGTCAAATTTAATGTTGTTTGGTTTTCTTATGAATCTACATCGCATTTAATAAAGATGTTTGCTTCAATGTGTTAACGAAATAATCTTGAATATCTATGTCCATTTACTTTCCAAGCTCGCATTAAGCCTGCTGATTTCCTTCTGGAATAAAACCTGAATGTCCCTGTGTAGCTTACTTGCTATCCATCATCTTTTTTAATACTAAATAATATATATTTTGTTATTATCTACCAACGTATACATTACATTCCTACAAAATCATCAGAGTAGAGATAACCGTTCAAGCAGTCGCACCATTCGAACCCCGGATTAAGAGGCAGCTGTAACTCAATTCCTAGCACCCTAACCAATGCGGCTACTTTCAACGGCTATCCAATTTACGTGTGAAGTAGGCGGACAACTATATATATATGGGAAATGAAAAAGGAAAAACCAAAAGATATTTTTTTATATATTTATCACCGTTTCGTCTTTATGAAATGAAAAAGTAAAAGCCAATAAATATTTTTTATATATTCAAAAACGTTTCATCTTTATTGTAAGACTTCCTCAGGATGATAATTTTAAGAAAAATGTCATGCAAGTACATCGAAATATTGGGTTGACATGATGGGTCGATGAGAAAACTGGTAGCCGTGGCTGCTGACAGCGTTAGGCCAAGGTCCGGGCTCAGAGAAGTCAGTGGCAGAGAGTGAAATGAATATAGATGGCTGTGAGTGAAAAGGTAGGGGTGGGAATGTTAATGAATTTGTCTTAGGGTGGGAGAGAGGAGAGGGGGTGCTGAGGTTTTTGTCGTGGTGAGGTGTAGCATGGATTTTGCGTGGTTGGGGAAAAGGCGGGGAGGGGGAAAACACTGTGTCTTTGGTATGTAGGTAGTGTCATAGTTTTAGAAAAAGATTTGAAGAAATGAAGATCATTTGAAAGTAAGCGGGGTGGGTGGGTGAGAGTGTGAAAAAGTAGTCGAAAAGGTCAGACGGGTGAGGGGGAGAGCGCAGATTTTGTTGTAGTAAGGTGTGACATTTTTAGAGGGTAGGCGTATTCACCAGCTGGCTATGTCAGGAATGTGTGAATATTAGTGAGTATGAAGGAAAGTGTTTAAATGTGCTGTGAACATGACAATGAGCGGAAGGAAAAAGAAAAAGAAAGAGAAGAAAAGTGATATTAATGTTGGTGAGAAATAGGTGAAATGTAGTTTTGTGCAGGCAATGTTGATGGTTTGAAGTTAAATTGAGGGCAAAAGGGGTTTAAATATCTAAATATTTGTGAGGATGTCTAGATTGTGTTCATTGGTAAGGCTGTAATTTATGGTTAAGTGGTTTAGATTCGTGGTGAATGGAAATGTATGTGAGGAGAAGTTTGTGCGTGAGTGTGTATGCGGGGACTTGTATGTAAGTGCAATTGAGAACGAAGAGAAGAAAGGTTAGCCATGATCTAGGTTTAGTTTTTGTTCGGTCAAGATAAGTTTGCTTATTAAGGGGGCTAGATTGTAGAAGCTATTTCGTTGTCTGATGGTGTTGGAGACTATGATTAGTGCAATTTCCAGTAGTCTTCGCCGAGCTTTTTTATCAATGTATTTGGTGATTTTGGCCTGTTAAAATTTGAAAGCATATATAAATATATATATATATATATATATATATATATATATATATATATATATATATATATATTATATATATATGTGTGTTATATTATATAATGATGGTATTATATTATTATATTTAATTATATTAGAATATATATATATATATATATATATATATATATATATATACATATAATATATTATAATTATACGATTTAAATATATAGATTTTTGAAATAAATTTAATAAATAAATAATAAATAAATAAATATATGAACAACATGATAAATTAAATAGTTATTCTTATACTGTTTCTCTTTAGTGTAGAATCTCAACATCGAATAGTAATACTTAAAATGCTCTTTAACCGTTACTAGGAGGACATTCGCGTCATGTGACCAACGACTTACCTGAGGTCAATTGCAGAAACGGTTCATACAAAATCGCTTTTGTATTATGTTAGCCAATAA
>OY744531.1:90357566-90377566 GCA_963556195.1 Sepiola atlantica | reverse complement strand
GTACGTGTATTTTTGTGATTGATTGTATAAGTATTGATTTACTCCTCTCCAGGAGTTAGGAACAAGGCCGATTTTTATCTTACTCCCACAAGTAGGATGTGACCCAAGGTCGGGTCGGAAAAGTGGGGTTTATTTAACTTTGATATCCCAATATACATCCCTAAACAATCAGTCAACCAAGTCTGCTATAATTTGATAAATGCATACATTAACTACTGTCTTTCTTCCGAATTTGCTGTGTCAATGAAGGTGTTCATATGTTATTCCGTTGATGTTGTCTATGTTCCTATAACTTAATGTATATTCCTTCTGCTGACGATGACTAGATAATTATAATAAATACATGGTCTCTATCTTCTACATTTGTTTGATCGCAAATTGATCATGTAAATGTGTTTACATAAATCTATGTTATATATATATATATATATATAATTATATATATATATATATATATATACATATATATGCTATTATGATTAATATCTTTAAAATTCGTGTCAACATGCATATCAAAAATCATCAGTGTGAAGCATGATTGTATTTTCGCTTACACACAAACCTTAACCCTAACCCTAACTCTAACTCAACATTTTCACTTCAATTCACGTTGCGTTTTCCCCACGTAAATTTGATGGCAGTTGTTGCATGGAGCAGTATATGATCCGGCATGGGATGTTGGTTGGATGAAGAAATAAAACACATCATCAATTCCTTAAACAGACTGCAATACCCCACACATTTTATACTAAATACCAAGAAGAAAGCCTTTCAAATATTCGCCAAAAACAACACACAAACACATCAAACACCAAACACCTCTCTCATAGACCACGCATTCCAATAACACATCCATATGCAACCCACTTAACAAACAAGGCATTCCAACAGTACAAATCACACCACAAACACTAAAGCAAACATTAAACACAGCAAGACATTTCCCCCCTCCTTAAAAAAAACCCACATCTCATACCGGCTTATATACTGTTCCATGCAACAACTGCCATCAACTTTACGTGGGGGAAGCGCAACGTGAATTGAATAAAAGATTGAGTGAACACAAAAAGGGCATAAAAAACAATAACTCTCTCAGTGCACTTTTCTCCCATGTATGAGGTCATGCTTTCTAATTTGAAAAGGCCAAAATCACCAAATTAATTCATAAAAAAGCTCGGCGAAGACTACTGGAAACTGCACTAATCACAGCCTCCAACACCATCAGACAACGGAATGGCTTCTACAATCTATCCCCCTTAATAAGCAACATTATCCTGACCGAACAAAAACTAAACCTAGATCATGGCTAACCTTTCTTCTCTTCGCTCTCAATTTTACTAATATACAAGTCCCCGCATACACACTCACGCACAAACCCCTCCTCACATACATCTTCATTCACCACGAATCTAAACAACTTAACCACAAATAACAGCCTTACCAATGAACAAAATCTAGACATCCTCAGAAATATTTAGATATTTAAACCCCTTTTGCCCTCAATGTAATTCAAACTATCAACACGGTCTGCACAAACTACATTTTACCTACTTCTCGCCAAAATTAATATCATTTTTCTGCTTCTTTTTCATTTTCTTTTTACTTCCCCTCATTGTCATATTCTCTGCACATTTAAACACTTTCCTTCTAACTTACTTATATTCACACTTTCTCTAACATAGCCAGCTGGTCAATACTCTTACCCTCCAAAAATGGCACACCTAACCACAACATAATCTCCCCTCTCCCCTCACCCATATAACTATTTCGACTACTTCTTTCACACTTTTACCCACCCACCGCGCTTACTTTCAAATCACCTTCATTTCTTCAAATCTTTTTCTTAAACTATGATACTACCTACACACCAAAGCCACAGATGCTCCCCCTTCCCTCCTCTTTCCCCAGCCCCTCAACATCCATGCTACACCTCACCACGACAAAAACCTCAGCCCTACCTCTCCTCTCTCCCACCCTAAGACAAATTCACTAACACTCCTACCCTCCCCTTTTTCACTCACAGTCATCCACATTCATTTTACTCTCTGCCACCGACTTCCCTCAGACCATACCTTGGTTCTGCGCTCCCAGTAGTGGCTACTACTTCTTCTCATCAACCCATCATGTCAACCTAATATTTTTATGTACTTGCATGACATTTTTCTTAAAATTATCATCCTGAGGAAGTCTTATAAATAAAGACGAAACATTAATCAATACATATAAAAAAAACATCTTTTAGTTTTTCCTTTTTCATTTCCCAATATATATATATATATATATATATATATATATATATATAAGAGTGAGAGAAAATGTAAGAAAGATAGAGACATCAACATACAAACTGTTTTGTTGTATCACATGTATTTACTGTGGTAAGGTAGGCCATCGTTCACGTTTGTTTTCGACAGTCAGACATTCTAACTGTTTACTCACCAGAACATTAAATCTTAATGTGTGTTATGTTTAAACAACACTGCATGTACTATTTAACTTAACTGGTTACGGAGTTTGAACATGACTTATGTGAAGGAAAATCTGTTCACTCGGAAAGATTAGCAGATGGAAGCGAAAGATGAAGCAATGCGATGAGACATTGATTAACTTTTTAAATAGAGTTGAAGTGAGACGCAAATGAGGTTGAGATAGATAGCGTTATGCTGTTAGACCTTATTTGTTTGTTATTTTGCGTTTTCCGAAAAACGTCACGCTATTTCGTTTCTACGGATAATGTCATAAATCTAACATTATCAATTAGGTCGTCACAAAATGATGATGTGATCAAATGAAACAAAAATGGGGGATAACCATATATTTTGAATGAAGGATTTCTCTTTGCCATTGGACTCAAGAAATTAAGTTTTAGTCTGGATTCAACCAGGGGTTTTTACCCCGCCTAATAAACCGATATCTTCCGGGCCTTTGGGTCTGGATTTACGCCGGTCTATTGTGGGTTGCCGGTCCTGTGCAGTTCTAAAAGGTGCACCCTCCCAGGCTTTGCTTCCCCTCTTTGGGGAGGAGTAAGTTTATTGCGTACTGTCTGAGGCGCCTCTACCGGGGAATGCAGACGGGGCTTCCCAGGAAATTTTTAAATGGCCAGAGTGCTCACCTCTCGAGCGCTGGCTTATCTAATCCCACTTTCCCGACCTTGTGTCCCATCTTACCTTGTGGGAGGTAGATAAATAACAAGTTTCAGGTAGTAGTGGGATTCGAAACTTTTGCGTCAATATAGTTTTTCTTGCCTAGGTAAACTGACAGTGGTATCTATTTTCTCTCGCGGCGAAAAGGAAAGTCTTTATTCGCTTGTAAGCTTTTATTTCGGTGTTTTCGTTTTCCGAAACTGGTTGCAATACTAACATGAAGATTGAGCGGACGAATCTAATTTGAAATACCTCCCAACATTCAAGGAAGTTATTTTAGTTGGCGATATCTTATTCGTCAGTCTGTCACGCATGATAATTTTATTTTCCTTTGTTACCTTTTAATTTTATATCCGTAAATTTATATATATATATATATATATATATATATATATATATATATATATATATATATATATATATATATATATATATATATATATATATATATATATATATATATATATATATATATATATATATATATATATGGCCTATCGGTTAGCGACGTTGGATTGGGGTTGAAAAATACTTGTAATCCAGGGTTTCGAATCGTGTGACCGGTGCTGAATAGTCGTACTTCTATGCAGATGAGTCTTGATTGAAAAGAGACGTAACATATACATCCATAGATAAATAAACAATAACAAATATTCCTATTTGAAGCTCCTCTTTAAAAAAGTAGAGCACTGTAAATGGTAGTAATAACACAGCGTGACGTCACTGCATCATTCCTTCACTTATAGAAGTTGAATGCCTGTACGTTTCGCCGCCTCTAAAAGTGTTAAAAGTATCATTGTGTATAAGCTGTTCAGAACTGGCCTATCGGTTAGCGACGTTGGATTGGGGTTGAAAAATACTTGTAATCCAGGGTTTCGAATCGTGTGACCGGTGGTGAATAGTCGTGCTTCTATGCTGATGAGTCTTGATTTAAAAGAGACGAAACGTATACGTCCATAGATAAATAAACAATAACAAATATTCATATATATATATATATATATATATATATATATATATAAACTAAATATAAAATATGAACTTTTAGTAGATAGAACCGATAGTGAAATGGTTAAAGCTCAATATACGAGATAGATCAATTATAAAGATAGGAGAAATAAGAGGGATAAACATGTACGAATGTCCAGATTTTTTTCAAACTTCGATTGTTCAATGCAAGGTACATTCTGTAATAAACTAATGTTTATTATTCTTTCCTTAAGCCAAGGCTTTACCTCATTTTGAACACCTTCTCCTTCTACAAAATCTCCTTTTCATTGGACATTCTTTCAACGGACAGTTACTATCTGGACTAACCATATACTTTAAAAAAAAAACTCTTTTCACTCCATTTTTAATTGTATTTTTTGAAATGTTTGAACTTTGGCTTTTCCACAGCCAACTTATCCATCTGCATATCTCCTCTGATGATAAGATTTCGATCTTTGAAAAGACTTGGCTTAAGGAAAGTATAATAAACATTAGTTTATTACAGAATGCATTGCACAAACGAAGTTTGAAAAAAATCTGGACATTCGTACATGTTTATCACTCTTATTTCTCTCTAATATATATATATATATATATATATATATATATATATATATATATATATATATATATATACTAAATCTTATATCCGGAATGATTTTTTGTTGTTGTGAAGGGATGTGGTGTCGGATTTACATTGCTGAGAGAGGCATGAGAAGAAATACGGTTTTGTTTTTAAATACCCGAAAGTTCTTCATTGTAAACATCTGATAATCCCTACAAAATAGTAAAACAAGCGTAATCTATTTGAAGTTTACTAATACAGTGATTACAAGAGATTGATTGAATTATAAGCAAGGCTATTTCCTTACGTAGGCATTGAAGTAAAATGTGTTTTCTTTATATAGTTCTAAAGTTTCAAAAACATTAAATACTGTATATATAGACAAGACGCACCCGTGATCCGTTGTGTCACAACTACGGCCAATATTTATTCTACTTTGATTTCTATCAAAAATACACTAACAGTGAAATATATTTGTAGAAGTTCTGCGCATAAGAAAAAAATAATAAGTATATTTACTTCTACATCATAATTCTTATTTGTACTCACTAGGAGTTTTCACATTGGGCATCATCAGAAATTACTCGCTGATTATTATTGTTATTATTATTATTATTATTATTATTATTATTATTATTATTATTATTTACTCACTAGGAGTTATCACACTGGTCATCGTCAGTGATCGCCCACTGTCAACAACCTGTGGTATTCCCTGGAGTCTGAGTGACAACAAGTCTCCTCAGACTTCCAGTATGCTCCACCTCTTTTCGTTCATCACCGCTGATGACCTTGCGGTATCGCAACAGCCACCTACCACCGATTTCCCGCTGATAAGGGACATTTATTATTATTATTATTATTATTATTATTATTATTATTATTATTATTATTATTATTATTATTATTATTATTATTATTATTATATGGAATAATTATCATCCCTTATTACTGGCTATATAGACAAAAACAGACTTATTTTTTTACATATAATTTATATACTGGTGTGTGATATGTATAGAAACAAGTATGCAATTTAGATGGTAACACTGGACAAAGAGAGTCACTCTTGCTTTAGATGTTCAAATATATATTAAGATCAATTGAAGATGGGTTGAATCAATAATAGGTGAAATAAAAACATGAATAGTTAAGAGAGAGATTGGTGCCTTGTTCAGTAAATTATAAATGACAGCTAGGTAGAACAAATAAACTTGTAGCTTTTCAAACATAACTAAATTTTCGAACGAAAATATATTCTAGCATGTATTTTGTGTTTTTACTGTATATATTAAAAAGACAATAGCAATTAAGTAGAAAACTGTTGGGCATTCCTGAACAAAACCTGGTAGAAAAGCCAGGCATAGACTTGAGTGCATATGTACCAACTATGATTCGATTGCAGAAAAGATTACGAATTTTATTTCTGATTCCATAAATGGACGGTCATCTTGTGTCATTTTCTACATTAAACGCGCTTTTTGAAGGGTCGCATCTTAAAAGATACCCCGCCTGTCTTTAAATAAAACATTCATTGATACTTTATTTTCCCAGAAACTGCTTTGCTGTAGCAAGGAACTTTCTGATTTAAATTCCATTCGTTTTCTTAATTTTATTTTATTGATTCGTCTATTCATTTGTTACGAACAAGAACGACTATATATTTTTTCAGTTTCCAAAACTGGAGTTCTTGTCGAGCTGTGTTACTTTTTATTTTGAAAAGATTAAAAGATTAAAGATGATAAATCTAAAAATAATACCCGTAAAATTTGTAACCGCAGCTGCACGATTAAAATTACTGACTTCCATTTGACGAACTCCATTACAGCGGACACCTGAGTGCGTCTTTTTGTAAGGTTTCAGTAGACATTATTTACTCATTAACTCAACGGCGATTTCTTATTTTAAGCTAATCTCTCTCTTTCACTGTCACACTCTCTCACCCCCCCATATATATATATATATATATATATATATATATATATATATATATATATAATAATAATAATCCAGGTAAAACATCCACAGGGTAGTAACCCAAAGAATTTCAACCGGGTTTATAAAAAGTGCTCAATATCAAATAGAGCTTTTATATATGATTATTTTTATTCACACAGACATGTACAAAATCTGCGACACTGGCATGCCGATGTTATCGATCAACAATTATTATAAACTGAGATCTCATCAGGCAGAGTTAGAATCCGATCTTAACCTTAGATCATATTTTGAATTATGTATGTGCATATGTTTATATATATGTATGTATAAAATTGACTACTAAACTAATTAACACATTATTATACATTTTGGAAGAGAGCTTCTAGACGTAAAGGATCGTAATATAGGATATATTTAGTCTGATATAGTTTCATGAAAAAGGAGTAAAGAGAGGGTCGAATTATTCAATGAAAATACATATACATACAATTTTTAAGCAATTTTAGAAATAAATATTAAGGATCAATTAATTTATATTTCCAAAATTGTAGTTCCTTAGGATTATTTCAAAGGGTTTAAATAAATATAATATCGCACAACTTCCTATTTGAAAATTGAAATATTCCGAATTTGTATCGAATTTGTGCCACAGTCATGAGATATTAATTAATTTAGATTCCATGAATTTCAATGTCTTCTTCAAAACAATAATATTCAACTAGAAGAAATACACGTTGCAAAATCGTCTGACAACCGGTAAGTTGTCCCATCCTAAGCAAACACAAAAAAGATGAGAAAATTGAAAAAGAAAAACAGCTGAAATATTAAGGAATTTCAATTGAGTGTGAACACCAAATAATATAACAAGGTACCACCAATTACTAACAGTAAGTTTAAATAGGAATATTAATACAATATATATATATATATATATATATATATATATATATATATATATATATAAAGAACACCACACAAGTAGAAGGAAGCTGAAACTGCAAGACATCTAATAATGTGACGAGCCCCCCCCCTAAAAAATGGAAGCACTAGTCTATGTTCGTACCATACAACTTGGTAGGTAATTTTCACAGGGGATGAAAGAAGGCGCAGGGAGCACCATCTTAGCCTCCAATTAAAGTATTGTATCTTGAAGAAGCTCATTACACTCAAATTCTAATTACGGCCTACATTAGACGATAACGGGATGTGAACAAACACACTTATTGAAAATGGTAGGGAGAGCTGGAAATCTAAGAGTTTTTTTGTTATTAACACTGCAGGGAATACAATTTGGTTTTGCTACTTACTTATAGCTTATAATTCCTCGTGCGACTAATAATAATAGTAGTGTAAACCTAAGCAAAATGTATGATATATAGTCACACACACACACGCACACATACACACACATATATATACATATATATACATATATATATATATATACATATATATAAATATATATATATATATATAAATATATATATATATAAATATATATATATAAATATATATATATATATAAATATATATATATATAAATACATATATATATATATATATATATATATATATATATATATATATATATATATATATATATATATATATATATATATATATATATATATATATATATAAAGTGCGTTCCGTCTACGATTGAACTAAACATCTTTCTATAGCATTTACTTAATTTTTGAGCATTTTCAACTCTGCCTTCATGAAACCCCTTTTTCCATCTTTAAATCTCTTTTCACCGGACACCTTATCTACGGACATTCAACAACTGGACAGACTCTATATTCTTACACGCACACTCTAACTCTCCATTAATTTATATTTTTAAAATTTTGAATTTTTTCTTTTCTACTGCCAACTCATCCATCTATGTAATTCCTCTGATGATAAGATTTTAATCTATGAAAAGCCTTAGCTTAAAGAAACATGAATAAACATGTGTTTACCGAGTACACCTTGCATTGACCAATCGAAGTAGAAATAGATTTGTCATTCGTACATATTTATTTTTCTTTTTTCATTTATCTCATATATATATATATATATATATATATATATATATATATATATATATATATATATATATATATATATAATTAGTTGTTCCGTCTTCATAGCTAGGCGCTTTTATGAGTAAATAAAAGAAGCCGTCAAAAGCTATAATGCATGCTCCTCATTGTCGAACACTGTTATGACGGTCGAGTATAGCTGCCTGTTTCCCTTTACATATATATATAGCATGTATTTCTGATCTGGTCTATTGCCATTTACGTTAGCCTCATTGCTTAGCGCGCTTGGAGTTTTAGTTAAACATGACTCTTTTTCTGGGTTTCAAATCGGGCGACTGACGTGAATAGTTGTTTCTACACTGATGATTTCTATACGTCTGTAGATAATATTTAAATATATATATTATTTCCTACATAAACCGATGTTTCATGCTTACACAATCTTCAGTGTAGAGGATGGTTATGCACGTCGGTCGGAGGGCTCGCACCCGGTTTACAAATCGGTATTAATTCGTAGTCGGCGTGAACTAGATTATAAATAAGGAGGGGGTTAAATCTATTAACGCCAAATCAGCGTGCGGGTACAGTGAACAGAATACAGTGATTCAACAACAACAACAAACGTAGTATTACTGATCGTTATATATATATATATATATATATATATATATATATATATAAGTATACATTTTTATTTATACAAACATTATTGGTTACATATGTGCACACATGTTTCGGTTGCACTCTTCGCAGAAAGTCAAACTCGTCAGACCAAGGATTCTGACGAGGTTGACGTTCTGCGAAGAGTGCAACCAATAATGTTTGTATAAATAAAAATGTATACTTATAAACAGCTCTACTTGTTATTGAGCACTTTTTATAAACACTTGAGTTTCTACAGAATCAAATACAATACATGTACTATATATATATATATATATATATATATATATATATATATATATATATATATATATGTATATATATATATATATGTATATATATATATATATATATATATATATATATATATATATATATATATATATATATATATTACACTAAGTGTCTAGCTTAGGGGATGAATATGATTAGTTATATAAACTGTAACTAAAAATTGGTTTGTTAAAACGTCGAAACATTACTTGATCGTTATGGCCAGAGAGACGGACAGTACTTGTTGGACAATAACCTTTACGTTTCAACATTGATATAGCAGCCTTGCCAGAGACAAGATTGTTGGAGAATGGTAGTCGTGTAAAAGAAAGATCGTGATATGTATTTTAGTGGATCAGGAAATCTGAAAGCGAACGACACAACCATGGTGTAGGATTTTCTTTTAATAAATCGGTTCTTTCTAAACTCTTGAATCTTCCCGTCTTGAGACACTTACTGGTCTAGCCGCACTGAAGAGCTGTGATACAGCGAAACTGTATGTATGTAGATGACTATATATATATATACATATATGACGGGACTGCCCAGGCAATTTTTAATGCTCAGAGTGCTCATTTTCTCGGGCGCTGGCTTGTCAAACCCTACTTTCCCGACCTTGTGTCACATCTTACTTATGGGAGTAAGATAAAACTGACCTTGTGCCTAACCTCCTGGAGAGGAGGTAAATAAATACCCAACTAGCGGCAAAATACAATTGCTTTAGTGTAGAGATCCATAGATGCCGGAGACCACTTCTTTCTTCGGATAGCTTACGTTTGGAAGTCCCTTCCTGCTGACTGTTTTTCAACCGCACAAAATAAAGTAATTTGGAATGTAATGTAAGCATATAGATTACTTCCAACTCAGGTTGCCCTCTAGAAATGTAGTCACTATCACGGTAACCGTTTCTGCTTTAGTAGCAAACGAAAGAAAACAATTGTAAACATACGTGACATGAAATTGAAAGAAATAGAAAAAAAGAAATAGAAAAAAAGAAATAGAAAACGAAAGAAAGTAAATAATGTTTTACGGCCGAAGAATAAGCTGTGTTTTGTCCAGCATTTAAATAATGACTATTATGTTTAAGGCTTCAGATTTTAAAATCCCGCTGAGATTCCCGTCAATTAACCAGCACAACGCATGCGCCCAAACGCATGAGTTCATGCACGGGTACCGACCTATACAGACATACTGACACGCACGCATGCTCACTCCTACGCCGGATTTTCCTTCCTGCGATTCCTGGAAAGTTTCGAATTATTGCTGATTGGTTTTATGACTCAAATCCTTTCCATCCAATTAACATTTATACAATTTGCCTTCCTCGTTTCGGGAAAGGCGAAGGTAATCTACCTTGTATAAACCTTGAGAATTGCAAATAAAAAAAAGGGAAAGGCAAAAAAACTGAGAGAGGGAGAGAGAGAAAGAGAAAGAGAGCAAGAGAGAGAGAGAGAGAGAGAGAGAGAGAGAAAGGGGGCGACATAGAAGGAAAACTCCGGAAATAGTGAGTTAGGGAAAGAGAAACATGCTATAACGATATTTATTAAAATTAGTTCTGTTTATGGCTGTTCCGAAATTAATAGGTCAATCCAAACACAGCGGCATTCAATTTAAGCCGACAATCTTTAAATACAGCGCGTTATTTTGATTGGTTGAATCATCACGTAATTCCAATTGGCATTCAACGTTATACGGTATATTGAACCCATATTACTTTTTTTATTGTGGGGTCGCGCGCCTTAATATAAATGCCCGTTAAATGTAGTCAAATTATAACTCTCTTAGACGCCAATTTCCCTCCAAGTAAATTCGTATTAATCAACAGTGTACGAGTTTTGACCGGCCCCATTATGCTGTTGGCATTGGTTTACCCTGTTTATTCTAGGATCCGGTACATACAGGAGCGGCCACATGATGCTTGCTAACTGTTATATCTAAAATCTAATGGAATGAATACACTAGAATATGAATGATTAAAAATGAGAACGCCATACAATGCATTTTAATTATTATTATTTTTTAATTATTTTTTAAATTTAATTTTCGAAGATATACTTCATCGTCAGAATTTCAAATAATGATGATAAATATATCTTCGAAAATTAAATAGAAAAAGATTTGAAAAATTTAATAAAATTAAAATGCATTGTATGGCGTGCTCATGTTTAATAATTCATATTACTATATAAACAATGCTTTCTAAACAAGAACACCATTTCTTATTCAATTTGCCTCTCCACGTGCCGCGTCTTGACTAAAGAGACCTTCATCCTACATTCGCTTCAACAACAGACGAATTGAAAACACACAACAACAAAAAACGATGAGAATAAAAAGAAAAATTTTTTTTAATATATCTTTATTTGAAATATCTTCGAAAATTAAATTGAAAAAAATTGAGAAGCTTAATATAATTAAAATGCATTGTATGGCGTTCTCATTTTTAATAATTCATATTACCATATAAACAATGCTTTCTAAACAAGAACAACATTTCTAATTCAATTTGCACTGCCACGTGATGCTTTCTTGACTTAGGATACCTTCACCCCACATTCGCTTCAACAACAGACGAATTGAAAACACACAACAACAAAAAAACGATGAGAAAAAAAGGTATTTTAATATATCTTTATTTGAAATTCTGATGATGAAGTATTTCTTCGAAAATGAAATTGAATAAAATTTGAGAAAGTCAATAAAATTAAAATGCATTGTATTACGTTCTCATTTTTAATAATTCATATTACCGTATAAACAATGTTTTCTAAACAAGAACAACATTTCTTATTCAATTTGCACCGCCACGTGCCGCGGACTTGACTATAGAGACCTTCATTCCATCCCTAAACAAAACACAATTTCTTATTTATCTTTGATTTTTAATACAATTAAACATAACACAGTGAATAATATTCCTAATGCATACTATTTCTAGTAATTTTTTGACGCGAAGGGGTGTTTTCGCTCTACATTCATCGGGCAATTAGTGTTATGGAACGAACCGGGTTCAAACCTGGCAAACACAGTTCGTCAGTCCACTTCAATAACCACTTTACCACCACCATCGACCCTCCCTTTTCCTTAATTGGTATCCTTCTAATGTTTTGATTATATTAAATTTGCTTACTCCATTGAGTTATCAAGAAATAAATGAGAATGCTGTGCACAGTTACTTCTAGCTGTAACCCTCAATATTTTCTTTCATGCTATTTTTTAATTTATATGATTGTTAATTTTTTCATTTATAAATAGAATAAAAGGAAGTAGGAGTCGTTTTTAGGTGTTTGTCTGGCTTCAATGTAGACATTACAATTATATTGTAAAAACAACAAAAATACTGAACAGTGAACACCAGCATTGAATTATTTTTAACATTTTACTGGATCAAAACTGGTACTACTCTTGGTCTATGTAGTATCTGTTCCGATGGATACTACACCCCATACACTGGTATTGTCTTGGCCTTCGGGGCTTGATTTACGCCGATCTATGGGTCGGTCCTGTGCAGTTCTAGGAGGTCCACCCTCCCAGGCTTTGCCTCCCCTCTTTGGGGAGGAGTAAGTTTATTGCTTACTGCGTGAGGCGTCGCTACCGGGGAATGCCGACGGGGCTGCCCAGGCAATTTTTAATGGTCAGAGTGCTCATCTCTCGGTCGCTGGCTTTTTAAACCCCACTTTCCCGACCCCACCTTGGGGCACGTCTTTCTTGTGGGAGTAAGATAAAACTGGCCTTGTGCCTAACTCCTGGAGAGGAGTAAATAAACACTCTTGGTCTATGGCTTTCTTTCAAATGACTTATTTGTACAAACATAAAGATCACAACAGAGCCTATGTTACTTCCATTTGTCTATTGTGTTATAAAATACTTACCTTGTATTAAGAACTAGCCCAATTCTATTAGGTAATATAATCCGCTTTGAAAAATCAGCAAAAAACATCCCACTCGCATTCTCTGTTTTTAAAATAGTCTTCTATCGTACCAGGCGAATTTACAGAGTCGTGCTATCCCGCCAGACGTTAAACGTATCACCTTTCGCAAGTGAAGTCATGCATAAACGAATATAATAGAGGAGTATTCGATGATATGCTTTTTATTTTATTTAGTCGCGTCCAGACTTTATATGTACGCCATTTGTTGTATTTTTATTTTAATACGTATATTTCTTATCACTTTATATTGTATGGTTTCATTAAATTTCCAATTTAGCTTATGTCTCCAACATATAAAAGGAAAACTACTTCAAGATAAACCAACAGAGATATACCTCATATAGTGTAAATTATTATTATTATTATTTGGTGTGTTTAATTATACTAACACAAATATGTGCAAATAACCCAGTAAAAATGTTCGTAATAATATTTTATTACGTTATTTAAAAATTAAATTAAAGTTAGACTATCTTGTATTGTCGCGGTTTGAAACTATATCATCTCATAAGATTTGACAGAGCGGTTACACCAACACACACACACACACACACTAACACACACACACACACACTCGCACTCGCACTCGCACACCCTTTCTTTTATGCGGTAATGTCTCGTTGTCTAATGGTTACAGCTCTTGCTTACGGAGACAAGGTTGATTCTCTGGCAGCGGTTCGAACCGTGCAATCGTCCGAGATTATCATCCCTGCACTGACGAGAGCGAAAGCTCGAAACGCTAGCGTATGTAGGTAAAAATTAATAATATTATTTACTTAAAATGAATATATATATATATATATATATATATATATATATATATATATATATATATATATATATTTATGAAGATAATCGATCAAGCGCAATCACAGAAACACGACTGAAGTTATTACATATATATATATATAATATGTATAAATAAATATTGCATAATTTATACCTACATCATTCATGACAAAATTTTATTTAATGTATATCAACGTGATATCAGTGTTCTAACCAGTCAGGAGTCAACGAACAGTGATGACCACCCAATCCTACGGGAAGAAGTAGTACATGCTATTAAATCGTTGAAAACGGGAAAAGCGGCAGGAGTAGACAACATCCCAGCCGAAATGATTAAGAAGGGAGGAACAACAGTAACCGATATCCTAAAACAAATCTGCAACAAAATCTGACAGACTGGAGAGTGGCCGTCAACTTGGACACAGTCACTCATCATCACGCTTCCCAAGAAAGGTAACCTACAGCTGTGTCAAAATTACAGGGGCATTAGTCTTATCAGCCATGCCAGCAAGGTAATGCAGGGGGTCATTTTGAACAGACTTAGACCACAAGCAGAAGAGATCATCGCTGAAGAACAAGCTGGATTTCGTAGGGGTAGAAGCACCACAAAACAAATCTTCAATCTACGAGTTCTGAGCGAGAAGTACAGACAAGAACAACAAGAATTATATCATGTATTTGTTGATTTCAGGAAAGCCTTCGACATGGTCTGGCATGACGCACTGTGGTCAACAATGAAGAAATACAACATGGGTCAAAAAATGATCAAAATAATACAGGAGTTGTATACTAAAGCCACAAGTGCAGTTCTCGTTCAGGGTTCAGTGGGGGATTGGTTTCACACTGCGGTTGGTGTTCGCCAGGGCTGTCTGTTGTCGCCAACACTCTTCAACATCCTCCTTGAACGAATCATGTCAGATGCCCTTGATGATCTCGTGGGCACAGTCAGTATTGGTGGACGAACCATCACAAACCTCAGATTCGCCGATGACATTGACGGACTTGCCGGAAATCAAACAGAACTTTCTAATCTAGTGAGCCGCCTCGACAGAACATCCACGAGGTACGGAATGGAGATCAATGCTGAAAAAACGAAGCTGATGACGAATAGTGGACAACCATTATCAACAACGATAACAGCCAACGGCCAAGAACTGGAAACCGTAAACCAGTTCAAATACCTTGGCGCTATACTCAGCAACAAAGGATCCAAGACTGAAATCCTGGCAAGAGCAGCACAAACGGCAGCAGCACTTGCAAAACTGAAATCAATCTGGAAAGACGGAAACATTACTCTCCGTTGCAAACTGAAGCTGCTGCATACACTAGTATTATCCAGCTTTTTGTATGCATGCGAGTCATGGACCTTGACAGCCGAGCTCCAAAGAAAAATCCAAACCGTAGAAATGAGATGCTACAGAAGAGTGCTTGGCATCTCGTACTCAGACCGTGTCACAAACGAAGAAGTTCGCGCGCTCATCAACGCAAATCTGAACAACTACGAAAATTTGCTGACAACTGTAAGAAAAAGAAAGCTTGGATGGTATGGTCACGTGACAATGGTCTCTCCAAAACCATCCTGCACGGAGCAGTGCAAGGCAAGAGAAGGAGAGGTAGACAACACAAAAGATGGACGGACAACATCAAAGAGTGGACGGGCTACAACTTCACTACAACCCAGTCCATTGCCCATGAGCGTCAGAAGTGGAGACAGCTGGTGTGGAGTTCATTGGTGCAGCGCCCCTACGACCCAGGAGGGGGTTAAGGGACCAAGTCAAGTCAAGTCAAGTCAAGTCATATATATATATATATATATATATATATATATATATATATATATATACATATATATCTATATCTATATATACATATATATATATATATATATATATAAATGAAGGAGAATGGAAAGGAATTAGAGAAAGCAAAAGCCAAATCAAAATTCAATTCAAAAGTTCAAGGCAAGGTATATTCCGCAAAAAGGCAATTTATTCAAGTTAAATTTTCCTTAAGCCAGAAATTGCCTTTTTGCGGAATATACCTTGCCTTGAACTTTTGAATTGAATTTTGATTTGGCTTTTGCTTTCTCTAATTCCTTTCCATTCTCCTTCATTTCTACCTGCTCTATCCTGGATATTGAGCTGTATACTCTTCACAATAGGGTTTTACCTTTCCTAAAAGTTCGCTTTTAGTACACCTTTTTATATATATATATATATATATATATATATATATATATATATATATATATATATATATAATAAAATCTGCATTAAAGAAATTATTTTCAGTAATTCTGTTCAACATCACATTATTTCTATACGTAAACTAATAAGACATAACACATAAACATATATATATATATATATATATATATATATATATATATATATATAGTCTCGGAAGTTTCTCAACCATTAAAACTATAAAAAAAAAAAAACTTATAGTCCCAAGTCTTCCAGTGGAAAATCACTCATGTAAGTCAATTTATTTTTTACAGTTATTAAATTAGTTAGTTTCTAACACTATTTTAAGGGATCATCAGTTGTTTACCATGAAATATATATACTATGTGAATACGCATGCACTGTATTAGAAAGGGAAGTAATTCGTCCTAACTCGACGAGTTCGTAATTTATTTACAGCTGTTTATATATGTTAACCAGACGTAGACACCAACTTACAAGTTGATTTCATTACAAAATTGTTTACTGAGAAAATTGGTTCCCTTGCATTAATATTAGGCGGATGTAATATTTTAAAGTCAATGAAACAATATGGCAGTGTGATAAAAAAAACAAGATACACTATTCCTTCATTATCGTATTCTGCTTTGATTAAATGTAAACATGTGTCAGATTATTTTACCGTATGCTATATTGTCAGTAACAGTATTAGAAGTATTCATATTTTCCTCTCCACAATAGTTCGTGATTAATCTAACGCAATCATATAGTGTAATATCGGACGTTTTAATTGAATACAAAATACTCAATTGAATGCATATCGAGTCAATATTGATTAAACAGGAAGGGAATTCCAAATGAGGAATACAAACTATGGAATTGCAATCATAGTAGTTTTATTTCCAAATGTAATGTCAACCCGCAAATAAAAAAACTGATTCATAAAAGTATATGCTCATGATACAATTCTACCCAATTTCTACCATTACTATCGAACATATAAACTTATATTGTCTGATTTTAAAAGTCAAACGTAAATATAAATCCGTTCTTGGCCTTTTGTACAGTATCAAAGTGTAGTATCTGTTCCGATGGATACTACACCCTATAGACCGGTATCGCCTTGGCCTTCGTGGCTTGAGTCAGCCGGTCCGTGGGTTTGTCTTGTGCAGTTAAAGGAGGTCCACCCTCCCAGGCTTTGCCTCCCCTCTTTAAGGTGGAGTAAGTTTATCGCTTACTGTCTGAGGCGCCCCTGCTGGTGAATTCCGACGGGGCTGCCCAGGAATTTTTTGTAGGCCAGAGTGCTCACCTTCTCGGGCGCTGGCTTTTCAAATCCCACTTTCCCGACCTTGTGTCACATCTTACCTTGTGGGAGGAAGATAAATAAAATAAATCCGTGTGTCAGAACGAGACTTGCTTAAAACTAAAAAAATTGTAATGTTTTTCTTTTAATGTGTATGTGTACGCAACTATTTTTGGAAAATACTTATTCTCGCTAAGGAAACTGTTAGAGTGGAAATATTTCCCTAACACACCGAAACATAGTATAATAAAATCGTCGTATATTTTATACTGATGTTCTTTCCCTTGTATTATCTATCTATCTATCTATCTATCTATCTATCTATCTATCTATCTATCTATCTATCTATCTATCTCTCTCTCTCTCTCTCTCTCTCTATATATATATATATATATATATATATATATATATATATATATATAGTTCGGCAGCAAGCGTCTTTATGCAAGCGTCATTAAAGACCACGGAGTTCTCTCTCTTAACAATCTTTCTTGTCAATTTCTCGACGCAGCGAGCGATTCTTCGGCTTTCGGGTGTTAACTAGCTTGTGCCATTCCTCTAGCGCTTTCGGTCGCATGATCGCTTTCGGGAGACTGTATCTTATTGTTACTAAGAGCCGTATGTATAGTTTTATTATTAGTTATATATCTATTAATTTACATATGTATTTATATATATATATATATATATTCATATATACATATATATATATATCTTTATTTATTTTTTATCATTGTTATTATTATTATGTATTAATTGTATATATATATATATATTTATATGTATATATATATATATATGTGTGTGTGTGTGTGTGTGTGTGTGTGTATATATGAATTGATAAGTCACATGATATAATTAGGTAGTATATAAAAGAGAAAGCTACACGCGAGTTGATACCTGCGGTATTTCTGAGTATATGTTTATATGAGATTGACTTAACCTCCCTTACACCTAAAGGTGCGGGTAAGCTTTATTTTCCATATACATAGTGTTTGTCTTTTTGGTCAAGCAGAGCTGTTATATAGTCAATTGAAATAAACTAAGTCCTATTCATATCAGTGCTAGGGATTAGACATGAACTATATTTTTGCGTACAATCGTTTCTAAGATAAACTGGTTTATTTATTTACTTTTTGAAAAAACAAAAACATTCACTTGTTCAGCACGGTTTTTTTATATATTTATGTATATATATATATATATATATATATATATATATATATATATATATATATATGTATATATATATATATATATATATATATATATATATGTATATATATATATATGTATATATATATATGTATATATATATATGTATATATATATATGTATATATATATATGTATATATATATATGTATATATATATTTATGTATATATATATATATATATATATATATATAACTCTAATCCAAACTGTGCATGTGTAATTGCGTCTTTCTCATCTCCACATTAATTGCATCGTATTAACTAGTAATCGATTATCGTCACGTAGTAAGATGCACATTTCAAATATATCAATTTCAAAATAAAAAATGTATTATGAAATTAAAGCTACCAAAATTAATGTCCGCATCTTTCTAAACAAGTCAGTCATTTCACCTTCAATCACGGACAACGCCGGATAGATACAGCTAATCACTATATATAAAAAAACGATATCAGTAATGGCATCTACAATTAGTATATGATTACTTATAGAAACTACTCACGTCAAGTTCCATTATTTATTTCTCTTGTCTGAACACACGGATTTATATATTACATTTGTTTAAATATAGTTCACCCCAAACAAAGCAGGCCGCAACTTTAGACGTAAAGGCTACTGAGAAAAACGAGTAACAATTTTGGGGGCGGTCAACCTAAATTGGGATCTGCGCAGCGAGATGTCTGTTTACATTAGTTTTAAATTTCTGCTTGTCAGTACCGTCGGGGAAACAGAGGGCAGGGGAGAGTTCCAGAGGCCAGCAGTACGAGGAAAGAAGCTATTTGAGTAGAAAGCTCTCCGGCATCTGGGGACCTCCACAGTGAATGGATGGGAGTTAGTTGATTGTCGAGTTGGTCTTCTGGCATCCATGGATGTCTTATGGCATCCATTTTGGCAGATTCTCTGCACAGACGGAGTTTTCCTCTGGTATTTATTATTTTTGACAAAGGGAAGTTTCCTTTCCCGAAATATTAA
>OY744531.1:90345066-90352566 GCA_963556195.1 Sepiola atlantica | reverse complement strand
ATTAAACATTTGTTTTATATTTAAACACATTCTTGGGGTACTCGTAATTTAATAATTATAATTTGCATAATTGATATCATACCCAGCTCAATGGCATCGCTTATTTACAAACGGTAAATTCCGTATTGCACCTAAACATTCCCTGATTAGTTAATGATTGCCGAGCCAGATAATATAAATTTGTGTACATGTCTAGATGTTCAAACACTTTAGTTATCTCAGATTTTGTGTTTTCTACTTTCCCTGTTTGGGTCGGTGTAATTAAAACGACAAAATTTTCCACCATTAATATTAACTATGGATATACACTTTTCTTTAGCAAAGCGTGTTTTTTTCCTGATTATTGATACAGTTTTTACAACCTGACTTAATACCTCTATTTAGACTGATGTCATATTGCATTTTCTTTTTAATTTAATGGGCAGCGAATGATAACATTTCAAATATGTTATTCCGCATTGCTAAACTAAGCAAGCATAAAGAGTTCGAATTCGCGAGCATACGCCTACTTTTGGGCTAATAAATTCCCAACTCGAAGATTGAATATCTTTCACGGGAGACGAAAATTATGACAAGAATTAATGGTGGTAGTTGACAGATGAGAACTAAACAGACGAATACCATCCGGCTTTTGACGCAGGTACATTTGTAGATGGGCGGAAGAAATACATCCGTTCCATTTAAACAAAAAAAATTACAGCTGGAATGCACGCAGGTACGTGCCCGAGCTATACTAAATGTGTTAACGATATCCTGGAGTTGTGGTGAAAGTTGAGGATGTGTTCGTGCCCAAATATTTTATATTAATAGACTCGATTTCGGAAAGCGGATGTTAATCGAATTTAAGATAAGAACTTTTGTAAAAGTCTTGTTGCACACTCGACGGTTCTTACTAACTCTACTAATTCACGACAAACGGAAAATAAAAATATATCATGATATTTGTATATATAACCGCCCTTCACTTTCTTACCCCCCCGCAATATAATGCCACAATGAGTAATAACATTTGAGCAAGCCATATCGATACACAGACATGAGAGCAGGTCAATCTAGGGCAGTTTCGCTTGAGATATCCAAAACCTTTGACAAAATATGGCATGAAGGGCTTTTCATGAAAATTAATTCATATTGTATTAGTGAACGAATATTTAATATAATTAGATCCTTCTTATCAAAAAGATAGATCCAGGTTGTCCTCAATGGCCGTTTATCCAAATATGAACTAAATGAATCGATCCTTGGACCTTTATTGTTCCTGATTTTCATAAACGACCTCCTTAATGACAATGTGTCTGAGATTGGTATATTTGCTGACGACACTACGATCTACTCTCGTAATGTGGTTAAAACGGATGCGAACATATCCGAGGCAATGGCCGAATCCTTAGAAATCGCCTTCCAGTCTGTAGTGAAATAGGTTCATAAATGGATGGTAACATTTAATGCTGTTAAGACAAAGCTACTTTCTTTCAACAACTACAAGAATCCTTTTGAACCACTGATTTCCATGGCAAATAACATCCTACCTGGGAGTTAAACGTACAACCTCCTCGGTCTAACATTGACAGATAACATGAATTAGAAAATATACAAAGAAGACATTGACAAAGTTTCTGTGAAGAAAGTAAGCTCTTTAAAACGTGCTAGACAACTCCTCACACTTGACAGTATACTATATATCTACGAAGCCACTATCCGCCCATGCATGGATTATTGCTGTCACATCTTTGCTGGTGTAATAGTCACTATCCACTAAGCCTCGATCACGTTTCATCGCCTCCACGTTGTGTCCTTGTGCTTGTTTTAGAAGTACTTTAATGGAATATGTTCCGATAAACTTGCTGATCTGGTGTCTCTTCGATGTAAATACACTAGACCAACCCGACCATCAGCTAAATCCCATCAATTCAATGTGGATGTCTCTAGATGCCGGAGAGCCTTCTATTAAAATAACTTCTTTTTTCGAGCTGCCGACCTTTTGAACTATCTCCCGGATTCCTGTTTCTCCGTTTGTACTGAAATGCAGAAATTTCAAACTGAAGTGAACAAGCATCTCGCTGCACAGCTCACAATGTAGGATGACCCCTAAACTTTCACCGTACGTCTCAGTAGTTCCTTATGTATACATAAGCAACTTTCCTTGTTTGGGCTGAACTAAGTCAACAACAAAAGAACGTTTAATATCGGTTCTGTTGTCATAAGACCGTCCCCCCAAAAAGTCCCTCTTCTTTATCAGGAGGTTGGCTAATCCTCCTAGATATTACATCCTCTTGTAGAAGAGGGTGATTATGTAATATCTGTTTTGGTGTCATGAGAACACCTGTCCATGGGCTACCTTCTTTTTTGGTTGCGTAGTATCTGTTCTGTTTCCATGATACCATACTCACAGGAACTACCTTCTTTTATGAAAGCAATTCTTATATATAGTATATGGTCTTTCCTCATGATACCATCTTACCATCATTAGCTTTTCATTTGAGGAGAAAAATAAAATAAAATACTTATATATATTTATATCAATATATATATATATATATATATATATATATATATATATATATATATATGTGTGTATATATATGTATATATATGTATATATATATATGTATATATATATGTATATATATGTATATATATGTATATATATATGTATATATATATGTATATATATATATGTATATATATATATATGTATATATATATATATGTATATATATATATATGTATATATATATATATGTATATATATATATATGTATATATATATATATATATATATATATATATATATATATATATATATATATATATATATATATATATATATATATATGGGGTTTGGTAAACGATAAGTCCTGAAAATGAAATATATATACATTTTTATAATTTTCTGATTTGCTATTTTTTCTTGAACATTTTTCTCTGTGTTCATCATGTCCAACGATGTAACTTCTTAGATCATCTACGTTCCATTCCTCCGGATATCTTTCGAATATATCTTTTTTAGGTCCGTTGAATTTTAGATGATTTTTTTTGGTTTAGAGTTAGCCGCATTAATTAACTGTGTTAACTTTCAACTCCTCTACAAACACAAGTAAACGTTTTCTTTTCTTCATTAAGTGTTATTAAATAAGAAATGTAAATTTTAATATTAAGTACCTTTTTTATTTCAAGCTCTATTGATATATTCAAAATATTGATCTCAATTTTCTCATTTGAAAATTATTCGTATTCAAATCGATCAAATGTGTATACATATATGAGGTAATAATTTAAAAATCAAATGTTATATAGTTTAAATCGATTTGAATACGAACCATTTTCAAAATATTTGATAAAAATAAATAAGGTACAAAATTAAGAAGTTTACAAAGATAAATGTCCAACAGAAAACAGTCTAATCGAGTAATGAAAAAAATTGTATTTAAAGCATTGTAAAATGTTCTTTACTTATATATATATATATATATATATATATATATATATATATATATATATATATATATATATATATATATATATATATATCACATGATATATTCCGAGTTCATTCTAAAAACATTTTAGTTACAAAATATTGTATCTGCTATTATTTTTGTAAATATACAGATTTACCAAACTTTAAACACATGCGACTTCATAAGACACAACAAGATACGTCCGATATTCATTTTAATTAATATAAACGAATATAACTTTTATATTTCTTCCTTTGTCATTTTTTTATCAGTTTAATCAAAAGAGAAATATGGTTTTGTTGTTCATGAAACATTACTTATACAGTAGGTTTGTTTACTTTCGTTAAACTATTCATATTTCACTTACAACATAACACGTTGCAATATTCACACAGAAGAGAATAATTATTGAGTCTACACACACCGTTTTGGCGTTATTCGACTTATTTTCTTTCTATTTCTTTATTTTAACTCTTTATTTTTCTTTTTTTCATTTTACTCTTAACTAGAACAGATGTATAATATATATATATATATATATATATATATATATATATATATATATATATATATATATAAGTGTAAATTAGTCGTCCAAGGCTATAGCAATGCGATGTGGTTGCCGTGAGATGGAAAAGTGAAAAGAAATAAACGCAGGGAGAAAGTGAAACTCAAAACGATTTATTAATAATTTCACGGAAACTGATTAAATACCAAATAGTATTTTTTTTTCGGTAAGTAACAGATCGGCAAAGGGTAATCTTAAATTTTCGAAAGAAAAACTTTCATTATCAGAAGACAACAATAGAAGACCGAATGGGTCGAAAAAGAACGGGAAAAAACCGGTGTCAGATCATCGTAATACAGGGGAAAACAATTGGAAGTAGGAACGCAGAAAATGTCAAAATTCCATTAAGCAATCATATAACTAAGGTTAAAACATTATAAACATTTGTTTAATAATATACCGATTTTTAAAATTTTATTATGTTTCATTTTATATGATTCATCAATTAATCTCTTTTTTTCTCATTCTCTTTATTCAATTCAAATTTAAATTTACGTGTGGTCTGTTACTGTCAAAGGGAGATAACTTACAGATAGGGGCTAAATGCCTTCAAAGAAACCATGTGTTAGATGCAGATATTTTATTAAATTATTTAATAAAATATCTGCATCCAACCCATGGTTTGTTTGAAGGAATTTTGCCTCTACCTTTAGTTTAACATTCAAAAGATGCTTAAACAATGAACTTTCCCAAAATGTATAACTACCAGCGACCATGCGCGATCAAGTTCTATTTAAAACAGACATTTGCACCGTTAGTCCACATCATCGGACGAGGCACTTCTACAAGAGCAATAATGATGTTACGAAAAAAAAATGGTTTATACCTTTTATTTGTCTAAGCTCTGTCGAAGCGTATTTGATCAAGCGAACTATTAGCTAAAAAAAAATTTAGATGAAGAAAAAAAAAGAAGCTATTTTGAAATATTTTTGGGAAATGTTTTTAAATATTTTTATTTTCATAAAATATCTGCATCTAACACATGATTTCTTTGAAGGCATTTTGCCTCTATCTTTATGTTAAAATTCAAAAGATGCTGAAAAAATGAACTTTCCCAAAATGTATATATATATATATATATATATATATATATATATATATATATATATATATATATATATATATATATATATATATATATATATAGCAATAGATGAAGTGAAAGAATAAAATAAGGTGCAAATCAAATTTTATTACAATTCAATGTTCAGACAAAGTACTTTAAAGTCTTTACCTAATGACATTACTGCAGGTAATAAAAATTAAACTTTAAAAATATATACAAAAATATATATAAAAATACATGAAGGTCATTGCGGTAATGGTCCTCTGAGGTGAAGATTTTCTTTGAAAACCTATGAGTTAAGGACTTTAAAGTACTTTGTCTTAACATTGAACTGTAATAAAATTTGATTCGCCCCTTATTTTATTCTTTCACTTCATCTATTGCTATTAATGCTCTATTCATTTTTATCGGGATGTTCACTAATTGAAGATATTAGTTGCCTCCTATATCTTTTGTTGCATTAACCTCATATATATATATATATATATATATATATATATATATATATATATATATATATATATATATATATAATCACACATTAGAAGCGTTAGCGAAATGGCAAAGATAAAGAGAATATTTTTTTATAAAATATTTAGAAAACTTTCACAACGTTTCATCGAGACGAATTAATCCTTACTGCTTGTCGGGAGGAAAAAAATGAAGGAAAAAAAGAGGAAAAAATATGCTTATTCTTCTGGGGATGGTAATATTACTACCGAAAGCGCTCAAGTTTAAAAAAAAATGTTTTTAAGATAAATAAATAATTAATTTTTAAAAACAATAATTTGCGTTGTGAACGTTTTTTAAATATTTTATAAACAAATATTCTCTTTATCTTTGCCATTTTATATAGATTTTATATATGATTATTTTTATTTATACAAACATGTACAAAATCTGCGACACTAGCGTGTCGATGTTATCGATCAACAGTTATTATGAACTGAGATTTCATCAGGCAGAGTTAGAATCCGATCTTAACATATTTGGAAAGAATGAAATGGGGAGAAAAAGAAGAAAATAAATTTCAAATTTCAAAATTTGGGAAGTCACGTGGTTTAGACCGTCAAGAATCAAAATATTAAAATCAGAATCAAAACCCAAATATATGGGTTTTGATTCTGATATATATATATATATATATATATATATATATATATATATATATATATATATATATATATATATATATATATATATAACTCAAAATAGTGTATATACCATTAAATATAGTACAACATTGCTAAATACAAAATAACCCAACACGTTCATTGGATGTGAATAGACGTCTACTTAAGTATATTGTCAGAGTACTAATAGAGGTTAGGACATTGCTGAGAGTTAGCGAACTTGTTAATTCGATTGTTAACGCGACATGAAACGAGTACTTTAAATTGTATCGCGTTTTTCGTGTAACACAGAGATAAGAGGTGCCCTCGCCACGTGTCATATAATTAGCGTTATCTTCGCTTAAAGGGAGAACATGATGCAGCCGGCTATTTGAGGCATCGATTGGTTGACGGCGAGATATTGCCGAACACCATATGCGCAACAGACGCTTGTTGCTTAAATTATGTTTTTTATTCCATAATGATACTGTTTTATTTCGAACATGTGTCGCCAAAAGGCATAAATGGCAACGACTTGATATATACACACACACACACACATATATATATATATATATATATATATATATATATATATATATATATATATATATATATATATATATATATATATGGGAAAATGCATATATATATATATATATATATATATATGAGAAAATGCATATACATATATATATATATATATATGAGAAAATGCATATATATATATGTATGTATATATATATATACACATATATAGAGAGAGAGAGAAAGAGAGAAAGAGAGAGAGAGAGAGAAAGAAAGAGAGAGAGAGAGAAAGAAAGAGAGAGAGAGAGGCCGATCAACATAACCACAAATATATATGCGGATATTTTTCTATGTATGCGTATATTGATGTATACATGCGCACATATAAATATACATACACACACACATACACACACACACATACACACACACACACACACACATATATATATATATATATATATATATATATATTATATATTTATTTATTTTAGACAGTCGCATTATCTTAAGTCAATGCGGATAGACAACACAGATTTTTAATTTAGTATTCCTACGCCGATGGAAGTAAACTAGGTTTAACAATGAAGTATTTGATGTTGATAGGTGTCATTATCCTTCATTTCCAATATTTTTTTTATATCGTTGGTTCAGCTTTCACACTAAAAAATTGTTTGAGTTTTCGCCATATTGTTCCATTTATTTTTCAGCCGATATCGAGTTTCTTCATAAACATAGTATTTTTTAAGAAAATGCTGATTACAC
>OY744531.1:90322566-90340066 GCA_963556195.1 Sepiola atlantica | reverse complement strand
TGACCTTATTTGAACACGTGCGTGCTTGTAATCTTATTTTTGGGTGGTAGTTTAGTTTAGTATTTTATTTATTTATTTATTTTTATAAATATATCATGTATTTTTATCTTGAAGTTCATGTTATTCTGTGTAAGCAGTTGTTTGCTATTTTACTTCTATAGTTAAATATGTTTTGAGGGTCTTTAAATTTTATGATTTTAAATTTCTCATTCAGACATAATCTACAGGTGTCGTCTAAATTTCTACATGTACTAGCCTGTCGTACGATTTTACATTGGATTATTGATGAGCGTCCGCTTTCACTGAGCTTCCAGTAATTGTTCGCTAGTTCTGTTTTTATTCGGCGTAATTTGTTTTTAAATGTGTTGTTGTTGTCGTATAATCTAATTTTAACATGAGGGGCGTCATACCCACGTGGTACTTCTTGTTATTCAGTCTTTTATTTGCAAATATCGTGGCTTTGTAAACAACACTTTTGGTTAAGCATTTACTGTGCAGTGGGCAAAATCTACGACTTATGTAAACTTAAGAGACTATGAGTTTATAGGGAAGAAACGATATAAGCGTACGTAGAATTATTATGAACTTAAGTATGTACATATATTTATATATTTATATGTACAGGATTTACTCATAAACATATCTACACAAATTGGAACACATTTGCTAAGCGTGAATATGTGTAATTTGAGCTATATTTAGTTTAATTTAGTTTGATGAGAAGAGGTATTTAGGTCATGCATTGTAATTCGACAACAAGTATGCAAGTATCCCTGTTGTCAATTTCTTCCTTAGATCCGTTAAGCAGAGACTTAAATTTTATATATTTTCTGGAATCAAATTAATGTGATGAATTTGGATACACATTGGAATGAGAATTCAAGACATGAAGTATTATATCTTGATTTAACTTTCATAATGGAACATACAGGTGGTGCAAAACTATTCTGATCGAGGAATTAATATCTTGGCTTGCACAGCTAATCTTCTAGAATACACACACACACACACACACACACATATATATATATATATATATATATATATATGTGTATATATATGTATCTATAAATATATGTACGTATATATATATATGTATATATATGTATATATATGTATATATATATATATATATATATATATAGAGAGAGAGAGAGAGAGAGAGAGAGAGAGAGAAAGCAGTGAAAGTATGTATGGCAATCAAGCTACACAGAGGCTCCCGTGTTTCATCCCCGGGGGAATCGTCAGGCTAAATGCATGGAGTTATTTTTGTCAGGTGTTTTTATATACATGGCTTGCTAGTTAACCAATCAGATTCTTTGTTGTTCCCTCAGCCAATCGTTGGGATTCCCGCGAACAAAGGCTTTGTTGGTGACGCGACTATGCCTATCCTATTTTTTGTTAACAATGATTTTCCTATATCCATTTCTTTGTTTTGTCAATACAGTGGGCGAATTTATTTATATATATATATATATGTATATATATATGTGTGTGTGTGTGTGTGTGTGTGAAAAAAGGACAAACGGAAAACAAGTTAAAGTGCAGGAGAAAAACAAAAACAAGAGATTTTTTAACCGGTTTCATTCGTGGCAAACGTCTTCAGAAAATGAAGATATGGAAATAATTTTATTTTGAAGGCACACACATGTGATGAGGGAAGGATAATCTGATTGGACCATATGAGAGGACATTAAGTGATGTTGGGAAATGATAAGTAGGTTACACATTCGTCTACGTTTCTTATTCTTCTGTCTATATATTTTTTATTTACTCTCTTTTACTATCACACCTAACCTGTTTTTCCCGTTTGTTTCATTTTTCACACATTTTGTCCACCACTGTTTTTCATTTTTATGAATTGCTCTTTATAAACCTAATGTGTTGACAAATTAGCAGACCTATCACTGTTTCTTTCTTATTAATCTTTGGGTTCTAACGAATTTTGGGGTTCGTTTCCATGTGATTAAAAACATTAAAAACATTCAACAGCATTTCAACACACCTTCGCACCCCTCATAACGGGCATGGTTGATGTTGGGCTTTTTTAATTGAATGATAAATACTTCCATTATGGGGAGGCGAATATCGCAAAATGACACAGCCAGGATGGATGTACTACCGGTTAAGATATTTCTAAAATAATCTTTGGAGATGTTATGTGGTGTACGGTGTTTGCAAATGGAGCTTTGAGGGGAGGTCAGGTGGCAAGTTAGTCGACGTGAAATACTGGTTCTAGTCATGCCAATATACGTGTTGTTAGCGGAGACACATTCTCCGATATGACATTTAAACACGTATATGGCATTACTAGTTTTTAGTAAGTTATTGTCAGTAGGATTATCTTTTATTAGTAAATTGCTAGTTTTAAACCTTTTATAGTAAATAATAAATCGAATTTTAAAGTTGTTATCTACAGGGGATATATATTTATGTATAATATTTTTAATGATTTTTTCATCTACTTTTTATGGTTGGAGTGCATCTGGTTGCAATATGGAAACGTGTTCTTAAATAAATTCACCAATTTTATTTTGCATTGTTCAATCATGCGCCTGAAGACGACCAATGATGGTCGAAAACGTTTGCGGCAAATATGGATATTTCCTACATTCCTTGGTTAATAGTACAATATATATATTGTTCGACGAATAGAAAGATTGGATCACAAAAGGAATAAACAGAAGTTGGAACTCCTGTTTAACCAGATATGTATATATATATATATATATATATATATATATATATATATATATATATATATATATATATAAATATATATATATATATATATATATATAAATATATATATATATATAAATATATATATATATATATAAATATATATATATATATATATATATATATATATATATATAATTTATTAATGTTACAAGTATATAAGTAATCATGAAATTAAAATAAATCCAATATATTTTAGAAGTGCACAATACATGGTAGATCTTTATAAATACACTTTATATTAGCTAGAAAATTTCAACTTTCTTGGTCACACGGTGATCTCAATTACAATGCTTAACTATAAAAATGTTCAGTTTACACGAGATGTTAAATTTCTAAAAGTAAATAGACAACATCCCAAATGTATCTGATTCTGCTAGCTTTATCTCCTCTTCTTCCACTCCTAATGTGTGTCCATGGTTTCAATAGTATAAACGAATCGGTAATACCTGCTGTTGTTGTATTCGCCGTGGGCGGGTTATGCCGGCTTACTCCGAAGGAGGACATTTTCAGTAGATATCAATTTCACAAGCGGCCTCTAGCTGTATGTATATCCCGGTCATAGGAGAGATGAAATACAGCGCCTAGCATTCCCAAATAGTCACCCATCTGGTACTGACCAGGCTCCAGGTCGCTTAATATCGGTTATCTAATGAGAGTTGTGTGTCAACGCAATTATGCCGTATCTTAAATTGTATTACTACTTTGATGATATTTATTTTCGTTTATAATGGACTAATCCAATCTTGTATTTTAGAACTGGTTTTATAAGCTTTACATGTTAATAAATAGACAGGAAGAGATCTAGACTAGAGTTCTAGACACCATATAAAAGACAATTAGTAAGAGATGGTTTATTTGTTAGCTAATTGGAAACGGTAATTTTGAACAAACATACGTGTTTTACAAACCTAATACAATGTATATTGGGTGATAAAATATATATAGGAAAGAAGTCTGTAGAAATTAAAGGTATAAGAATAAATATATATGGTTTCAGTTTATGTATAATCATGACTGATATGTATTACTTCTTGGCTGGACGATAAATATTGACTTCTGTAAAAGTGTTGAATCATCTCAGTGTTATGATCTGTTGATAAACTTTGACATCGAATGCGAATGATATTATTAGTTTTCATCAAACACGATTATTTTCTTCAGTACTCTTTCTCTCTTTCTCTCTCTCTCTCTCTCTCTCTCTCTCTCTCTCTCTATATATATATATATATATATATATATATATATATATATATATAAAAGAGAGAGGGAAAGATAGAGGGAGAGAGTTTGCATTTTTCCTTGTTTTATGTTTGGTTTCACCCGAAAATGAACCACTGTATAGTGTAGGTGTTTTCAAGAGACTTTAACCCAATAACTTTTTACTCTTTCTGATTTTTCTGATGATTTTGTAATGTGGCAGAGACGATATTGACATGAAAATGGTGTTTGGCACAAGACAAATGAAACAGACTGTGAAATATATATCTCACACAAATGTTATGCTTTTTGGAAATGTGAATAAATCAAAATCAAAATAACAAAATAAAAACATGGTTATTGGTATATGATATGAACCTGCGATCCACTTTCACAGCTTTAGAATTTGTAAAACAGCCAATCAGCGATCAGCTTACATTGTCATGAGACATATGTCATCGTGACCGCGGTGTGCATTGCCCGAGGTGAGTCATTTACAGAAATTCCTTGAAAACTTCATCCAATAAATAAATCGTTTCATTAATAACATCTAATACACACCTAACAATATAATATACATTTATCGCATCTGAATAAAACCTATTGCATAAAACAAACTTCATATAGCATTTACGACGCTGAAATTGGACATAAATTATCAACACAAAAATAATACTTCGATAAACGAACGATGTATTACTCGTTCAATAGATAAGTATTGTTTTCTTTTTTACAACCCTGCTCTATCGTAGCATAACATAATATATTACTGTATTAATGTTTTAACGTATCGTTAATAAATTTAATTTTACATATTCCTATTTTTATGTTATTATTAGGTTGTCGAAAAAGAGCCTGATAAAACTGGATTATTAATTTTCTTACATGCCGCAAAGCAAGATACTCCTTCCTTAACACTGTGTACGAAATGGAGGGCAACAAATTGTAAATAAACAAACAAATGAGATTTGTGTTGTGCAGTTTGTGTGTTTTTTGACATTTTCCTTTTTACTGTCCCTATTTACTTATATTCCCCAGGGCAGACTTAGACACATGGTCGGTTACTGATGTGGGAAAAATCAAGCTCAATTGGATTTAGACAGAAATAAAAATTGCATCAGTCCAAAGTGATAGAATAGATAAAGCGTAAAGCACAATAACTTAACAAAAAAATTCCTTTCAGATTAAACAGAAAAACATTTTCATTTACATTTTTTACAAAATACAGTGGTCCAAAGTCGCACAAAAATAAGACAAACAGTAATTCTACATTTTTTTCTACATTTTTTGAACCCGAGAACAACCAAAACTGATGAAAATCACACAAACGGTGCTTCTACAGAATTTGAATCGGGACCGTGAGATAACCGATTTTAGCCGAACTAAACAATAGATTATGCTTATTTAACGAGCTGGATTATACAAAAAGACGAAATTAAAACAGGAACACACAAATATAGTAGACATCATCAGGAAACTGGGGCAATTTATATTTATTTTAAAGATATGATTTATTTGCGTTCTGTCGACTATTTAATTCATTATTTTATATTACTCTCTGGCAGTGGCGGGCAATAGGTCCGGCTAGTATATATATATATATATATATATATATATATATATATATATATATATATATATATATATATATATATATATATATATATATAAGTATACATTTGTATTTATACAAATATTATTGGTTACATATGTGCATACATGTTTCGGTTGCACTTTTCCCAGAAAGTCAACCTCATCAGACCAAGAATTTTCGAGAAATAAAACAATTGAGTTTCTACGGATTTACATTTACAGAAAGTAATACAATACATATATATATATATATATATATATAGTCCTGGCTCACCCCATCCTTCCATTTATTTCCCACTCATTCTTTTCAACATTCATTTCTATTTCTCCAACAAATACGGACGTCCACCCAGCAGTGGCCACTATTTCATTCTATTTTTCCTCCCAATATGTCTACCCTACATGTATCTGTACTTTCATGACATTTTTTCTCTATTTTATCATCCTGATGAAGTCTTATAAATAAAGACGAAACGTTGATGTACACATAAAAAACATCCATTTTTTGGTTTTCCTTTTTCATTTTCCCATATATATATATATATATATATATATCGACAGAGAGAGATAGAGAGAGAGGGAGAGAGAGAGAGTAAGAGAGAGACAGAGAGAGAAAGAGACAGACAGACAGACCGACAGACAGACCGACAGACAGGCAGACATAAGAGAGAGATAGAGAGACAGGAAACTGAGACAAAAAGAGACAAGCTAAATAGGGCAAGAGAAAGTGAAAGACGCGGGAGTAGTGGATAGACAGACACTCAGCGAAAACACGTTGCCTGCACGTAAGAAATATATACACACTGCGGCACAAATACCTTCCACACTTCAAACTACCAATTTTCTGTGTCTCATCAACTGACGCAATCTGTAACAAACAGAGCTTTTCTAGCTCATTACATGTTAGATGTGAATGATTCTGTTGTGGAACGAAAATCAATAGTGCTACGTGTAGCAAAAAATCGAGCCTCATTGTCAGCACTTAAAAGAAAGCGACCTGGAAGCTCCAGAACTTCAGACGATGTTGGGATTTCTGTTACTCAGTCTCCTACACGTTCATCTCGCAAACAGGCCTCTTGCCTTGGAATTGTCTGATCGAACAGTCAGAAGAAATCTTCATTCTAATCTGAATTTATATCCATGCAATTTCATGATTGCTAAGAAAGTGAACAAACGAGACTGAGAAGATGGAATATCATGTTGTGACGCCATCTTTGGGAATATTTTCCTGCAATGATTCTTTGAGTGATGGAACACTCCAGAAACCGTCTCCACAAGTGTATATCTAATAGAGGTCGCTATTGAAAAGATGTACTTTTTAATATAGGGTGGGCCAAAATAAGGGTCCTATCATTAAATTTGAATAACTTGAATTTGAATAACTTCCACAAAATAAAAGTTAAACTCACCAAACTTTATGTGTGTGTAGACTGACCCTTCCGAGATTTTTTGAAATAAACAAAACAAATTTTAGCCGAAAAACACTTCTTACAACTTACAAAAACGAAAGTATTGTTTTTTTACACTGTTTTGAGTTTTTTAAGCAAAAATAATGTTTTCTAAATGAGGGTACGTTCCTTAGGGCTAATACGGCTCATGCTTACTTCGGAAGGGGTCCTTTACTTATTCTAAAAAAAAAAAAAAAATCAATAAATAAAAAAGTTATGAATTTTTAAAAATAGGACCCTTATTTTTGCCCACCCTGTATGAAATCAAGTGAACCGTTACCTTTAGTTAAAAAAAACACATTAATATATTTCCATAATGAATCTTGTTTTGTCTTATTTTTCTCAGCCATTCAAATATTGGAGGCATTTCTGCTTCAGCCTAAATATGACGAAAGATCACTAATGATAATAGTAATGGAAATATAGAGGATGCAGCAAATAAAAAAAAATGAAATACAGTATGAATAAAGTTGAAAAATAAAATAAAAATGATGAAAATAATAATTCTAGAAAATGAAAGATAATAATAAATAAAAGAATAAATAAATTTATTTTATTTTAAATCCAATAAAATAAAGTGATGGTTAAAACTAGGAAAAATTAAAATAATTAGAAGATAAAACATCTATAATAGAGAATGTTGTTTTTAGATTGGATTTATTCAAATATTATTGCGCTTAGCAATGTTTATGCTATTCAAATGTTATATGTGACTGACCGACGCACATTATATTTCAAACTTAGAAGCTTCTTACGAAAAATGTGTAACGCATCGAAAATAGACCAGGTCAAGTAAATTTGCACATTTAGCGATGGAAAATGCGATGTCCACTTGAAGCATAACAGACAAACCGACTGATCAATCTATCGACGGACAAAGCCCCTTTTTAAAATGCGTTATCCCATGAAACTCGTCTGAGTTTAATAAAACAAATTCTAGATCTATTCCATGAAAAATGCCAGTATACTGAAAGCATATCCCCTTAATAGGGTTAAGATGAAAATTCATATACACTAAATGCCTCAATGCAATGGTCATTTAAAGGTTTTTTTGAATTATTGGGAAAACTAAGGTATATGGTAAACTGAAATTAAAATTCCCTCAACTAGACCCTAGAACCTCTATCTCTGCAAAAAATCAGATGAATCCATCAAATAGTTGATGAGATACAGGGTGGCACATACATACGTACGCACGTACGTACACACAGATTACATGATTTAACTTTCTGGATTTCTGGGTTGCCTTGACTAATGATGCTGAAATTCTACACACTTATAGAACCTATCAAATAAAAATGTTGTGCAAAGTTTTAACTAATTTGGTTTATTGGTTCTTGAGTGATAATTGATCAAAGAAATGAGATTTCCAGCATAGGCCATTCGTGAAGTCTATTAATGGATAGAGCGCTCTCGTGCCTCCCTTGATTATTTTAGTAAAGGAGAAAAGCTTTTTCATGAAAATAATCAGAGCTGCATTTGCGCTTGCAAGTGTGACTTGCTTTGACAATCAAGAAACATTGGAGATTAAACGTGATACAAGATGCGGATCTAAATTATCGTAACACGTTTGATTATACAAATTAATGATTTTCTTTCCATCGGAAACTGATAATTAATTCATTCGCTATCGTAATTAGTCTGGAAATAGATATTTAATTAAGATTCCCCCCCCCCGTTTTAATGAAAACTTGACTCGATACTGCGACAAACTTACTTATTTTCATCGCCCTTCGAGCTTGTATAATATTTGTTCTGTCCACGGCTAGAGAAGAAGAAACCTTTCTCAACTGAGTGTATTTTTATTCTTATCTTATCCAGGGCCGCTTTTGGGCTCTTACCGATATAGAAAACGACGTTATGTATAGCTTTGCCTTGAAGGAACGAGTCGGAATGAATCTAGTTTAGAGTAAGATAGACAAAGGATGACCAACGACACTCCCTACTCCCCCCCCCCCACTTTTGATAAACTTTTGATCGACTTTGGTCAGACTGCATAAGTTCTACCATTGTACTTGTTTCATTCGTGAAAAAAATCAAAGTGAATTATACACTGCGACCAGCGATAGTAACTTTATAACAGACATAGTTATTTTTTTTTAATTTTCCATGACTTAATTTCGGATTTGTTTTCACGGGTAATCTAGCACTCAGTCATAGAAGCATTGCTAAAAAATAAGCATACACTCAAAGCTGTTATTTTCAAAATAAAATACTTGTTGAAATCACTTAATTTTTTATCGAATAGTATTAATAGCTTTCTAATTAAAACAACGAAATGTAACGTTTATTACTAAAAAATAATGGAATAAACAAATAAAATAACAAATGTGAAACAAAATGAATCCAATATTTAGACAATCACATCTGTTTTGGTTGGGCATGGAAATCATTTAATGCAGTTTTGAAGTTGTATAAAACTTCTCCTGCTAGATTCAATAAATACGGAAAAATGCAGGGTAGCCTACTCCATCCCGGCCACTTAATTCTAAAATAAATTTGGCCTTCCATCAAAACATTTAAAAAGGGCTTTGCAAATATACTTGAATGATACACTTTCAATGGCCATACTATAAAGACAATGCCTGATGCAATCCATAATGGAAGAATCAAACTTAGGAAAAAAATAAGTTGGGGACAAAATATGGATACACATTCGTGGTCCATTTCACACTGGGTTAACTTATTTGGGTATATTTTACAATAGCCCTCAAACTAGCGAATCGGGTTCAAAAAAAGAAGTAGAACATGGTCAAAAAATTAATATGCAACAAATAAATGCGACGTACGTCGAGAGTGGATATTTTCCTAGTTAGCTATTCCATTTGTTTGTAAATGGCGGCGATATTTTTATAAGTATATCACTTTATTGTAAAAATATCGCCGCCATTTATTATTATATGATAATATATAGTTTAAGACATATAATAAACAAATACCTTATTTACCCACATATCCACTATAAACCTTTTTAACTTAGAAAATTCTGGTATTGACTGAATCAGTCTATTGTTTTTACTATCCTTGATGCAGTATCCATGGATTCCTATACCCGTTTAAGATAATTAACGGTAATTAGGATAAACAGCTTGTTTGATGATTTAGCAAAAGTTTTTTTTTATTGGGTTTTAATTTGTGGAGCATGGAGGCAAGATAATCAACTTTGTACCGTTGATCCTCAAATACGCTATGAATGCTTGAGTGACACGGGCAGAATGAGAAATACTATTATCGTACATAAAAAAACAACAAAATGTCTTAATATAGGAATATTTATGTCATCTAGCTGAGGTGCTAGTGATTGTAACAAGAGATTGCAATAAGCAACATACGTAAAATTTCATCCTCGGATACTTTTATAGGGTCAACAAGTCTATCCCAAATGATACCCGACCGTATAATGATACTTTCATTCTGTAGTTGTCCTGTTAAATGATAGTCACTCTCATCTCTGGAATAAATATATCGTTTTTCCAAGACATAAGGTTCATGAAGAGTTACCCTGGTCTTATCAGTTAAAACAACCTTACTCATATCCATCTTTATATATTTATTTGGCCATTCTATTCTCAATTTTGTGTGTCTTTGTGTAAAATAAGGATTTGTAAGTGAAAATTTCACAGTAGCCATAGTATAAATAATTACATTCTTTGTTAGTTTGCCTACGCCAGGGCACCAATCTGCTATGTTGATTGATTTTCTTGATTGTCCAGGTTGTCTCCGGAGTTGATGAGCAATATTCCTCAAATACCTGTCGGTAACAGTCTTGCATATTCCAGCATCTGATCGTCTCTTCCTTGTGGAAGTACCATTCGGATATATTTTTACAGTATCGACAAGATGATGTATTTTCTCGGGAAATTACACCAGGGGAGATCCTTTTAGAAGTTTACGTTTTTATATTTTTGCTCCCTAAGTTCGTTATTTTTACCTCCTGCTTTTGTTCCCAAGTAAAAAAAGCTCGTATGTCTGGTCGTTAACGACTGAACAAACTATTCACAGAAACATGTAAATCAATCAAATAATGCTATCATACTGTGCCAGAATTTCCGTAAAACAATTGCTGACATTGCTTAACAGAATGATGTGTAAATGTTTTGTATATCAGACATCTATTATCGCTGGTCGCAGTGTATGTTCTCGGTTTTATTAGACGAGGGGAAATCTTCATAATCTGGGGCAAATGTTATTTTTGTCCAATCCAGTGACCCTTTTGGGGGAAGCTGGATTTTTCTAACATAACAAAACGACGTCGTGTATAACATTATCCTGTAGGGAGACAAAAAAGGGGACTTACTTACTTCTGTTTTTGACAATAAAATGTTGAATATCTTTGTAAATCAAAATGGAATTTTAAACAATAGGTAATATTGTAAGTTGGGTAGTTCATAGAGTAAATGTAGTAATGTAATGACCGCTAAATTTATGGGGAAATGGTGAAGGAAAGAACGCATCAGTACTTACACAAATTAGTCAAAATGCTTCTAGTTTTGAGTAGGCTAAAAAGAGGATGACCAAAAACTCACTCACTCCTAACATGTTTCATGGCTTTGCGCCTTATTTGTAAAATAGTACTTGTTGCGATTTTGCACATAAATAATTAAACGTATAGTATTTGTTCTAGGATTGATCATCAGGAAATAAATCCTTATCGTTTAAGGGAATTTGAATGTGTGTCCCAATCTAGAAAACCTCTTTTGGGCAGTTTAATTTTGCAAACATGAAATACCTATGTTGTGCATAACTTTGCTTTCGTGGAGAGGCAATCAAATATGAGTTGCTTATTTGTTTAATTCAGCAATTTTAAGTAATTCAAAGTGTAGTATATCTTCGAATATAAGAAAATTCTTCTTAATTTCGATCATTTTTATTTGTCTCTCATTTAGTACCTTTGTTGTCGTAGAGGGATATCCGTTCACATTAAAAAGCTACTCTGTGTCTAATATTGTCCTCATGGGGAGGTAAGTAAATAGTGACTTACTTTCGTTCCTTGTTCTCGGGTTAAGATTAAAATGTACTATATGCACTATCCTCAGTTAGAGGTAAACGCTAAGGGGGATTTATTAACACATTACAGTTTTTTGGGGTAGCTGTATCTTTCACATTGTATATCTTTGGTGTCGTGGGGAGACAAGTAAACAAGAACTTGCTTTGTTTCCTTCCTACAACTCATACTATGATTACAAAGAAGAAGAAGCCACCAAAAAAGCTTCTATGGATCTCATTTTGTATTTTACTTGGCGTTGTTCATAATTGTAACAAGTGGTTACACAGCGTATTTAAATACCTTTATACATTCGGACTTTATATGATGACATCGTTTTTCCTATTTCTAAATCTAAATTCATGTAACATCTAATACCTACCAATAAAAAGGTCCATCTAATAAATAATTTTAAAGGTAAATAGCTCTAGTACCTAAATTTATCTCCCTTGGAAACAACATGTTGAAGCATGATTGATCTGCCCAGAGTTATTGGCCCTTGAAATGAACAGGCGACAACAAAATATGAAGAATTCAAAATTGAAGACACTTACCGAAATAGGTTTAGTGACAGACAATTAAACCTGTCTTATTCATAGTAATGTTTCCAGTTGTAAATTGCAAATATACTATTTATTATTGTTGATCTACAGAATCGTTTTCATCCAATTATTTCGTCATAATTGTGGCTTAGAACTCATAAAGCACTTTACAACGTAAACTATGTTTGACACATTATTAGTTTTAACCGATGAATAATATAGCTCTATATAGGATGACACGTGATGCTCCATGAAACGAGAATTTCTATGAATCAGCATGATGCGATATTTCAGTAATTGGCATTACTTTGATCGTTTTTTTCTAGATACTTACGGAAGGGACTACATAAAGGTGGCCAGCTCTCTAGTGAAAGTTGTACAATGGAAGCGGCAGGGTTCCAATTTGACACGCCTAGGTCGTTAGTCCACGTCGCTATGACCTTCATCACATGTGCTGCTAATGGAACATGATATCAATCATACTCCAGTGACCTTTTTCATTTTGAAATCATAATATATTTAACTTAAAACAGTCCTGCTAAGTATTACGTAACCCTTCTTATTTCCTGTTATAACTCTACTTGAATCATAAATGATATATATCTGTTACAGTTACTGATAGTAATTTGCTCGCTATTGTAGCATCTAAATGACCTTACACATTCTCCGTAGAATTTTTAATCACCTGGTTAACATTTCTGGAAGCGAGCCGTGGGCATTCTTCAGGTTTAGCTGCTTGACGTCTCATTAACTCAGTTTCGCGGATGTTGAGTGTTGGCATTAAGATGGAAGCGACATGATAAAAGAATATTGGATACAAGCGAACTGGTTTGAAGTCATTCAGAACTGCGACGTGATTAAAGAATCTCTGAAAATGAAGAATATTCACATTTTACAAGGAAACACGTTCGCATAAGTATAATATGTGATACGTGTGTATGTGGTTATGTCCGTCTTTTCCCGTGTATGCGTTACTTATGATTTGCGTGTGGATGTGCAAATATGAGATTATCTGTCTGTGTGTTGGCAGTATGGTTTATTGCTGATAGTAATGAACATGCTTTGATTTAAAAAAAAAAAAGAGTTGTTTATTTTCGTTTTTATTTTATTTCTTCAGGCTAACTTTCGATGGAATGAAACTCAAAGGTTTTTTAGTGTAGGTCATTTTCCATAAAAAAATATCTACTACTACTACTACTACTACTACTACTACTACTACTACTACTACTACCCCTCCTCCTCCTCCTACTACTACTACTACCAGTATTGTAAAGAAATAATACATATTGAAAATCACTTATGTTGAATAGGAAATTCTAATCCTTATTGACCTAGTCAAGGATTCACTTACTCAAAAGACACTCCGGATTTACTGTATAGTATCTTATCGTTCACCTAATACTTATGACGTTTCATCAATAGAGCATCTTTGAATTTAAGTGCTTGAATTAAGACGGAAGCAAGATCATAAAGTGTATTATTATATACAAGCGGAATTATTAGGAGTCAGTTAAAAATTGAAAGTAAGAAGGATATACCTGGAATTTAAGATATTATCATTTAACAATTAAATACGTTCCTGTAAATATATTATGAGATACATGTGTTTTTCTTGTACATCTGTCTGTTTACGGACATGTGTTAATTGTTACTACCGCATCGTTGTATAAAGATGCCCTTTTTTCAAATTATTCGTGTCAATTATTTGCGGAAATATATACAGGGGTTAGCCCAAGTAATAGAAACACCTTGTGAATGTTCATGAATTATAAAACACCTACAAAAATTGTAAAATATCACCAAAATGTTGGTTTTATTTTTATTTATGGTGATTATAATCCTGACTTAAATGTTTTAATTTATTTTTTATTTCAGATAGTGCATATTAGTAAAATAAATTTAAATGAAGGATCTATCAGAATTCCGAAGAAGGGAGATTGTTGGTGTCCGTATGGCAGACGCTACTGAAATGGAAGTGGCTGATATGGTGGCCGTATAAGGAAGAATTGTAATGGTGGGCAAAATCGTTATATAAACAAAAGTATGGAAGAAAGCCGAAGCTGTATGAAAGAGATCCTTGATCCCTTGAAATGATTGTTGAGAAAGAGCACAAAACCATGACACCAAAAATTACAGCGGGGCTTAACAATCATCTGGATAATCCCGTTTCAACAAACCTGTTCGTTAACAGGTGCACAAGGCTGGATTTCATGTTAAAGTTTCAAGGCGGTTCCATGATTTTGTCCAACTGCTTTATATATATATATATATATATATATATATATATATATATATATATATGTACAATAATATTTTTATAAATAAATATTAATTATTTAAATACCTACAGACATCGATGTTTCATGCTAACGCAATCTTCAGTGTAGGAACTAATTCTCAACGGTCGGTAGGCGCGAACCTCGATCACAAATCGCCACTGATTCGTAGTCGGGGATCTTATCCATCGGCCATAGCCAATTAGTTAGTAAATATAGAGGAACTTTAAATGTAAATAGCGAAATCGGCGGCTATGTACCAGGCAGTATAGAGTGATCTACGAAACGGCGTTCGGATCGTGCATATAGCTATTTGTACTGCTTGTTATTAAAGCTACTCAAGAGTGTCCAGCCTTTGTGGGAGGGGGCTGATAAGCAATAATATTTTTATAAATAAATATTAATTAGTTAAATACCTACAGACATCGATGTTTCCTGCTAACGCAATCTTCAGTGTAGGAACTAATTCTCAACGGTCGGTAGGCGCGAACCTCAATATATATATATATATATATATATATATATATATATATATATATATATATATATATATATATATGTGTGTGTGTGTGTGTGTTTGTCTGTGTTATAATACATTAGTTTAATTGCATTGATGAATATATAGCTGCCAATCATATTACGAAAATATTTAATGTATAAAAATGATTGGGTTGCTACAATTTATAATATATAAATAAAGAAGAGACATATTCGTGTTATATATTGCAAGTATATTTTGCTGACAATGACAATTAGTTATACGAAATAAACGAGTGATAATTATTTAATATTGATCCTAACAGACGTTTATTATTGAAAAAAATGAATATTATCAAAAGTAAATTATAAAGATTGAGGTAGAAAAAACTATTACATTTTCTAGAGGCTCAAACTAGTAAGCTATTATTTGTGTCAAACAATTATTTATTGCTGACACGATAGTCTTCATGTTACAATATGTGCACAGATGATACACTGATTTATTGTTTCAACACGTGTAAGAATTTATTGCGTGTGTCGTAACGATACATTACATTAATTATTTTAAAATAAGCCTAAAAGGGTATTTTTTATTTGTAGTCTGAAAAAGTATATTAAAGTCAATGACTACACTGACAATATATATCTTTGTAGAACAGCGACAAAATCAGAAATACACACTATAAAAAATTTAATGTCCAAAGGCCGAAACTTAAAGAACTCCATTAAACACTTCATTTCAACGGAATAATCTTTTCTTCCGTTTGTTAGTTTAACCGACGGTATCGGATATTAAGGTAAAAGAAAATCAACTCCACTGAACCATCTCTAACAAAGAATATTGAAGCATTGATACATATAGATGTTTAAGAGCGCTTTAATTATCTCACATATGATTATCAAACTAATCATTGATTACCAAGTGTTTACGACTGAGACCGACAACTGATTATTTTGTTAAAACTCAGACCATATATTCACTTACACAAACTAAAAAACAGCTGAACACTTACCCTTTATATATCGATTATAAGCTGCCCACAGTGCTTCATTCTTTTACTAAGAGATGTTTCCGTACATAACTTAATAGTTTAATAGATAACACTTAAATATATAAATAAATAAAAAATAAATACGTTCTTTTGGGGCGACAAAATGCAGACATTGCATCTAACGGGAAATACCTTTATATTATTTAGGAAGTGAGTCAAATACATGGGAGCGTGCTCATGCTGTCACTATCGCCAACACTCTTTCAAATCGAAAGACATTTCTTCAAATAGATTTACATATCTGATGAGAGCGGACCACCGCTTGAAACGCGTTATATAAAATAATAAAATGATAAAATAACAAAATAATAAATAAATGTTGAACATTTTTTTACAAATATTGGTAACCTTACTCCTTTACATATATACTTTTCTCTCGTTGGAACCGCACTAATACTGCTCTACCCTATTTTATATATATATATATATATATATATATATATATATATATATATATATATATATATATATATATATATATATATATATAAAGTAATCCAACAAAAGATATAAGCGTCAACTAATATCTTATAATTAGTGAAAACATCCGGATAAAAACTGAAGCTCAATATACTGGATAGAGCATTAATATTATAATATGAAATGAAATAATAAAATAAGGTGTCAATCAAATTTTATTATAATTCAAAGTTCAAGGAAAGTATCTTAACATAAACATTGGATACTGTTCACTTCATCGATTGCTGACGCACCTCACGACTAGACTACTTTTTCAATTCTTTCAATTTCTAGTTTTTGGACTTTAACTCATTACCTGGATTAATTTTCAGTAAGTCTTCTGGACTTCTGAATATATTTAATTTGGTTATGTCTTTTAAACTCTATGACTTGGATGGATTGTATAGATTCAACAACAAATATGTTTTTGGGTTGATATATTTGATGTTATATATTTTTATGTAATTTTGTATATATTTTTATATATTTTCAAAGTGTAATTTTATTACCTGTAGTGATGTCACTATGGTAATAGTTCTCTGAGGAGTAGATCTATCTTTGAAAACTCGTGAGCTAAGGACGTTAAGATACTTTGCTTGAACTTTGAATTTTAATAAAACTTGATTGACACCTTATTTTATTATTTCATTTTTATATGATAATATTATATTCATCCACATACAGCCTGTTTCACTGTTTCACAGCTCATCAGTGCGGCTAGGCC
>OY744531.1:90297566-90317566 GCA_963556195.1 Sepiola atlantica | reverse complement strand
TAAAGTTCATGGTAAGTGATTAGGACGTAGGAAACAATGTTTTTCATTTTTGTACATTAGCCACTTTTTATGACATGAATAAAAGGGGATTTACTTCCACACCTGCCTATTGAACGAGCCTATTACTTTTTGTAGATGCTTGTTCAAAGTTAAATCATAAGGTGTCAATGTGTTCAGTCTCTATTTCTAACCGAGCTGCTGTAAATGTAAGGTTGAAAGTTAAGCTAATAGTTACCTGCTGATTTGAGACTGAACAAGGAACTACACAAAGATTCCACAAGTCCTTCCTGCGTTTTTCAATTAAAATTAGGCTTGTTTTTAATGATCGAATTATGACATGTCTTAAAAAGTAAGAAATGTACTTCAATTAAAAACAGAAACGCGGTGGTTACCTTTCAGTGATTTCCATACTATATACTACAATATTTAATTCTAGAAACTTACTGCTGATATTTAAAAAAAAACTATTGTATTGTTTTAATTGTCTTCCACTAGAGTAAGATATGACACTAGGTGCTCAGGCGTAAACACGGCTACAGAGATGAGGTATACTAGGCATTTAGAAAAATAGCCGAAAATAACGCCCGCAACATACACCAGTAGGGCGTCTCAAGAAATTAGCAATAAACAAACCCCTTCCAAAGGAGGAGGTAATTCATAGGCGGGCGCATTTCTCCGATCCGAGCCGACAAAAAAGGGTCCGATTACGAGCGATGATGGCAAAGAGAAGCATAGCTGGTATGAAAACAGCTGGCGAGCTAGTTATTCTGAAAGCTGGTAAAACAGTTCAATACGATTCATTGTTATTAAGAGTATAATTAACTAGTTTGTTACATTTTTAAATAGTGTAAGAAAGTGTATCCGATGTTGGAATTTGTTAAACTCCCCCTCACTGATTGGCTGTTGCCATGTCCCTTAAGGGCCTCACGAATTGGATGTCAGGCATTGCAACCCCTTTTTAGTATAGGTGTCACGTGAGCCAGCCCTTAAAAACCCTTGTATACGGCTTCCCGCTCTTTTTCAACGACTCCACTCCAGTCAACAACACATCGGGCGGTCTTCTCAGTGATACAGCCCACGACGGCATCACAGAGAATGATCTCCCGCCGTTACCACAACTCTAAATCAGATAAGTTCACGCGAACCACGTTTTCGCAAGCCATCCTCTCTTCCATCCTCTCTATGATTTACCAATGCTTAAACGAACTTTTTGAAACTGTAAATACTCAATACAACTTTCTCTTTCTTACTAAATTGATATGAAATTACACCCTTGTTTTTTGTGTTCCTTCTTCAGACTTCCGTCCTATATCTATCTTTGATGATTTTATCTGCACATGGTTACCCCATTCTCACGTGGGAGAATTGAACTTTATTTCACGTTTATTTTAATCCCAACACCGACGCTTCCGGGTATCAAATGAGGACTCCTGTACTCTTATACTCTTATACTTCTCCTCCGAGTTATGTTTTTAATTAATCACGGACTATTATGAAAATTGTAAATATACAATTTTCATAATAGTCCGTGATTTTCAAGTTTTCTTTTCTTTTATTATTTACGTCATCTATTTATTAACGTCATCGGCTTACCCTTGTTTCGTCGTTTAGCTTTTCTATTTACGCCATTAGATCACTCGCTAACCGCCTTCTATTACGTTGCTGCAGCTGCTACTACTCACGCGATTATTTTCACTTAACCAATCCCCTAAACTCCTCTTCTGATAACTTTGAATATTAGTCTCATTTTCTCTTACCATTTAAAATATTCAACGATCAAACAACCAATCAAGATAATGAGAGCTTGTTATATGTCACGTTACGGTCCCATAATTCTTCTTTAAGACCAACGACGAGACATATTTAACGTAGCCCCTTATTTCTATTCTCCATATGAATGTTTGTAATAAACTTAAAACTGGTATGTGTGACGTTGCTTCCTATGGATATGTGTCACGTAGACATTATCTTCGTTTACCAGATTCGTTTGTATCGCGCGAAGATGCCATATATATATACAAATAGCTGAAAATCGTCACCTTCTTGGTTTCAGTCTAACATGTAAATAGTTGGTTTATCTAGCAAATTAGAACATAAAAAGACCCGGAATAAAAACTATTTTGCGTTACTTTATTTCATTTTTGGTCAAGATCAAAGTGTAGTATCTGTTCCGATAGATACTACACCCTATAGACTGGTATTGTCTTGGCCTTCGGGGCGTGATTTACGCCGGTCTATGGGTCTGTCCTGTGCAGTTCTAGGAGGTCCACCCTCCCAGGCTTCGCCTCGCCTCTTTGGGGAGGAGTAAGTTTATTGCTTACTACCCGAGGCGCCCCTACCGGGGAATATCGACGGGGCTGCCCAGGCAATATTTAAACCCCACTTTCCCGACCCGACCTTGGGTCACATCTTACTTGTGGGATAAGATAAAAACTGGCCTTGTGCCTAACTCCTGGAGACGAGTAAATCAATACTCTCACACTCATTTCTCAATAGAGCAGCAGGGTCTTTAACGTAGGTCGCTGCGGGGGGCAAATAACAGGACGTCCTCGATTGTAAAATCAAATAAACCCGTTTTTAGATCTTCTCACCGTATTTGGCAATATACATTTTTATTGATCCGCATTTTTTGCTAAACAACAATAATACATATTTATTATAATATTTTACTCAGCGAATTTCATAAATCACGAACTGTAAAAAAAAACCTAGCCTTCAGTTCCAGATGCGACCAAATCTTATTCTATATATTTTATTTGTAACTTTATTTGTTGTAACATACGAATCATCATGTTTAGTAATGTTACAAATATATTATATCACCCATGACGAGTTAGGTTTGTAATTGTTATATATATTATTAGATATATACTATGCTAAATTTGTCGTTGGTGTAAAATCGTGTTTTACAAAGAGTCCAATTCAAATGATTCACAATGTCAGAATACATTGTGATGTTATAATAACCCTCCTCTCTCTTCTGAGATCATATTCCTCGCTCTCTCACTATCTCTCTCCTCACTTTCTTCTTTTATTTATTTTGTTCATATTTCTCTTCCCTATCATTTTCATTTTTATGAATTATTTAATTCATTCCATTCCTCTCATTTTTTTTCTAATCATTAATAATTATTTACGCCATTCACCTAGCATATTAGAACACAAAAAACACCCGGAATAAAAACTATTTTGCATTCTCTTATTTCCTGTTGAGATATGTGTACAGTGACAAAGTAACACACAACATAATTATATTTTTAATGGTGTATTTGTCCGAGATTTGTCTAAACGGTTCTTCGCTTACGGGTCGTCTATACAAACGTTATCAATGATACCTCCCCTCTCTATCTCTGGTTCGATAGGTGACATCATTATTTTTTTGACGTCGTCGACTGTGCACGGTTAACCCACATCTATCTTATCTGATCAATGACATTTTTGAACATCATAAAATGTGCCCGATTATACTAACCTTTGTTTTAATTGATGGCGTCAGAAAACGATGACGTCATCAATTGTGAATGAATATAAACGAAGTAGAAACATGACAAGATTTTCGGATCTTTACTTGGTCTTTTGGCTAAGATCAAAGTGTAGTATCTGTTCCAACTGTCCTGTGCAGTTATGAGAGGTTAACCCCCTCCCATGTCTTGCCTCCCCTCTTTGGGGAGGAGTAAGTTTATTACTTACTGTCTGAGGCACCCTGCCCAGGCAATTTTTTGAGATTCAGCTCACTCTTACTCTCTAGAGTGAAAATTCCCACCTTCCGACCTTGTGTCACATTCTACTTTGTGGGAAGTAGATAAATAGCAGAAACATGACAAGATCAGAAGATTGACAGAGTTTAAGTTTTCTTTATATCTATATACATATCTATATACATATATATATATATACATATTTAGCTGAATAAAATAATTAATATATTGTATAGAATTCAATTTAAACTCGACTTGCTGATTTCGTAGTCTTTATCGGTAAGAATTGCGCTACTGTTATACTTATATCATTTTCATTGTACTATTGTTTTCTGTGCGCATGAGAATGTTGCCAGCGGAAAGATATCCAAGAGAGACCGATCGTTAAAATGCTTCAATCGAGACAAAATAGTCAGTACGCTAACGATTGTGTTCAAATGAGCATTTCCAACCGATGCATGCGTTTTTTGTTTTGTTTCTTTCTAGTTTGTCTTCCGTCTGAAAATCCCACTCATACTCTCATTTAGTGGCCCGGTTCCCATCTATCCAGGGGCAGTTGCAAAACTCTCAACAATAAACCAGTTTTCCATCAACCCTCGACTCGAGGTAACGTTTCACTCTTTTGGCATGGTGGGCAATCAATTAAGTTTTGTGATTTCTTTCTGCAACGCTTCCCTCCCTTCAATAATGTGGTTTCTTTCTTCTTTTGCGATTGCTATGTTGTCTAATGGTCCTGTGATTCCTTTTTTTTTCTTTTAATGTGGCGTATCGTCTTCGCGTGTAGATAACGCCTAATCGAAGACGGTTATGCGACTTTGCTTTCACTGTATGGCGTCAATTGTGTTACTAAATCTAAGTTTATCAACGTTTGTTTTCCTAAAGCTTTTTTCCTATATAAATTAATGAGACAAAATACATGCTAAAATATTATTTGCTGATAAGATTGAGTAACGTTTTAATAAAAACCCATTTTAGTTATTCTAAACGTATCCCCTTACGTCTAAAGTAAGAGCCTGCCTTGTTTGGAGTGAAATATGTTAAAAGAAAAAATATTTTTAAAAATTAGATGTCATTTGAAATGAACTGAATGATCACCATCTTTCACTTAGATATGTACGTATTTCTCTCGCAAATCTCTGACCTTATGTTGATTCAATATCTTTCTAATAGATTTTAATGTATCTGTGACTTTAGAGGAAAGTGATTTTCTCATTTACCTAGTAGTTTTATACATACCGAAATCACGCATGTGAAATTAAAAAGTAAAATAATAGATCTCTTAACTTCTGTATTAACAATAAAGACGATCTCCTACTCTGTCTACGGTGTATATTCGTATATATATATATATATATATATATATATATATATATATATATATATATATATATATATATATAAATATATATGTATATATACGTATATATATAAATATAAATGTATATGTATATATACGTATATATATAAATATATATATATATGTATATATACGTATATATATAAATATATATATATATGTATATATACGTATATATATAAATATATACATATATATATATATATGTATATATACGTATACATATAAATATATACATATATATATATATATGGGAATAGAAGGATGAAGGTAATCCGACGTGATGGTAAAATGAAAAAGGAAAACCAAAAACTGGATGTTTTTTTATGTGTACATCAACGTTTCGTCTTTATTTATAAGACTTCATCAGGATGATGATATAGGGAAAAGATATCATGCAAGCACGGATACATGTAGGGTAGACATGTTGGGAAGAAAAATAAAATAAAATGAAAAATAATGGCAGCGTCTAGCTGGACGTCCGTACTTGTTAGCACTCATTTTTCATTCTCTAACAAGTACGGACGTCCAGCTAGACGCTGCCATTATTTTTCATTTTATTTTATTTTTCTTCCCAACATGTCTACCCTACATGTATCCGTGCTTGCATGATATCTTTTCCCTATATCATCATCCTGATGAAGTCTTATAAATAAAGACGAAACGTTGATGTACACATAAAAAAACATCCAGTTTTTGGTTTTCCTTTTTCATTTTACCATATATATATATATATATATATATATATATATATATATATATATATATATATATATATATATGGGAAGAGAAGGATGAAGGTAATCCGACGTGATGGGAAAATGAAAAAGGAAAACGAAAAAATGGATGATAATATAGAGGAAAATGTCATGCAAGTACAAATACATGTAGGGTTGACATATTGGGAGGAAAAAAATAATGGCCACTACTGGGTGGACGTCCGTACTTGGTAGTGAATAAAAATGAATGTTGAAGAAAATGAGTGGGGAAGAAGTGGAAAGATGGGGGTGAGCAAGGACTACTGTGGCTGGTAGTAAGAGAAAAAGGTGGGGGATGAGCAGGGATAAAGTGGATGGCAGAGAGGGGTTGGAGGAGAGGGAGGAAGGAGGTGTTTGACCAGATGGCTTCGGTCAAGACTGAAGGGAAAAAAGTAAGTTGGAATGTTTGTGTGTGGGGGGTGTATGCAGAGAAAAGGAGGGTGGGTAGAGAAGGAGGGGGCTGTGATTTTGGTGGATGGGCGAAAGTTATGGTCTTAGAGAGCGTTTTGAGAAAAAGAGGGGATTTAAGAAGGGGGTATGGAAGAGTGAGGGTATGAAAGAAATAGTTGAGAGGGGGAATGGGTGAGGGGGAGAGGGAGGATTTGTTGTGATAGGGTATGAAATATTTGAAATATTTGGAAAATGATAGCAATGAGTGAGGGAGTGAAAGGGTGGAGGAGGGAGGTAATTGAACGGGTGGTTATGCAATATTTGAAATATTTGGAACATGCGAAAATTTAATTGGACTGCAGTGTTAAAAATGTGAGGGAAAAAACGGAATGAGTAAGAGAAAGTAAAGATTCATGGAGAAAAAGAAAGGGTGTGAGTAAGTGGGAGAGTGTCATAAAGGTTAGAGATGAAAATAAATGTTATCTATGATCAGGCAAGAGTCTTTGTTCTGTAAGGATGATCTTGCTTATTAAGGGTGATAGGTTAAAGAAGCCATTTCGTTGCTTGATAGTGGTGGAGGCGGTGATGAGAGCAGTTTCCAATAACCTTCGCCAAGATTTGTTGTGGATGTATTTTGTGATTTTGGCTTGTTCAAATTTGAACGCATGACCATGTTCTAGTGCATGGGAGAAAAGTGCACTGAGAGGGTTGTTGTTTTTTATGTCCCTTTTGTGTTCATTTAATCGTTTCTTTAATTCACGTTGTGTTTCTCCCACGTAAAATTGATGGCAGTCATTGCATGGGACAGTATATAAGCCGGCATGGGATGTGGGTGTTTTTTTTTGGAAATGTCTGGATGTGTTTAGTGTTTGTTTTATGGATTGAGATGTGGTTTGTACTGTAGGAATGCCTAGTTTGTTAAGCGTGTTGCATATGGATGTGTTATTGGAATGCGTGGGTAGGAGAAAGGGTCTGTCTATGAGAGAGGTGTTAGGAGTTTGATTTTTTTGTGTGGTGTTCCTGGAGAATATTTGGAAGGCTTTTTTCTTGGCATTTAATATAAAATGTGTAGTGTATTGCATTGTTTTTAGGGAATTAAAAATGTACTCATTTTCTTCAACATTCATTTTTATTCTCCCCCAAGTACGGACGTCCACCCAGTAGTGGCCATTATTTTATTTATTTATTTCCTCCCAATATGTCAACCCTACATGTATTTGTACTTGCATGACATTTTTCTCTATATTATCATCCTGATGAAGTCTTATAAATAAAGACGAAACGTTGATGTACACATAAAAAACATCCATTTTTTGGTTTTCCTTTTTCATTTACCCATATATATATATATATATATATATATATATATATATATATATATATATACATATATATATATATATATATATATATATATACAAACGAAAACATGTCCTAAGACGGCTAAAATGTACTCTCCAAACAGAAGAGTATTGCACCACTTTTATGTTCCTATGAGAAAAGTAAGATCCAGATGAATTCTACTAAACCTTATGTTTAGACTCCTTATTCCGATTTTGATAAAAATCTATAATAAAATTTGATTCTATAAATGTGTTAAGATTTTGGGTTCGTAAGAAAAGCACGAAATTTAGGTAATCTTAATGTATCTAATACTATGGATCAAATTTAATTCAAATCAAAAATGTTTAAATTTTCGAATTATCTAGTGTGCCCATAGTATGGCACCTGAAACCCCTTAAAAATACTCCAACAAATTAAGATTTATGTAATTAATTGCTGTTTAATACGCATTGTTCTAATTTCAGAAACATTTAACTAAATTTAACTAAATTTAACTAAATTACGCTTTACAGTTTTCTTCCAAAGTCCATAAAGATCGGTAACTAAGTTAATGATTAAATGATATACGTAGCGATATCTAAACATATACACATTCCTAACTTTATGTAAATAAGGATAACGTAATATTTAAAGAAAGTATAAAATATTATATATAAATGTTTATAAAGGGCCAAGAGCATGGAGCAGAAATGTATGAGTGCTCACTTTTTCCTTGAAACTCTAGATGTTCTCCAAGAAATGAAAGGAGCAAATACTATAACAATACTGACATTCTTTTTAAATAAATGACACCGCATTAACACTATTTGGGCCAAGTCAATGCTGAGCATATCTTTGACCTCGACCCTAAAAATTAAACATCATAAAATTTACAAAAGGCTTCTCTCATTTAACCACAAGACCTTGGATCCCTACGTTGCCCAATTGAAATGAATGGCTCTTCTCTTGAGGAAGCCGACTGTTTTGATAAGCTTCTGGGACTGACCATCACTTAAGACTGGAAATGGAAGAATTACATACAAATATGTTGCTACGGTCGCTGGAACAATGGTTGGATCATTCTACCGCTCCAAAAATCATCGCACGCCTTACGCTATCCTCTACCTGTATAATAGTCAAGTACATCCTATAATGGAGTACTGGGTCCACTCAGAGCTTCCTTTTCTACCTTGACAAAATACAACACCGACTTTGAAATCTAGTATTAGTTGACCTCTGCCCTACAGCCACTTTATCACAAAAGGTGATGTTACTAGCCTCTCACTGCCTTATCGTTTTTTTCAGTCTTCTTCTTTCGTTTGCTTCACAACATCTCACTGTTAGATCACCAGCTCGATTGAGAAAAATCATGCTAATGTGTTGTTGTCTAGCGCAGCTATGCCTGCTTCGCCGTTGGGTGGTCGATGTTTAAGGCATGACTTGATGGTCTACTGTCTGTTCAGAGTGACCACAGTCGCAGACAGCCGAGTCCCTGAGCCCCCATTCTGAGGCGGTTAAGCATTGTCCACTGCCGGCGATGTGGGGGGGGGGTCCATGCCTGATAGGTTATCCGGGTCCTCCACAAATCTGTGCCACCTTGATTTATCTGCTGCCTGCCATTCCTCCGTCCAGCAACTTTTCAGCCAGATTCGTTTTGTGACGTTAACGGGCGTTGAAAGAAGGGGCTGGTGGGCATGCTCCGAGAATGGGTGTCGTGACATCAGGCGACCTCGTGGATGGGTATCTGTGGCGAGATAACGTCGGCTTTTTCGTGGCCTCCTCCATAAGTACCTGCTAACGACAGCGAAACTAATGACTTTAGACCGCTTCCAGCGACCCCAGCGTTCTTTTCAATGTAGGCGCTCGACTGGGCTCCAATATATTATTCTCCTGTAAGAAATTAATAAAAAAAACCCGTCTAGCTACATTCACTATCAATAATTCCCCTTTTCTTCTGTGTACCTAAAGATTCACAGAGCTGTCATAAGTTTTTCCTATAACGATCTGTCCGTAGAAACATAACACCGCGAGGCTGATTCGCAGCTGACTAACTATAGGTGCTTTCAATTCCAATGTAAATAAATTCCTTTTGACCCGCCTCTTTAATAATCCGATTCTACTAAATTTAAAGTATCGTTACCAATTATAACAGTGTTTTCTCACCGCCCATTGACCCTCATCCTCGAGTGGCATGTGTGCATTAAAAAGTGGTGACTCTTGAACAAAGAAAGAATAAAATATGTATATCATGTTATATAGGCTATAGTGTTCCTTCGTACAATGTTGGCCAATGCCGGGTCTTATTGCCAGTAAGATACTAAAATAGAACAATATGCTATACAATCATTGCAATCTCTGTTTTATGGTGCCAATAAAACTGTGTTTCTTTTATGGTGATGAATAAATTGGTTTCAAGCTGTCAGTAAATATTAATATCCGACCGGGCAAATTTTCCCTCATATAAAACCCCAGATATAGTATGCTGTATTTCTTTGCGATAAAACAGTATTATTTAAAGTTGGCACAATGTTGGATCTCTTACGCTTATCACACATCCTCAATCCTGTTTACTCGTAAAGTTATGATTATATAAAAGTGAACACATGCTTTACAAAGCTGGTTTATATAATATGTATATCTATCTGACTTTCAGTGACGGTATTTGCCCATAAGTGTGTTGAGCTGGCTTCAAGTGAATTAGCAGCATCACCAATTAAGTTGTTGCAGTCACGTGTGTTCATGGCTGACTCATCGGTTACCATTCCCTCTTCAAAACAAGACAAGCTTGCAACAACTTAGAAGCCAGTTTTGCTCTTCGCTATCTAACTCGACTGCCTCCATCGTACACCACCCGTTAATGAGGCTGGCGCTATTGCCCTGTGTATCAGCTCTGTTCGAGAATGACGAAAGGCATGGACAAACTATGTGGGTGTTCTTGTTAGAATCGTCTTCTCTATTGTAGAGAGCCGGCATCTCCAACGGGTTTTGATGTTAGTGATGCGGTCACAGATACGAAGCTTGATGATGTGTTGTGAACACAAACGATCAAGAATTTCCAGCTTTTGAATGTTGGTAACATTGAGTGGCAAAGTTTAGCACCCATTGCGCAGACATCGTTGAACAAGTGTGTGATATATTCATTAATAAGTTGCAAGCCTGGTGCTATGCCTTGATCATAAGCGGTATTGCAGACGATATAATGCACATTCTTCCTTGTTGGTTCTTATGGATGTTTCCTTCTGCCCAATATGTATACGTACGTGATCAAATATACACGTATATATATATATATATATATATATATATATATATATATATATATATAATGAAGAAGAATGGAAAGGAATTAGAGAAAGCAAAAGCCAAATCAAAATTCAATTCAAAAGTTCAAAGCAAGGTATATTCCGCAAAAAGGCAATTTATTCAAGTTAAATTTTCCTTAAGCCAGGCTTTTCAAAGATCTTTATATATATATATATATATATATATATATATATATATATGATATATATAATATAATATATATATAATATATATATATATATTATATATATATATATATAATATATATACATAATATATATATATATATATATATATAAATTATTTCATGTATCCCCATACAATGTAATAAAGAGATATAATCTTTTATGCATCAATTTTCAGCATTTACTTCAACAGTGCTCAATACGTGAGTAAAGCTAGGTAGTAAGTTATGAAAATATATTTATGTCAGTTAAGCTACAGGGAGGCTTCCACGTTTCATCCCCGTAGGGAATCGCCAGGTTTAAATGCATGGAGTTTTTGTTGCCGGGTTTTTTATAAATAAATGTGGTGTTTAGTCTAGCTAGTTAACCAATCAGATTCATTGTTATTCTCTTAGCCAATCGTTGGGCTACTCACAAACAAAGGTTCGGTTGATGTTACTTCATATTTACCATTCTATTATTCTGTGTTCTATAGGGTGGCCCATCCCTGTTTCATTGGTGTGTCAAAATAATAGGTGACCTTATTGGTACACGTGCTCACTTGTATTTGTATTTTAGGTTTTAGTTTAGTTTAGTTTTTTATTAATGTATTTGTTCATTTATTTATATATTTATGTATAATGTATTGTTAATCGAATGGGAATGTTATTCTGTGTAAGCAGTTGTTTTTTACTTCACATCTACAGTTTAATAGGTTCGGGGGTGTTTAAAGATCAGGATTTCACATTTCTGATTCAGACATAATCTTCACAGCTTGTTTAAATTTTTACATGTACTGGATTGTCGTATTATTTCTCATGTGATTATTGGTGAGCGTCCGCTATCTCTGAGCTTCCAATAATTGTTTGTTAGTCTTGTTTTAAATTTGCATTTTTTGTTTTTAAATGCGCTGGGTCTAGTCTAATGACATTTTTCTAACTGCATGGCGTCAAAAATCATACTATGATAGTTTACACAAACTGAAATTTTAAAGCAAAACCTTCATGGATTGCTTTGAAAATTTGTAATTTTTTAGGGCACGAATTTTAGTAATGTAACTTAGAAAAGCAAACAATGAAGAGAAAATAACTATTAAGCCTATGTTTGTTTTGTGCGGACGAAATGCTACACATAAGAAATTGAAAAATTACACTCTAAATAAAATAAAACATTTTTTTGATAAAGTTTTATTATTTTGATTTTGATTTCCATGTAATATTTGAGTGAGTTAATGTTGGTTTATTTTAAATGTATTTTTAATCGATATATTACATCAAAAATGGAAATTACCTAATGGTTATTGACGTTGGTTCAGAACGTATTCTAAACGAACATTTTTTTAGAAGTTGAATGTTCAATCTTTACTACATAAAATTACAAAGAATAACATGAATGCAATGTTCTACCTGATCATTGCTGACAGAATGAGAATAATCGACCTCTTGCAATAAATAAATGTTATATTAGAAATTCAGTATAGTTCTAAACGTGCGACATAAAAATTACAAAGTTTGATTAGATAGTTTCCAAGTTAGAACATGATGCACCTGAAAACGATCGGTAGTTAAATCGACCGGAGCGGTATGAATATAACAACCGACATAAAAATACTAGTTCTAATAATATAAATAAATACACCTACAGTTTTCATTTACCAACGCCTTTATGATTAATAAATGTTATTTATTTAGTCTACATGATCCAAATAATGCACATTGTCAATCCTATTCTTGAAAATTTTGAAACAATATGTATGCATCGAGAAATTTACAGAAAAAAGAGCAAAACATCATTAATATCTCTTAATGTTGCTCAGAAAATTAACATCGACCTTGATGATACCACTCTCTATTCGGTTGCTGCTTCTCGACAATCTCCCTCGGATCAGTCTAAATATGCATCTGATCTAGAAGTTGACCTGAGTTCAAGTATTGATTGGGTCACGAAATGGCTTGTTTCATTTAATCCAGTTTAGACTCAGCTCGTGTCTTTCAATCGTAAGCGTGTCCCTTTTCTTCCTGAGATTCTCATGGATTACTCTGCTCTGTATGAGAAATCGACTCTGAAACTTCTTGGTCTTTCTCTCTTATCAAATCCTTATTGGAGTTCATACATTAGATGCTTTGCTATTTTTGCTTCTCGTAAATTCGGTTCTCTCTATCACTTAAAACAGTTTCTCACACCTGAGTATATTTTCTATCTCTACAAATTTACAATCAGACCATGCATGGAGTACTGTTGTCATATTTGGGCTGGTGAATCTCTGTCCAATTTGAAGGTTCTTAATAAAGTGCAAAAACGTATATGTAATTTGATTGACCACTATCTTTCCTCTTCTCTACATATTATCTCTCACAGACGAGATGTTGCTAGTATCAGTCTGTTCTATGAATACTAGTATGGCATGTGTTCTTCACAATTGCTCCCCGCTTCTTTTGTTCCAGCTCGTTTGACTCGTTGGTCCAGTAATCTCCATCAATCCCCTGTTTCGATACCTCATCCCTTAATAGACTTCAAAAAGGACCTATGCTAGAAATCTCATTTCTTTGATCAGTCATAACTCAAAAACCAATAAACCAAATTATTTAAAACTTTGCAAAAAATTTTCATTTGATAGGTTCTCTAAGTGTGTCGAATTTCAGCATCATTAGTCAAGGCAACGCAGAAATCCAGAAAGATCAGGAGTGATTTTGTGTTATCCGTGTGTACGTACGTGTGTGCCACCCTGTATCTCATGAACTATTTTATGGCTTCAGCTGATTTTTGGCAGAGATAGAGGTTCTAGGGTCTAGTTGATGTCATTTTAATTTCAGTTTACCATATACCTTAGTTTTCCAGAAAATTAAAAAAAAAACTTAAAAATTACAATTGTCTTGAGGCATAGTCTTTACAAAAGTAGTGACATTGCATGAAAAATGCCAGTATACTGAAATCATATGTCCTTAATAGGGTTAAGATGAAAATTCATATACACTAAATGTACAAAAGCAAGGAAATTCCCAAATTTGTACACTTTTATTGTCATTAAGGGTATGACTACATATCAACCAAGCCATTTCATTATCACATCACTACAGTATAAATCTCTATGCATGAGTTGATGAAGTGTGTGAGGAGCGCTGAAGAAAAATTCCTACCAGTAAAATACATAGCCCTGTTGTGCTCGCATACCCTTAATGACAATATAAGTGTAAAAGTTTGGGAATTTCCTGGCTTTTGTACATTTAGTGTATAGTAATTTTCATCTTAACCCTATTAAGGGCATATGATTTCAGTATACTGGCATTTATCATGGAATATATATATATATATATATATATATATATATATATAATTTAAATTGAAGCTGAAATTTTATGCTGCGGTAGTTAATTGCGAGTATTTGCTGTTCTGTTTATTTCTCTGTCTGTTATGTGTTATCGTTCGTAAATCACCTGTTCAGTTTTAGCTGAAACCTTCATATTTAACTTGCCCAATTCTAAATAATAATCAGTAAAAGAGAGACAATCTACTTGATGACCGCTTCCTGTTTTTAAATCGGAAAATGACAAGCAGTGTTTATCAAATAAAAGTCCTTCATAATATTAAACGGCTTAGATTCCACAGTAATCTACAGGATTTTCTTTGGCGCCGTCACATAATAGACAATTCTTTCTGGAATATTTGGTATTCGCTACTTTATTACCATGATGTTTAATATATTTCAATTTTGTTTAATTTATAATTAAAAAAAAAATTAAGCACCAACTCATGAAGTATTATGCAGTTTAACAGAATGTGTAATTCTTGTTTGTTGAGGAATAAGAATCCTTATATGTTATTGTTTGGAGCATTTCTACCTAGAACAGTAACGAGACATTAATAATAGACATATTACAGGGTGTTAACTTGTCAGAGTTACTTCCCCTGCGTTCACTTGCAAATTAACTACCCTTTGGCTTCTAACAGAGACAGACATTCTAGTAATTCGTCGTATCAAGCTAAACATAAATGTTCAAATTACTTAGTCAATCTTCTTCTTTCAATTGTAATAATCAAATAAATAAATAATTCTTGATCATACTAAGTTTTCTCATTAAAATGCATTCTCCTAAATTGGTGTATTAACTTACATTTACATATTTAAATATACACACTGCTCAGCATTACTTCAGTTCCATTCAACAAAGCGGTGTTTATGTAGCAACATTTTGACGTGGGAATATGACAATAATGTAAAAACGAAATTTTCACATTAAGTTAAATCATATGTATAAATTTTCCATTGGAGGTTAAGTTAGATATTAACCTACCATGTATGAGAAATGACGTTATCACAAGAAGTCAATGTAACAAAAAAGCCGATAACATCTTTCTTTTGAGGTTCAAACGTCGCACTGAACAGACGTATTTTTAAACTCGGTCAATAACCCTAGGGGTGATGGCCGAAAAGAGATTAATGCTATGCAACTATACTAGATGAAGTGGCTTTAAATGACTAAATAATCCAACAAGGAAATCATATGCAAGCCAGAGCAAATAATGGAGTTGTTGTTTTTTAATTGTTTCCATAATTACAACTATAAATACACCGGAAGGCCGGTTAAACGTGAAATTGAAAAAAATGATGACGGCGACAACTGCGATGAATTATTTATGCTACTAAGTAGTATTGATTTACTCCTCTCCAGGAGTTAGGCACAAGGCCAGTTTTTATCTTACTCCCACAAGTAAGATGTGACCCAAGGTCGGGTCGGGTAAGTGGGGTTTAAAAATTGCCTGGGCAGCCCCGTCGGCATTTTATGAGAAAAGGAAGTTGTACGGAAAGGAAGTGGGCATCGTTTACTATATTTCGAAGTTAGTTTTAAACTCTATTTATGCACGAAAAAAATGCTCTGAGCAGCTCCTTCTTAGAATTCCGAAAATACCATTTAATATAGATATTCTAACTGCTTACAATATCTGTAAATTTTAGTACTGCTGCTACGTGTCCACAGAACAACAATACTTTGGTTGTTTCTGTCGACGTGATGTTTACATGTACAAAAATCTGAAGAAAATGATAATCTTCTTACAAAAGACATAACAAAATAACGATACGTCTATCTCTCGATTGGGATCACATTTTTAGTTCCTCCCTGTAAGACATTAACAGCATCCACACTTTTTGCTACCATTTCGAAATACAACTTTCCTAACGTCAAGCGGAAGTTTCATAGACAAAACTTCTTTGCAAGGACTTCCCGCTTATGGATCACCTTACCGTAGGACTGCTTCTATGCTGATTACAAATTGGTTGTCTTCAAATTGACTTGAAATCCAAACACATATTTAAAACTGTGTTATAATTAATTTCATAACATTGATAAATATCAATGCTCCCATAGTGTTCTTCATCTTTTAGCAGAAAATCATTTCAGTCTAATATACTTATCCTGAGTGACTGTTGGCCATGAGAAATAGTTACTCAATATAACAATTAATTCCTTTGAAAAAGTCTTATTATCTATGAGAACAAAATTAACAAATTTTACAACGTTGCTAATATTCCTTTGATTTGGAAATTGCAGCTTTTTCTTTTTTGTACCTATGAGTCGCCACTTATCAAGGTCAACAGTCACTCGAGGATGAAGGTTCAGTAGATGTCAACTGAAATGATGAATATTATTAGATGATTACAACTGATTAATACAGTACAATTATGTTTATATCTTATTATGGCGTTTTATTATAATCAGTTGTTAGCATTTGATTTAAAGAAAACCATGTTGTAGAAATCAGGGAAACGATATTTTAACTACGTTTTCTATTGATGGGAAGTGCTTGGATTTATTATAGCTATTAAGCACGCGGGAAAAGAAAGCAAAGATTTCCACGTCTGCCTGAAAGCGAATTTAGAGATGTTATTCACTAGCGTTTATTTTTAAATGTTTTAAAAACGTTTATTCTTTAACTTTGAACAATATATCTTAAATAAACAGATATTTTGTCAGAGATCAAAACTACGTTTTAAAATAGAGAATAGTGTATTCATACTAAATAGTAAATGTCCAACAAATAAAGCCTTGACCGGAAATTGAAACCGAAACCTTGTGCATGACGTTCTACGAACTGAGCTATTTTGAGTTTATCCTAAATAGAACTTAAAATATTACATTAACAAAATAATTGTAGTTTCGGTGTGACAGCATAGATTCATGATTTACGCCATGTTACCAAACATGAATTCAAAAACAAAGCAATAATAAAGATAATTAATGAATATGTAAGCATTATTAATAACGTTAGAAATTATTTTCATCGTCAAAAACAATTTATTTTTCTTAAACTACGTATTGACATTATATATAATTAAATATTTAATATATACTAGTAACTTAAAAAACTTTTTTTTATAAATAAATGTTAATAATAGATCATTTTCTGTGATGTATTTCATTCTTTTTAGCGGTATTTTTACCTGACTCCACGTCCCATCGACAACGTTATTTTCCTCACTTTCATTGTTATATTCTGTTTTCCCGCACGTCCATTTAAACCGGCTCCACTTACCGCATTCCTTACTGCTTTCACCGCTTTGTCTAATGATGTGCTTGTAAAACAGAGATTACACGAGTCGAAGACCAAACACGAGACAGAAATAGGAACACCGTTATTATGGCTAACAACCTCCCATGCCCTTGACTTCAACAGCAGCGGCCATTTTGTGCAAGTGACGGGGAAGAAAATCTGTGCTTCGCTTACGAACCCATTGCCGTTCTACGTATTGATGTGTGCGTGCGGCTGCATCCGATTTTAGACAAACATGTTATCTGTGCTTTATTCACCTCTTCAGTATCGTATTTTGGAAGATGATACTTTTTAGAAAATAAACAAATCAACTATATACATATACACACATGTATATATATATATATATATATATATATATATATATATATATATATATGTATATCTATCTATCTATCTATCTATATATATATATATATATATATATATATATATATATATATATATATATATATATACAGAGAGAGGTCACGTTCTTCACTCTCTATCCCTCGTCCCCTTGCCCAACACACACATACCCATATATATATATATATATATATATATATATATATATATATATATATATGTATATATGTATATATATGTATATATATATAGAGAGAGAGAGAAAGAGATCACGTTCTTCACTCTATCTTCCGTCCTCTCGCTTCACACACACACACACACACACACATATATATATATATATATATATATATAGATATAGATATATATATATATATATATATATATATATATATATATATAATGGGGCGTTTTAAAAATCTACTATTTACGACGCCATTTGTTATTCATGTTTTAGTGAAAAATGGGCTATTATTTGTTGCCCTTATAAGAATTGTTTGTTTAATCAAAGAGATGAGATAGGCTTCAATTGTAGGCACTTCAAACGGCTCACCCTCGACAAGTTTGAGAACAACCTAAATAACTCAACATAAATACATTGAAAACATAACATGAAAATGTAAAGCATCCTTTGATAAGTATAAAACTACCCCCATACACTTTTGTAAGTAGTATATTTAAAGTTAATCAATAAAAATGGGGATGTGTAATCCTAAATAAATTAAAAATTGATAATACAGTTAGGATTATCTGTAAGACATCCACTATTTTAACCTAGAGTTATACCATTTGGTGTTCTAATCAAAGCTTATAATTATCATGATAAATAATGCAGTTGATTTATATGTATGACCTCCACTTATTAACATTAGATTACTCACGCCTATAATTATAACTGCTTACACCGAATAAAATTCACTTTAGGTAAACTAATACATAATGAATAAACAACTAAACAAATAAATAACAACTACACTAGACTAACAACTTAAAATAGAAATACAAGTACGCACGTGTTTTAATAAGTTCACTTATTAATTCAACGTAACAAAGAAACACGGATAAGTCATCCCTATACAAAAGAGATCAACAGAATCGGAAGTAAAAGCAACCGAACCTTTGTTAGTGAAAAGCCTATAGTAGGCTAATGGAAGCATTAACCCGTGGAAGGGAATAATAAATACTTTTATTGGTAAACTAGCTAGACTTTACATCACGTGTATATATCTAAGAACATTCAGCAACAAAAACTTCATGCATTTTAGCCTGACGATTTCCTACGGAGATGAAACGCGGAAGCCTCTGTGTAGTTTATTTTACATGAATATATTTTCATAACTACTATATATATATATATATATATATATATATTACTATATATATATATATATATATATATATATATATATATATATATATATATATATATATTAATAATAATAATAGAGATTATATATCCGTCGCTCTGTCTGAAGCCGAAACTATATTTTTAGATTTGATCGATCTCTTTTTATATCTACTTATCAGCTTTTATATATACCCATTCCAAAACTTCCTTATACATCACGCGTCTTTCAAATTTAAATAATTACTTTGTTTTAAAGCGTCTGATAAATTCATCTCGGAAATATATACTCATGATTTTTTTTCAGATTTGTAGATTATTTAAAATATTTTCCTCGATCATAATTTTAACAAAAAATATGAATAGAATTAATTTAAGACATTGTTTTTTTATCTATATAATTTAGTTCCGTAATTAAATTAGATTCTAATGGAATATGATGGAACAGCCGGCGTCCACTCCAACATTTGGTTGCCCGTCCTCTGATTATTAAGTATAACGTTCTATTTCGAACGCACAGACAGTTCTATTTCAAGAAAGAGAAAGAGAGAAAAAGAGAAAAAGAGAGAGAGAAAATAAGAGAGAAAGAGATAGAGAGATATTTACACAAGACAGGGCCGCGTAATTTGATTAATAACATGCAAACAATTTATTCTCTGAGCCTTATCGTACAGGTCGCTCAAAAATGATATATTTAGAGTTTTTTATGAAAACGTTTTAGGTTTGTTTGTTTTTTAAAAACCTATTAGAAATTATGTTTTAAAG
>OY744531.1:90280066-90292566 GCA_963556195.1 Sepiola atlantica | reverse complement strand
CATATATTATTATACCATTTTACAAAAAAAACGTGTGTTCGTTAGATAGCGCGTTTATTGATATTTCAAACTCTATTTTGACAAACGATGCATAGCTGTTTTAAACTGAACGATAGATATAAAACTTATGTAATTTCAAATTATATCGTGACAGATCGACCGCTGGGCGTTGTCTTTTGAGCGATGATCTTATGAGATGCGTTCATTATATATGCGCATTTAGCGATAAATATCCCATTGCAACTATGACGCGATTGAGAAAATTTGACGTCTCTTTTGCCCATGCGCACACATATACATACATATTTATATATACATCATGTCTACATATACATATATAAATGTATATACATATTTATATATTTAGTTTGAGGAATAAATTAATATATATATATATGTATATATATGTGTATATATATATATATTAATTCATTCTAAAATATCTCTCTCTGTCTCACTCTCTCTGTATATATATATGCATGTATATATATATATGTATATATATATATATATATATTTGTATCAAGAACGGCGGGACAGTTATAAAAGTGGGGGTCTCTCCTATAAAGTGGGGGGCACCGGTTAAACACATGCATATATAACTTCATTATTAATGACCGTAAAGTTGGGGGGGCCAAGTTAAAAAGTTAGCCCCGTCCTGCTCCCCGGTACAGCCGTCCATGTATATATATATATATATATATATATATATATAAATATATAGTTCTGGTAGAACAACAACATGTGAAAAAGCTAGGGTGAAACGGACAAATGCATAAAAATGGCTACTATAGAATTGACTTCTTAATTGTCCAGACCTTTTGTTCTCCAATATCTGCAAGATTTATAGATTAGCTTTTAACCATTAACCGTTATTCCTCTCGACTGCGTTACAAACACCATATGTACAAACGTGTTTTCATGTTCATATTTTTTTATATGATGTCCATTACTCTATTTCACTTGATATTTGTTAATGTCGAATTGGTACCGCTGCAAACCATTATCGGCAAATGGTAAATAACAAAGTGCTCCTAGTAATAAAAAAATATTATACCACCAACTATGTTTTTTTAAAATAAAATGCTATAATGTATTTCGCCAGCACTAATAACATCCCAATTCCTCTACATAAGATAGGGGCTGTACAAGTATTACATGATAACCAAGTGACGTCATCCACACATACTTATGATGTCATAAAAATACTGTAAATAAAAACATTTTATTCTACAATAATTCCTTCAAGGATTTCTGTATGTATGTGACAAGTTTTATCGACAGGTAAGGAATAGAAGTGTCGAGTTGTAAGCAAGAGGCGCTGAGTGTGAAAACTAGACTTACTAACCCCATATATATATATATATATATATATATATATATATATACATATACATATACATATATATATATATATATATATATATATATATATATATATATATATAATATTAAATCATGTATTTTTATATTTTACATACGTACGACGTCGTTTCAAGCTTTTCGCTCTCTTCAGCGTAGGGAAATAACAATCTCGGGCGGTGATAGGGTGTGATCATTGTTCACAGAGACTCATTGAATGTATATGTGTTCGCTTTTGTCCCATAGGCTACGGGAGATTGTCAGGTGATAACGGAGAAAGTAATTCATATTCATATTTAACGCGGCGAGTATTATTATCAAGACATTCGATAGAATTCAACGACAGAGTCGGAATCTTGCACTCTGGTATTTAGGTGAATGTCTATTTTGTTTATCTTTCCAGCAGTGATCTTACTTTAATTTACTTAATGAAGCTTCTAATAATATTAAATTATATTTTAAATATTTTACCAACGTACGACGTCGTTTCAACCTCAAGAACTGAAATCTTTCGTAATTATATATATATATATATATACATATATATATATATATATATATATATATATATATATATATATATATATATATATATATATATATGTATGTATACATATATATATATATATATATATATATATATATATATATACATATATATATATATATATATATATATATATATATATATATATATATATATATTACTATTTCATGTATCCACATAAAATTTGATGAGGAGATATAATTTTGTATGTATCAATTTTCATTATTTACTTAGTGCGCGATACGTAAGTAGAGCTAGGTGTTAAGTTATGAAAATATATTTTAAATGCATTTTAGCTTGAAGATTCCCCCCCCGTGTATGAAACGCAAGAGCCTCTGTGTTGCCTAATTGCCATAAATATATGCCATAACTTATAATATATATATATATATATATATATATATATATATATATATATATATATATATATATGTAAAAGTGTAAGGCTACCAACATTTGTAAAAAGTTCTTTTTCAATATTTATTTATTATTTTGTTATTTTATCATTTTATCATTTTATATAACGCGTTTCAAGCGGTGATCCGCTATCATTAGATATGTAAATCCATTTGAAGAATTGTCTTTCGATTTGAACGAGTGTTGTTTCTATTTGAGTAAATGTTTTATTTTTAGGCGTTTTTGCGCATGTGTGGGTTAGCGGGTGTGTGTGTACGTATTTTGACATTTTTCTATCTTCTATTTTATTTTTTATTTTTTCCCTGCTTTTCTTGGTCAAAGTCGTATGTTTTGTATTAAGTACGTGTTATTTTGACCTTCATTTTATCGGTCATCTCCATTTCTTGAAGGTGTTAGATTTTCTTTTGAAATTTTTTATTTTGTATTGCCCTGTCTCCAAATTGGCTGTTGTGCCCGGGCGTGTGTGTGTGTGTGTGCGCATGTGCGTGTGTGTGTGTGTGCGTGCGGTTATTTCTGAATCTTGTACATAGGTGAGCGACACACACACCCACACACAAACACGCGCACACACACATATATGTGCGCGCACACACAGGCGTATGGTTAGATAGATTGATAGAGAGTGGTAGAGAAAAGTTTATAGAAGTGCGGTCCGTATGGTGTGTAGTTTGAGTTACGATCTGTTCAATGCTGGATTGAATTTAAACATGAAGTTTTTTTATTGTATTAGTAAGTAGGTGTAATCTGGCTTTGGACAATTGGCCTTATTTTTATTATTTCTCCGCTGCATGAGTGCACATGTATGGAGATGAATAATTTACGGGTTTCTTTGATTTAATGTTGCTTTTTATGTAAAGATACTCTATTATTAAATGTTTTGGTCACACCAATATAAGATTGGTTACACATCGTATATTCTAGCACATAGACAACGTTCTTGGAGGTGCAGTTAAGGTCTTACTAAGATAACAACTTTATATTTAAATTCATCAGTGTGGAGATACTCATTTAAGCCATTGTTTGGTGAACGCTTTCGACTTTCGTAGTCGTCTTCAGGATTAGGTTGTTGTTTTTTTAAATAAGAAGACTTGAGTTAATGTTTTATAGGTATCGTTAACGGCGAATGAACGAGAGAAGAGGGTGTGTGGTTTAGTTCATTTAATTCTATCGTTTGTCTGTTTAGTTTTGTTGTTTATTTATTTATTTTATTAATTCTTTTTGTTTGCTGTTATTTATTTATTTATTATTATTTATTCTTTTTACTATTATTACCATTATTTATTTTTTTATTTTTATTTATTTTTATTTTTTTTTATTTTTTATTACTAAATTTTCATTCAATTATGGAATACTTTTAATATGTTAGCACCTGTGTTGAAAGCCATTTTGTTAATATTAGGCTGTTTAGTTTTAATTAATATTGCTTCTAGTATTTTAAGTCTGTTTATGTATGCTGAAGATGACTACGAAAGTCGATAGCGCTCGAAAAAATAGCCGAATTAAGAGCTATCGGAGAAGTACTATACAGATTGCCACCTGAAACCAGAAGGATAGCTCAACGGTTTGGGAACATCACGAAGAAGATATACAAACGCGAAAGTTCCGTGACGTTCAACAACGCTTGCTTATATATATATATATATATATATATATATATATATATATATATATATATATATATATATATATATATGTATATAATGTATATATGTATATAATGTATATATATATATGTATATAATGTATATATATATATATGTATATAATGTATATATATATAATGTATATATATATGTATATAATGTATATATATATGTATATGATGTATATATATATGTATATGATGTATATATATATATATGTATATAATGTATATATATAATGTATATATAATGTATATATATGTATATAATGTATATATATATATGTATATGATGTATATATATATGTATATGATGTATGTATATATATATATATGTATATAATGTATATATATATATGGGAAGAGAAGGATGAAGGTAATCCGACGTGATGGGAAAATGAAAAAGTAAAACCAAAAAATGGATGTTTTTTATGTTTACATCAACGTTTCGTCTTTATTTATAAGACTTCATCAGGATGATAATATAGAGAAAAAAATGTCATGCAAGTACAAATACATGTAAGGTAGACATATTGGGAGGAAAAATAAAATAAAATAATGGCCACTACTGGGTGGACGTCCGTACATTCATTTTTATTCTCCAACAAGTACGGACGTCCACCCAGTAGTGGCCATTATTTTATTTTATTTTTCCGCCGAATATGTCTACCCTACATGTATTTATACTTGCATGTCATTTTTTTCACTATATTATCACCCTGATGAAGTCTTATAAATAAAGACGAAACGTTGATGTACACATAAAAAACATCCATTTTTTGGTGTTCCTTTTTCATTTTCCCATATATATATGTATATAATGTATATATATATATGTATATAATGTATATATATGTATATAATGTATATATATATATATATGTATATGATGTATATATATATATGTATATAATGTGTATATATATGTATATAATGTATATATATGTATGTATGTATATAATGTATATATATGTATATAATGTATATATATATATGTATATAATGTATATATATAATGTATATATATGTATATAATGTATATATATATATGTATATAATGTATATATATATATATATATATAATGTATATATATATATGTATATATATATATATATATATATATATATATATATATATATGTATATAGGTTTGAAATTTATGCATTTAAACTTGTTTACACAATAAAAAATAATCGGTAGATTTTTTTTACTACTAACTACATTATTTTTACGGGTGTGTAGTTTACGTGTGTTTAGTTTGATATCACATATTAGACTTTGTATTTGTATGTAATGTTATGATCATGACGAAATTGCTTAATTTTTATTTTTTATTCACCTAAATAAAATATTTGATTTAGAAACACACATATATATATATATATATATATATATATATATATATATATATATATATATATATATATATATATATATATCTGGGGTCCGCATACGATAACATTACGTTCAAGGAAAATAATGTAGAGGCCCCCGGCTCTTAATTACTTATTATATGCGTCTACAAGAATGAAACCGTGTGCGTAGATGGAAATGTAAAATGTAAAAGGTTTATTTTTAGCACTATTCCCTCTTCCCGTGTTCGTGCAGGGTTTTATGACTTCTTGTTTGAAAGATAACATGGTAAGGGTCGGCGTCATCGTGTGTCACTTCGTGTTTCCTATGTTCATCCTAGCGAGGCTTGAATCTCCCAAACTCTATTAATATTCGCTATTTTTGGGTGTAACCTTCAACCAGGTTTATGGCCACCGGGTCAACGCATACATGGTCCCGAATCACGTATCTTGATCTCTTAGGATATCTGTCGTAATAAAGACAGGTTTTTATAGCTGACCATATCGACACCTGTACAATTTGCATGTCATTTGAAATTTTCGACGGTCGAGTTCACTGCATGACAGCAATGTATATTTTCATAGTCAGTACGGCGTAATATATTTCACGTGCTGCTGGTCGGAAGTGAAATAAAACGGAACTTTCAACCCACACACTAATAAGTTTCTTTAAGTTATCACTTTATAAAAAGTTGTGTTGAAAGTAAGGGTATATTTAAGAATATAGCTATACATTTAGGTATCAACGAGAGCAGAGACATCGAGTTTTCCTATGACAATACATGTAAAATGAAACGCTTGCAGGAAAATGTTATCAACTATTTATTATCTTTCTTTATGTATTTATCACAAGCTTACCTATTCAATCACACTCACCCACACATACATATATATATATATATATATATATATATATATATATATATACATATATATATATATATATGTATATATATTAAGAGAGTAGAAAGTAGACTTTTGGTTTACTTTTGGCAGCCTCGTAACTATCGCTTAACTTATTTTATTCTTAAGTTCCCACATTCTATAAGCGATGTTACTGACACTTGTTGTTGGCTAGTTGGGACTTTTAAGTTTCATCTTTAGCTCTTTAATTTCAGTGGCTTCATACTTTTTCAAAAGCCGTTGGCATAATATATATATATATATATATATATATATATATATATATATATATATATATATATATATATATATATATATATATATATATATATGTGTGTGTGTCAGTCAGATTCCCGAAGTGATATAGCGACAGCATTGCATCTGACAAATACATAGTTAATTCTGACTAGCCATTTTCTTAAGTTGACTCTTGTGGCATGTTGTTAATAATAACACATATTAATTTGATGTAATTTCTTCGAAAATATTTATACTGCTCAAAATATTGCTGGCAATTAAATCAGCGTTTTTCTCAGCAGCACATGTAAATTACAAATAAAACTCATTTTTACTATTATCAGGAAATCTCGAATATAATCATGAATTTGTATTCCAATATATTCTTTCATTGATTACTAATAACAAATCTGTTAGATAAAATTATATTTTGCTATATACAAACTGACGCGGAAACAAATAGTTTATATATGAAAACCTTTAACTATCGATGCCGCGTCTGGTCACGTTACACGCATTTTCTTAGCCATGCCTACAGAAAATACCTCATATCTGACAATATTTAGTTTCTCTACATGATATATATACAACCGATTAGTTTTATTTATGTTAAACATTTTCATTATTAAGTATTTTTATCTACACAGCATTGCGCTGGAGCCATTTTATTTATTTTGTTTTCCTAATACAACATATTCTGTTAATCGTTAATTATAATCAGTTATACTGCTTCATCGTTATTATCACAACTTTCTTCATCTTCAAAATTAGATTATCACTCTAATCTATGATAGATGATGGAGCCTGCTATGAAAATATTTTCGAGACCATTTCCGTGTATTTTGGAGTACAACACAACTTTTCTGTTGTGTAGAAAGCGGTAATATTCTAGGGAAAAGTGTCTGTTTATATCGATTTCAAATAATGTATGTTACGGAGTTTGTTAACGAAATCCCTATTTATTGATGAGTTTGATGTGTCTATGTTTAATTGCAATCAGCAACTGACATTTGTGCATCGGTTTATTTGAAGCAAAATAAATGGTGTCTAATGCGTTATTTTCTGTGAACAAAATATGTATATGTAGGTTTCGCTTAATAATATCAGTGTATATCCGATGAAAATATACGTTTTTTTTCCTTTTGTCTTTTACGGTTTAAAATTCAATTGGACATAAAACGTGTTTGTCAATATAGAACCATGGGCGTTCATGCCCCCGTACAGTTGTGAGATATAATGGATACCCTCTGTAAAGGTCTCTACGCGTGTAATTGTGAAATAAGAGTTGCGCAATACTCACGCACATTTATCTTTTGTCAGCACTACTTGATTATAGTGACAAGGAGAAATCGACAACGATTGGAAACATTGCCGAGATAATTAGAGGTCACATACCTGGTTATCATAAATTGTCACCCATTTTAGTACTGACCAGGGCCAAAGGCGCTTAACTTCCGTAATCTAACTGGAACCGGTTTTTCAACATGATTATACTGTATAATGGGCGTTATAGTGTGTATAAAAGTAATTCCTTCCGGAAATAAATCCGATAAAAAAAATCGACGGTTATTTTATCGGAATATATCGTAAAGAGAAATAGTGTGGTGTGTATGCTTTGAATTACAATGAGTAAAACAAATGTGTTTATTCAAAAGTACACTGTTGTGCATAGATTATTGTGAAAATAGTATCGCAGGATTGCTTCTTTGCTGCCTACAACATGGACGTGTTCACATCATATTTAAACAAATACTTATCGAGCAGTCCTCTTAAGACACCAAAGTCTCCCAAAACTATTCATCATTTCCGATCCTCTCATAATATTGCTAATTATGCAATTGTTAATCTTATTAACCCCTATTCTCGAGTGGCTTTTGGACTTAGTTTTTATGACACTTTAGTATACCAACTAATCTCCTATCATAAAGTGAAGGGGTAATCTCTAATTCTGATTGTATTTTTGACATCACATCATGCGTGGATGCCAGGAACGGAAATCCCGAAAGCCACTACTCCTCTTCAAACCATTTAGTATTGCAAACAATATCTATGCCATTAAATGCTTAAAACATATTAGCCTAATTCTCTTTCCTTTGAAGCATTTAATGCTCAACTGCACCAAGTCAACACCATTTTGATATGTGTTTATTCTTTCTCAGTGTATTTCCATAACGATTCAAACATCTGTTTCATGCCGGAAGTATTTGATGGTATTCTACTGCCATGATGTTTGATTTAATGAAATCGTTTCAGTTAAGAATTGACAAGTGAGAAAATGACTTCAGTCTCTTTTATTTGTGTGGCTGTAGGTTTCTTTGTATTACCATTTAAATTTCTTTTGGTGAAGAGATAGACATGTTTGTATTGGCGGTTTCTATTTTCATGGCAACTCTCAAAGACTTCAAACAAAGACGCCAGCAAACCATGGATTCCTTTGAGACAAACATAAGCTTCGAAAAGGGATTTCAATAACCAAAAACATCGAGGATAACGAATGAGAAAACGTGGAATCAGGGTTGTAAAATGTTTTAAAACCTAGGGGGTTCATGCAAAACAGTTGCCTGCAAGATAAGACAGGAATTAATCGATTTATATAGTAAGTAAATTGATACATTGCACAAAAAACTATATTCCCAATACAGTCATGATTCGGATATGCATAATGGAAACGACAGCACTTAATATAAAACGGAATTAATGGTCAGACAATCATAATTTTATCGAACGGGTATGTTATCTGTAATAACTTCAAACTTGCTATCTCACCATATGACAAAACCGTTAACGAGGTAGACATGTTAATTGCAGACTTAAGCTGACAGAAATAATGGAATCAAGTGTTACAACAGTCTGGAATATAACATATGAAGATACGGAGAATGATAATGACGGCCCATGATCAGAACCTGTTGATCAGTGCTTTTAATAAAACGAGTGATCTGATATAGAAACAACTGCAGGTACTTCCTCACGGACATACAGAGTATGAGTCCCCTGACATCCAGTGTTAAGGTTCTTATGGGGGCGGGTATTACACAATGCGACATAATGGAGTGTTTAGTTATCTTCACTGGCCCATCCGCAAAAAATAATACTATCCAGCACAGCTGCAAGTACTAAGAATATATATAAGAAAGAACAATAATGAATTAGTCATGACAAATCATCTATCAGTATGCAATCCTCTATAGCTACATACTTAACGCAGATGTTAAACGCAACATAGTAGTATGGAATAAGATGGAGGGAGTAGCAACCCTAGTAAAAGGGAGTGTCCTTAATGATGCTGACGAAAAGAGAAATGATGGGAAGAAGTGAATTAAATACTAAGGCCATATGTAAGAGATGGCAGAAACTGTAAGCATTCCAATTATCATGAAAAAGGACTTACAAGACTACCTTGCGAATATATCCGGTGAACCAAGTGCCAGAAATTCGGAATCAATTTCAATTAAAAAAACAGTCAGAATCTCATAAAGATCCTACGGTTAGAGTCTCTGAAATAGCGAGCAAATGTCTGGAATACGGTGGAGTGCTTCATACCCAGCAGAAACAAAGAAGAAAAAAATGAAAATCTGGTATACTCGTCTAGTCCTTAATTATCTGACAATACTTATGCTATCGACTTCCGAAATTATATAAAAGCATATTTTGTATGAGGCCACCGACGCAGAAGCGTCACTCAAACTGTTTTTTCCTCCTTTACTAAAGGCACAATCGATGAAAATAGAATTCAAAGGTCTTGAGTGGCAGACAAAAACCTCAAACAACGACAAGGATGGACATCATTTGTTGATTAAGCCGCAACTCGATAATCATATCGGTGAATTATGATCAGTAAAAAATGAGAGAAAGAGACAGATAATTGATTAGAAAGCTTGACAGATTTGTACATTACTAATTCTTTATAGGATATCTTAGCATGATTGTCTTTCAAAAAAATACTTTGGGTCTAAGGCCGAATCTCATCTTTGATTTCCTTCGCTTTCTCATATATGACGTCACGTCCGCTCACATACAGTCGCGTCCAAAACTAAGGGACAACATTTTAAAACCTAATATTTGTTAGAAATAATAACCGTAAAAAGCTGAAATTTTGACAACCGGTAGTTGTTGTCATCCATAATAACATACTAAAATTTGAACCCTTTGTATGGAATAGAAAAAGAATTATAACAATTATTCATTTATTTCCAAATTTGGAATGTCCAAAAGTAAGTTGAGAAAAACGGTGTAAATAGCATGCTACATTAAACTTTTTTTATTTCCTCTACTGAAGAACTCTTATTTAGTCATTTGTAAACGTTGCATCAGTCAACACCATGGCGAAACGTCAAAAACTTGATTACTCTGTGAGACAAGCTATTGTGAAGCTACACAAGGAAAAGCACACCATTAGAGAGATTTCAGAGAAAGTGAAACTTTCCAAGAGTGTTGTAGGCAGGATTGTTAAATCCTACAATGATACTGGCAAAATAGCTAGTGCTTTTAAAACCGGCAGACCCCGCAAAACTTCAGCAAGAGAAGATCGAATAATGCAGCGTATGTCATTAAAGGACCGTTTTAAGTCTTGCACAGAAATTAAAAGGGTTATGAATAGTACCTCATGTGTTAATGTGTCAAGACAGACTGTTTCTAGACGACTGCAAGAAATAGGGCTGTTTAATAGAACGCCAAGGAAGAAACCACTTGTTAGTTCGAAGAATAAGAAGAAGAGATTAGAGTTTGCAAACAGGTATGTAATTTGGACATATGAAAATTGGGCAAAAGTATTTTTCAGTGATGAAAGCAAGTTTAATCTATTTGGAAATGACGGAAAAAACTTTGTAAAGAGACGTATTGGTGAAAAATTAAGTACAAAGTGTACTAAGAAAACTGTCAAATTTGGGGGCGGAAACGTCATGGTATTTGGAATGTTTTCTAGCCAAGGTACAACGCCTCTTGTCCGATTACAAACTCGTGTAAACGCGCAGATGTATAAAAACATTGTTCAAGATCATATTGTGCCAATCATACATAATTCAGGATTCGATAGGGCAATGTTTATGCAAGATAATGCTCCATGTCACAAGGCAAAGGTGGTAATGAGTTACCTTAGCGAGCAAGATTTCGAAATTATGGATTGGCCACCGCAAAGTCCTGACTTAAATCCAATAGAAAATCTTTGGAAGATCTTAGGAGTGAAAGTTAGGGAAAGAAATCCCACTAACACGGAGGATTTGTGGGTGAAGCTTCAAGAAGAATGGTCTAAAATTAGTATCAAGGATTGTCAAGAACTGATCCGTTCTTGTAGTCGAAGATGTGCAGCTGTCATTGAGAGCAAGGGCTCATTTACTAAATATTGATTACACGTGTACTTTTATCGTTTTTTTTTTTTGGCTGTTTACATTGTTTTTCTCAATTTTGTCCCTTACTTTTGGACATTCCAAATTTGGAAATAAATGAATAATTGTTATAATTCTTTTTCTATTCTATACAAAGGGTTCAAATTTTAGTATGTTATTATGGATGACAACAACTACCGGTTGTCAAAATTTCAGCTTTTTACGGTTATTATTTCTAACAAATATTAGGTTTTAAAATGTTGTCCCTTAGTTTTGGACGCGACTGTATAATCTCATTTCTTTCTCACGGTCTTGCTTCCCAGTGATATTACACATTTGTTGACCGCCAGTCTGAAATGCCTTCTGCCTCGTGGCGTAACTGAATATATGTACTAGCTAATATATACACAAGCTAACTTACACGTTACTAACAATACGTGTTATATAAACCATCTGATTGACCGAAAAAACATCATCAAATATTCTGAAAAACTGAATGCCTGAAGTCGAATACGATCAGACATCAATAACATACACGTCGTTTTATCGTCCGCTGATTAGTAAAATAAAGCAAACGTTCGTTATCCTATTAAATGAACCTGTTTGTGTGTATTGAAGATCTTTGACACTTTTATTACAGTATAGTGATTTATTTAGACAAGAGAGACTCGTATGCAGTTCAACTAACTACTCAACTATTCCGCCTTATCTGTCTG
>OY744531.1:90270066-90275066 GCA_963556195.1 Sepiola atlantica | reverse complement strand
ATATCTTGTGGAAGTAATGTTGTTAGCTAGAAAATCTACAACGTGCAATTCACAATTTGTAGCTCAACAAAAAATCTGAGCCCAAACTTGCATCCTTATCTAATATATAAAGATACATCGTCGAATTTAAAAAATAGAACTAAATTGTATCGAATCAGAGACATCGATATTTGATTCAGCCTAACACATTTGTCTATTCTACCTTTAAGCCTGCGCTTTAGAATAAAAAAATGTATTTCGGTACAGTCTTTTTGAGAAAATAACACCGCAGTTTGGAAGATAATTACAATGGTGACAATTTAAAATAGTGATTCAAAATGATGGAATATAAATCCTTGAAGTTTAAAATATTACTTATCACCCTTACCTTATTTGAGTTATTATTAAACACTTATTATTCTCCTTAGTTATATCTCCTTTTTATATTAATAACAGTATTTGACAACTGTACATGTGTATTTGTGTGTTTCTGGAACATGTATGTGACTTATTCATAAACTATTTATTGTTTGGCTTTCAATCTTAATTTTATTCAGATAATTATTTTAAATATAAACCAATAAAAACTAAAATCTGATATCTTCACTGTATAAGTTTTTAAATGTGAAATACCCCCTACAAATTAAACAACATTGATGAATTTCGGGTAACGCCAGCTACATGCATCTCGTATATAAATATCAAGCAAATGTATATTTCTATAAATTACTATCCACGCAGAAATTGTGAACAGCTTATTTCAGAAAATCACCAATGGTATATTTGAAATCAACTGGTCACTGCGTATGTATTAGTATGCTATTACAATTTCTATGTTAATACAATCATATTAACACTTTTCGTGTATTTACGAATGTGTATCTGTGTTTCTCGCCTTTCAGTGACTTACGCATAATTATTTTTTACTTACTAATAACCGCATGTTTATGTAAATATAAAAATGCAATATCGTAAAATAACGAACGGACTTTTCTAGAAATAGTGTTTTAACAATAATTTAATCCCGAAATTCAATGTAGAATGAATTATCTGTTTGGTAAACATGTTGACCGTATTGATCTTTTATTAGTAGTTTAATAAAAAAAATGAACGTATTATTTTGGGGCCCTTCAACATTTTAAAAGAATCTGAAACCGTTTAAACTGTCGGACAGAAAATAGTTTTGGATTTAAAATTCTTAACAAATCCTCATGTATTAAAATATAAACAGTTATGGAAACTATTGGCATTTTAAAAAATATAAAAATAGATTTAAACAACATTAGAGTAATAAACGTCTGTCATAGTTTATATTAGAATTATTTCAATTGGTAAAACTGAAATGAAAATTGATGAAAAAATGCCGGGACTCACACAAATCAAAAAAAATGTTTCCCAAATTTTAAACGACGTTTTAAAGCCGTCACTTATAACCAGATGAAATATCCATGTCATATTTATGTCCGGATGAAAGTTTTTTTTCAGTGGGGTGTGGGGTCGTGGATTTTTATCACCATTTTTCAGGTTATTTTTTTTCCCCAGGCTTTGGGATTATAAGTGTTCGTATTATTTTTAAAACAACATTTTATATATATGAGAGAGTGAGAGAGAGATAAAGAGATAGATAGATAGATAGATAGATAGATAGATAGATAGATAGATAGATATGTTTATATATAAGATATAATGCTAACAATAAATAATATTGTATGAAAGAAATAATAAACATAAGTCTATTACAGATCTGTGCAAGTCGTTGTTTTTAAATTCCTATATAGAAGGAAGTTGGGTGTGTTCAACTCTGCTGGGAAGCCATGAGATGATAGTTCTTTATTCAAACTCCTCGGCCTAACCTTCACAGGTAACATGAATTGGAACAAATAAATTGAAGACATTGCCAATGCTGCCACAAAGAAGGTTGGCTCCCTCTACCGTGCTAGTAAACTCCTCACACCTGACATTATCCTGTACCTTTACAAAGCCACCATCCGCCCATGCATGGAGTATTGTTGTCACATCTGAGCTGGTGCATCATCTACTAGTCTCTCCCTCCTTGACAAGGTACAAAACAGAATCGCCAACCTATTAGGCCCCTCACTGTCAACCAAGCTCAAGTCCTTGTCCCATCGCCGCAATGTAGCATCATTGTGATTGTTTTACAAATACTTCAATGGATTATGCTCCGATGAATTGGCTACTCTGGTGCCACTTCGACATAAATTCACTAGACTAACTCGACAATCAACTAAAGCTCATTCATTTACTGTAGATGTCCCCAGATGTCGGAGAGCCTTCTACTCAAATAGTTTCTTTCTTCGTGCTGCTTTCTTCTGGAACTCCCTCCCTGCCCCTGTTTCCTCGACAGTACAGACATGCAGAAATTAAAAACTACTGTAAACAGACATCTCGCTGCGCAGATCCCAATTTTCGTTGACCCCCCCCCAACCTTCTCCCGTTTTCTTTTTTCTCAGTTACCCCTTACGTCTACAGTGGCGGCCTGCCTTGTTTGGGGTGAACTATGTTAAAAAAAAAATAATGTCTTGTTTTTAAATTCCCGAAACAGTTTTATATGGTAAACAACTGATGATCCCTTAAATAATGTTAAGACTAGCGTAAAGTCTTGGAAGAAAACTAAAATAGTGACTGTAAAAAGTTAATCCACTTGGTACTAAAATGTTTTTTTTTCATATAGTCTTAATAGTAGAACAACGTCCGAGATTATATATATATATATATATATATATATATATATATATATATATATATATATATATATATATATATAAAAACTTTTGATGTAATAACATTTGTATAAATTTTATGTAACTTTATGTTATTTAATGTAATTTTTTATCTTCCTTTCTTTAATATATATATATATATATATATATATATATATATATATATATATATATATATATATATATTCGCTGTATACTACACATTCTCCTGCTCCAAAACTTTAGCCAAGTATCTCAATTTAATCATTGTGGACGCTCTTTTCGCCACTTCTTAATTACTTGTCTGCATCATTAAATTATATTGTATCGATTATCTTAAACTAATTAAGCTTCATTATCGATAAAATTAGCTGCAAACAAGATTATATCTAATAACGATCCATGTCTGAGTAAGGGTCGAAGAAGGTCAAGCAGAATTCAAACCCGAACCGGATGGAAGGAGACAGATTTAACTGCAAATTAAAATGAGTCCAGATTTCAGTATACAAGGACGTTTCAATCAAATGTATACATTTATACACGCACACATAATATATATATATATATATATATATATATATATATATATATATATAATTGTTTTTCATATATATATATATATATATATGAAAAACAATTTTTGTTCAAGCCTTTTAATGTTAAGTTTAAACACATCTGTATGTGTATATTTATATTATCTGTATACGGTACAATTACGTTGACACACCGGTTCCCGTTAGATCACCGAAGTTAAGCAACGTCGAGCCTGGCCAGTATTAAATGGGTGACCATTTGGGACTACCAGGTGCTGTATGTGCTCTCTGTTTATCTCGGCATTGTTTCCAGTCGTCTTGAACTGCTTGCCATTGGAATCAAGCAGTGCCGACTCAAGAGAGGTGTTGTTAGGGATTGCGCAACCCTTGCTTCATAATTACACGCGCAGCCAGCCCGTTATAGGGGTATCCATAGTCTCTCTAGACTGAACGGAGGGCTTGAATATCTGACACATAGGGTAGAAGACAAACCGTACTATGAATACATTAAGTCTTAAAAATCTATACATTTTAAGTAGTCTACGTATTTATACGCACATTACACAGAAGGTCACGTACACACATACTCTCTCCTTCTCTCTCTCTCTCTCTCTCTCTCTATATATATATATATATATATATTATTTCCACTATATATATATATATATATATATATATATATATATATATATATATATATATATGATGTATTTTTATGTAATTATTTTTATTTGTGATTGTAGTGTCCGTTGTTATTTTGCTTGTCATTATTTCGATTGTCTCACTTTCCTAAGTTATTAAGATGCAGAAATTTGCATTATTAGTCGCCCTTAACTTCATAGGACGTATTTTATCGGTCAATATATATTTTTATTTATTTTATACGTACATAAAAGTAAGCCATAGACACGTTCCCATGGATTACATTTATGTACGTATACACTAAATAAAAAATAAATATATATATATATATATAAATATTTATTTATATCATATATATATATATATTTATGTATATATATATTTATATATGCATATATGTATATAAATATATATATATAAATATATATATAAATATATATATATACATATATATATATATATTGATATATATATGTATATATATATTTATATGGATATATTTATATATATACATTTTTTGAGCTGACAAGAAACTTCATGTAGAAGCTCAATAGTGCAACACGAGCTCATAATTTAATATAATATAATAAAAAATAATAAAATTGGCAACAGTTCTTCGAAACATCTGTTAAGAAATATGCAACTTTGAAAAACAGATAAAAATACAGTTTGTGAACTATGTTTAATATGCGAATATTTTTTATTAAACTACATTTAAAATATTTTATTAATTATTTTGTTTGCATTAATTTCAGCCAATGTCATTCCCATTTTTCGGGGAAGAGAGTTGTTTCACAATAGAATTAACTGTGTTAACCGTCATTTGTTTTTCATAATTAGTAGGGTCTTTTGGTCGCGATGTTGTCAGGTTTTATTGAACAAAAAATGATGAATAGCCTCTCTATATGTACTTATCGGTGCGTGTGGTCGCTTATAGGATTACTAAATTGATAACTGTCCTTAGACGCATCTTTTAAGAAATGTACAACGTTGAAAACAGACTGAAAGCTTTTAATAAAAATTATTATGAAAATATTTCAGATTTCAGTCAAAAGATTTTCACTATGAGACAATTGTTTCTCTTCAGTCTTAAATATACATTTCCATCACATACAAAGCATCAAAA
>OY744531.1:90247566-90265066 GCA_963556195.1 Sepiola atlantica | reverse complement strand
GAATTTGATTGAATACGTGGGAATTAATGTTAGTATGTCTCTATTTCGGTGTTAGTGTGTTTCGCTGTAAGTCTGTTTATACGAGTGTGTGCGTGTGTGCGTGAGAGCGAATATTTCAGTATGTGTTCGAGTGCGTATGGGATCGCATTGTTTGTGCATGTGTATTTATGTGTGAGATTCAATAAATTGTCATAGATTGTCCGATGGGAAGTGACTATAAATAACGAACGAACAACAGATAAAATCGTAAACTTCAATTTTATTTCACGGGTAAAAAAATGAGTTTTAGGCAGAGAGTTTATTTATATTTCATTTATGTATTTATTTGATGACAGAGATTAATGTAAATTATAATGTTAAACCTGATGTTCAATTTAAAAATATCTATCCACTCAAATATCACCGGTTTAAACTTAGAATGCGCATTGATAAAAGTATGGTCAATATTATAATAAAAAAACGTAATTACACCCAAGCTAACGCGCATGTTATTTTACAAACGATTTTGAAATATTTTACTAGTTACATTTAAGAATAGCATATTTCTTTTTTGAAACCAATGAATTCGTTTTTATTAAACTATTATTTTAAGGAGAGAGCAATATCATGAATTAAAAACATGGTTGATGGGATTATAAAATTCAAAGTAAAATTGATTCAACTCAGACATTAAGCACATCAGACATACAATCTTTTTTTTGTTTTAAGATGCTCAATAGTAAGTCAGTATTTATGCATATCTTAAACTTCATTATGTCTATAAAATACATGCTTTGCAATTACTTGTGTTTTGATTGTATAGCTATGATGAAACGGCTGGTAACTGGTTATTAAAAGCGATTTAGCTCGTTAACAGATTTCGTTTTTCTTGGAAACTGTTTCACTTCATGACGGCTCTGGAATAAAATAGTTAAAACCATAGAATCGTATACTATCTGTTTTAGCTTTAGCAATTGAGTTTCACTACACTACCAAACTATATAAATTTTATTTAAAAATCATATATATATATATATATATATATATATATATATATATATATACTGTTCACTGCGACATTGCCTAATATAGAAAAATCGAAAGATATATATATATATATATATATATATATATATATATATATACACACATATATCTAATTTTTAAATAATGTATATATACTGTTCACTGCGACATTGCCTAATATAGAAAAATAGAAATATATATATATATATATATATATAATTTTTAAATAATGTATATATACTGTTTACTGCGACATTGCCTAATGTAGAAAAATCGAATATATATATATATATATATATATATATATATATATATATATATATATATATACTTATTCGCCTGTCTAGTCATATCGAAGATGTATGATACAGCGAAACTGTATGGATGTGGATAATTGTGGAGAACCCTCATCAGAGAAATAGAGCTTTTCACTTATTTTCATAAAACAAAATATTTTATTAAGATACAAATTGCAGAAAATACTTGTTTTCTAAGAATTGTGTTCCCCTATTTAAGTTTGTTTTTTTATGAAAACAAATGAAGTTATAGGTATAAGATGACACTTATTTAATGTGAGTAGCGTTTTGTCAAAAGGAGATATAGGTTCTTATAAATAATTTATGAGGGAATTCATTTCTGAAAAAAAGGAAATATGGTAATATAAATATTTATGTTTTGTATGAGAGTTGTTAGGTAAGTTATCCTGATCGCATGTCGTCAGCAAGATGATAAATTACTCTACGTCCAGGTTGATGGCAACTCTGAATAGGCAAGATGCGATGATTTATGGCATTGATATTATATTTTACTATTATTATTACATTTTATCATAGGCATGGTACTATTGATTTTAAATCTTATATTAGTAATAATTAACCGTAACAACTAACCCTTCTCTCACTTAGCTAACGATTTCTCTCGCCCTCTCTCACCAAATGTTGATTCTATCATTCTAATACTTTTTTGTATGTCTCTGAGAATTTAGAGAAATAGTGACTCTCTTGTTTCAGTATTGCTTCTTAATTGTATTTATTAACATTTACGATACTACTTGTTCTTTAAATCTTGCAAGACATCAAGTGTACCAAGACAGAATAGATTAATTAAAACACTCTACACGCGTTACCTGACACGTATAATTCTTGCCTTGCTTCAGAATCCGTGGCGGATTCTCAAGCAAGAGCCTTGTTAGCTGATTGTCCGACTCTCTTTGTTTTAAAAACATATGGTTCCATTCATCTTATCATTGATTTCCTCCTTTTTCCCGTAGTCACATAGAATCTTCCTTATTCCCAAATTCTTACATAGATATTATCTTCTATGCTTACTTTCAAGTATTTCTGAAGCTTTTACACTGACAAATAGAAAATAATTTCTGGCATAAAGGCAAAAAGTCAAGTATTATGGTTCTTTGTGCGACATCTTGTTGCAGTGGCAAGCAGGTAAATACTACATATCACGTTAGGTAATCTACGTTTGTTGTAGATTGAGTTATTAGGTATGACAAACCGGATCCCATGGACATGCAACGGTTTCCCCCTTAACAGCCGTCTCTTCTTTCATCTTACAGTAAACATAATAGTCAGGTACTTGCTGTTTAAATAAATCAAACGAATATCATGATTTTAATTCATTAATTCATATTGTAACAACTATGTAACAATTAAATATTGTAACAACTATAAGGCTTTCTCGGCCTTTTGGCCAAGATCAAAGTGTAGTATCTGTTCCGATAGATACTGCACCCCATAGACTGGTATTGTCTTGACCTGCGGGGCTTGATTCACGCCTGTCTATGTGTTTGTCTTATGCAGTTCTTGGAGGTCCACCCTCCCAGGCTTTGTCTCCCCTCTTTGGGGAGGAGTAAGTTTATTGCTTACTGCCTGAGGCACCACCTAATGGGGAATTCCGACGGGGCTGCCCAGTCATTTTATGTAGGCCAGAGTGCTCAACTTCTCGGGCGCTGGTTTTTCAAATCCCACTTTCCCGACCTTGTGTCACATCTTACCGCTGTGGGAGGTAGATAAGTAACTGTAACAACCATGAAACTAACATTACCAAAAAAAGAACACACAGAGTAGATCTGTACAATTGCTTATGAGTCTTTGAAACACTTCAATTTAGATATGGTTAAAACATTCATTTTAGCAACCAGTGATATCAGATACTTCTTAAATATTAGTTGTATTCCGTTGTTTGCGATCTCATTTTTAAAATGAATTTGTAATGTACAGATAAACGAAGGAATAAGCATATAATTATAAAAATAAATAAGTAAATATAACGAAGAACTGATTGCTACAGATAGAAAGACTTTATGAATGTTCCAATTCTAGTTTAACGTGAAAACATGTGAATTAAATACGGATAAGTAACAGCGTTTAAAAATAGAAAGTGGTAAATTATAGTTAAAGAAAAATAGAAGTACAGACTTGTAAAACACCTTTGTGTAAATTGATTGAATTGATTCCGGCCACCATTTCGATTGCAAACACATCCGTAAGGTCACATCAATTCTGGCTCTGAGAGGCGACCAACATATACACACCCTCGCAATGCGAGTACTAGACACCACAGTCTTAAAGTTTTACTAACGTAGAGGGTATTGGGCATCAAATATACGATGATTTGGCACGCAAACGTTGGGTGAGATAGATGGTTGTTCGTAAATAGAGTGAAACGACTACTGTTTAGAAGGTCTAAGTAATTAACGAGAAGCTTGGTTACCGACGATAATTTCCACGTGTTTAAGAGAACTTGTTATTTATACTTTAAAATGAAGTTTGGTTAACGACGATAATTTCCACGTGTTTAAGAGAACTTGTTATTTATACTTTGAAATGAAGTTTGGTTAACGACGATAATTTCCACGTGTTTAAGAGAACTCGTTATTTATACTTTGAAATGAAGCTTTGTTAACGACGATAATTACCACGTGTTTAAGAGAACTTTTTATTTATACTTTGTAAATGAAGCTTGATTAACGACGATAATTTCCACGTGTTTTAGAGAACTTGTTATTCATACTTAGAAATGAAGCTTGGTTAACGACGATAATTTCCACGTGTTTAAGAGAACTTGTTATTCATACTTAGAATTGAAGCTTGGTTAACGACGATAATTTCAACGTGTTTAAGAGAACTTGTTATTTATACTTTGAAATGGAGCTTGGTTAACGATGATAATTTCCACGTGTTTAAGAGAACTTGTTATTTATACTTTGAAATGAAGCTTGGTTAACAACGATAATTTCCACGTGTTTAAGAGAACTTGTTATTTATACTTTGAAATGAAGCTTGGTTAACGACGATAATTTCCACGTGTTTAAGAGAACTTGTTATTTATACTTTGAAATGAAGCTTGGTTAACTACGATAATTTCCACGTGTTTAAGAGAACTTGTTATTTATACTTTGAAATGAAGCTTGGTTAACTACGATAATTTCCACGTGTTTAAGAGAACTTGTTATTTATACTTTGAAATGAAGCTTGGTTAACTACGATAATTTCCACGTGTTTAAGAGAACTTGTTATTTATACTTTGAAATGAAGCTTGGTTAACAACGATAATTTCCACGTGTTTAAGAGAACTTGTTATTTATACTTTGAAATGAAGCTTGGTTAACGACGATAATTTCCACGTGTTTAAGAGAACTTGTTATTTATACTTTGAAATGAAGCTTGGTTAACTACGATAATTTCAACGTGTTTAAGAGAACTTGTTATTTATACTTTGAAATGAAGCTTGGTTAACGACGATAATTTCCACGTGTTTAAGAGAACTTTTTATTTATACTTTGAAATGAAGCTTGGTTAACGACGATAATTTCCACGTGTTTAAGAGAACTTGTTATTTATACTTTGAAATGAATGTTGGTTAACGACGATAATTTCCACGTGTTTAAGAGAACTTGTTATTTATACTTTGAAATGAATGTTGGTTAACTACGATAATTTCCACGTGTTTAAGAGAACTTGTTATTTATACTTTGAAATGAATGTTGGTTAACTACGATAATTTCCACGTGTTTAAGAGAACTTGTTATTTATACTTTGAAATGAATGTTGGTTAACGACGATAATTTCCACGTGTTTAAGAGAACTTGTTATTTATACTTTGAAATGAATGTTGGTTAACGACGATAATTTCCACGTGTTTAAGAGAACTTGTTATTTATACTTTGAAATGAATGTTGGTTAACTACGATAATTTCCACGTGTTTAAGAGAACTTGTTATTTATACTTTGAAATGAATGTTGGTTAACGACGATAATTTCCACGTGTTTAAGAGAACTTGTTATTTATACTTTGAAATGAAGCTTGGTTAACTACGATAATTTCCACGTGTTTAAGAGAACTTGTTATTTATACTTTGAAATGAAGCTTGGTTAACTACGATAATTTCCACGTGTTTAAGAGAACTTGTTATTTATACTTTGAAATGAAGCTTGGTTAACTACGATAATTTCAACGTGTTTAAGAGAACTTGTTATTTATACTTTGAAATGAAGCTTGGTTAACGACGATAATTTCCACGTGTTTAAGAGAACTTTTTATTTATACTTTGAAATGAAGCTTGGTTAACTACGATAATTTCCACGTGTTTAAGAGAACTTGTTATTTATACTTTGAAATACTTTCGGTGGTTAACATAGTCGTAAAGTTCCTATTAATTAGCCTCCGTAAGAGAGCAGATTTAGACACACATTCGGTTTTTAATGTAAGTAAAATCCAGCTCAGCAAAACAGTAACAATGGATTACCACAGGATTCAGTAACGAATACGGATGCAGAAATACACGAAAGAATCAACCTGATTTAACACTTCAACGTACCGCAGAATACTGCCAACGTTGTATTAGTGTTCCTTAGTTTCAAGATGCGATGAGTAAAGCGGTGTGTTACATATTAGAAAAATAATATCAAAAAGAAAATGAATTCTGCAACTGAATTTTATGAACAAAAGAAAAATAAGTTGCCTCCTAAACCATGTTTTGGTTTTGGGCAATTGCATCGGCACACAGATTGCCCATACAAAATGAAAACACTGTTTTAATTGCGGTTGCATTTGGCAGAAAGGTACGCACTCCAGCTATAAAAAATAAAGTTTTTAAAAGTTTTCTCCAAATTGATAAATTGACGAAGGTGAACATATCAGAAAAGTTGTGCAAGTGACAATATTGAATAAACATATTAAGTTACAACATGACTGCGTCTCAGATCTCTCAATAATAAATCTTCAAACGTAGAAAAAAATGGATTAAAAACTTTGATGAGAACAAAAAAAGAAGCTAAATTTTGTATTTTTGAAGTTTATAAGAAATATTTATTGAAAGGCACGTTAATAAACTTAAATTTAGTATAACATTCCTCGCGTCCCTACTCCCTTCTTGTTGTTCTCTGCACGTGACATTTTCTTCCAATCGCATTATTTGTATAAATTTGAAAACTTTTCCGTTTTGAAATAAAGTTTACCAACCGATCGAAAATGGCCGTATTTTAACGACCGAAATATTTCGGCAGAACTAGACAACATGAGTTTTGGAGTTTATTTTTGTTAGTTGTTGAATTGGTTATCCTTTATTCCATTTTTATTTTTACATACAAATATATGTATTTTATATCATGAAAAATCAATGCCTGGGAATAGGAACTAAGCCAACTGAAGACAACAGATCTTGCGCAAAGTCTCTATAAACTTTCGACAAAAGTGTTAACAAATATATCTAATTAAATCACGAAAAATCAAAACAAGCTACAGCAGTTACACGGTATACCCAAATATCTTGGGCTTATTCTTATCCTATTCTTATTCATTATTATCATACATATCTATCTAAATAGATATAGAACCCTTTGTATGTTGTAAGGTCTGCTGTCGCAGTGGGTCTCGGTTTGATTTGCAAGTTGCTGATTTTACATAGTATAATGTGTTTATATACACGAGGGTATGTGTGTGATGCGTGCGTGTAAGTGAACGATCAAAGATTGAGTGAAACGGAAAGAAAGATAGCGGACATTATAATTTCGTTTCACTTTGCCAACAACGCTCGTTCGAAGAGTATTAGTTAATGTAGTGAAATAAAAGCGATTGCCGAATTCCTTGGTGAATACAATATCGAAATTGCATGTGGACAAGCAGGCGTAATTTGCGAAATAAGCAGACGTATGTGATGGTATCGTTACACTAGTCTATACCATCAGGGTCGTGGCCTGTCTGTTCAGTGATCGATAGAATGCTATCGGGGTCATTGTTAAAACAAAAGATGCCATTGATTGCTATGCAATCAAAAGAAATAAAAGTGTTGCCTCGTTACACTAAAAGACTGAATTACACATCTTTTTATTTTGTTATGGGGTTAAAGTAGAACTAATGAAATAAATATATAAATATATAAATATATATATGTACATATACATATATATATATATATATATATATATATGTACATATATATATATATATATATGTACATATATATATATATATATATATATATATGTGTACATATATATATATATACATACATATACATAGATATATATACATATATATATATATATATATGTACATATATATATATATATATATATATATACATATACATATATATATATATATATATACATATACATATATATATATATATATATATATATATATATATATATATATATATAAATATATATAAAGATAAATGAAGTAAAAGAGATAAAGATGTACGGATGATAAATCTATTTCATCTTCGATTGTTCAATGAAAGGTGTATTCGATAAAAACATGTTGATATTTCTTTCCTTAATCCAGGCTTTTCAAAGATACACATCTTATCATCATATATATTATCAGATAACAAGCTCTACCACTATTGCTTTCACAAAATTAATAAACTGTGACAATCATTTCAGAAATGCATCTAGCATAACTAAAAACGTTGAGTTTTTTTATTTCTATATATAACCGATAATATATAAATAAAGCGCCCTATCATTTTGCTTACCTGTATTTACACACTATGTAAATTATCAGAAAAAAGAAAGTCACTTTTTCTTTAAATGCTCACAAAGACATGAACACTACTAAAGATCATTGAACCAACATACAATGCTAGAAGCCAAGAGTAATACGAAGATTGTTAAGGGAGGGGATTGCTTGCTCAGTTAATTACAAATCCCGGCTAATTTGACGAATTGAAATAGATTTTAAAAACAAAACTCAATCTCAGAACTAAAGAATATTTTAGTATGTATTTTGTGTCAATGGATATATAAGAAGAAAGTAACAAACGTTGAATAACTCAACTTTAAGATAATATGATAAAATATAATATAATATATATGCATAACACAGCCTCCAAAATGATTAATTCATACGTGTTAACAAATGGTGAAATAGAAATAACCAGGGTATTAATTCGGTCTCACTTCCTAAAGCAAAATAGCAAAACTAGAGAGAAGTGTGCAGAGAATTTGAACGTAAATTGAGACTAATAAATTCATTAACCGAAAACAAATATATAACCGATGATTCATTAGTCAACAACTAATCAACATATTTCTATTACAAACACAACGATACGAAAAAACTAATCATCATTTATTTTTTAAATCTTTGGAACCTCAGCCCTCAGAAAAAACATTTTACAGACAACTTGATATTTAAATGAATCACTTGAAAACATCCAGAATAATTACAACATAATCATAAAAGAAGCAAAAAAAGGAAGTGCTGTAGTAATCATCTGAAAATATACTCAAAAAATAAAATTCTAGAGGCACTAGAAGACAAGGACTGCTACAAACAAGTTTGTACCAACGTAGACAATAACGCCATTTCAAAAATCGCAAACTTTGGCAAAACACACAATACAATATTTACAAAAAAATAAAACGATATCTTAACAAACTTCACCACTAAACACAACTTTTACGGAGTACATAATATAGACAAATCCAAAAAGGCATTCTATCAGCACACAAAAATTAAAATATATTAATGCCTTAAATTCTAGTGACTTTACATTTAAACTTATAGTAGCAGGACCAGTTTGCCTAACAAGTAGAGTTAGTTATCTAATATATAGCATACTTCTGCCATTCACTGAATAAGTCAAAAGCTACATAAAATAAATATAGTTCCTAAACTCCCCACCACTAACAGTAGATCAAGGGACAGTGTTAGTTACATTGGACGTTAGCAGCTTAAACAGCAACATACTCTGTGACTTAGGTAAACAAGCATTGTCATACTGGATTGAGAGATGCCTACTAATATTACGTCCAAGATATACAAAACAATCCATCATCGACAGCATAGACCTAATTATTAACAACGAAGACTAGATTAAAACCCATGGTACAGCAATAAGAACAAAAATGGCACAAACATATGCCACTGTAACACTCGCTTATTTAGAAGAAATCATATAAAAATGTATAGAACAGAAATACAGAGACAATATCAAAGCGATTTTCATAACATTTTGGAAAAGATACCGAGATAGTTGTTGTTATCCTTCGAGAACATACATTGGGACATCAAATATTACACAATGTACTCAAAAAACTTCAACAGAAAAAAAATCACTCTAGAAAGCAGTCACAAAGAACTAACATTTCCTATAAATCTATATAATACTAAAACTCTATTGTTCTTGTATGTTTGCAATCAGCTTTCAGCTTTCCGGTTTTCAACATCCGGTTGCGCATGCGTAAATAGCATCGTCTTCAATCTGTTATTCCAATTCCGTTATTCTCTATTATGATTAACGAACGCATGAAATTTTTCATTCTGGAAATTTTTAAACAATTTCATTTAATTTCATCAAATAGTTTATTTGTTTTCTTCACGGTTAAAAACATTCAACGGGAGGACTTCGTAAAGTCTGTCGCAGTTTCAAAAAAACTCCTCCCTTTTAAAAAACAAAAACAAACAAACAAAAAAACAACACTCATTATTAATATCAGCCATACTAGCGGTCGGTGAACGAAACCACCTCCCACTTTCCCTCTCATAGATTTCACCACTCCTACTCCCTCTGTTTGCGTTACGTACGCGAGAAAGCCTGCTGTTCCCCCTTCCTTTCTCAAATCGCCCTAACCAACCACTTATAATTCAGTAACTGGAATTTTAAAGAAAAACAATTATAATAAACAGAACGACTCATAGAAATCTATCTATATTCTTTTTTCATTTTAATATACTTTCATAGAAATGCTTCTGTTATGTAAAAAAAACCTATTTTCTTTATGCCACAAGTGTCACGCTCATACATGAATTCCATAGCTAATATAACAAACTGACCCAACGGGTCACGGGTGGTCTAGTACTTGTTAAAATTAGAAACAATCAGTTAAACACATAGTGTTACCCTCCAATAAACACCAAATAATGTCTCTATTTTGAAACCCTAAACGCTGCCTGAAATCTATATCCCATGCCATAGCACGCAGAGTCTGAACAATAGTCACTGACAAACACCTCTAAATTGTCTGACAAGGCAAACAACGCAAAACTTTAACGAAAAGTAGTACCCTTACAACTAATACACAAATGTGTAGAGCTATGGTTGAACTAGCAGAAAAATGCAATCAAGGCAACAACGAAACTAAAAAAAAACGTATTACTCTGTCCTATGCTCTCTTCTGACCCTACCTGTCAGATCTGATCCTGGTATCAGATCACTCCAGAATACACTCTGAAAAAAAATATTGTTTGACGCACGGCAAGGTCATTGCGACCGTATTCATTCACATTTGCTAAAATCTATACCAGAAGATCTACATATTGTTCATAATAAAGTTATATACTACTAAAAATAAACACTTTGAAATACTTGATGTTTCATAATTTGCGTATAACCCCAAGGCACACTTTATATATATATATATATATATATATATATATATATATATATATATATATATATATATATATAGTAAGATATGAAAATATATTTATGGCATTTAGTTACATAGAGGCTTACGCGTTTCCTCCCCAGAAGGAATCGTCAGGCTAAAATAGATTTTAGCCTGACCATTCCCTCCGGGGATTAAACGCGGATGCCTCTGTGTAGCTAAATAGCCATAAAAATGTTTTCATAAGTTACTACCTAGCTCTACTCACGTATCGAGGACTGTTGAAGTAAATAAAGAAAATTGATACATAAACAATTACATCTCCTTATAACATTTTATGTGGATACATGAAATAATATATATATATATATATATATATCCCTCCTTTCACAAAAATCTACCAGTAAAAAAAATGCCGGACGAATCTATTGAACGTATTTCGACGATCAGAGATAGTAAATAATGAGGCAGAAAATCCACTCACTTCAATATATTTCCATAATGAGACGTTTTCGTTTTACTTTCTGATTTCTATACGGATGTGTGCGTTTTGTCTTTTCATTCGCCTTTGTTGTGAATTTCTATTTTCAAACATAATATGTCTTATAGTTTTATTTAGTTTTTAAAATACATTGATTCAGACGTTGTTATATATAATAATATTAATGTTAGTTCAAACACAGCCGAAAATAATTGGCTGATGAATTTGCCATAGTTTGAATTTTTCTTCCAAGTACTTTCAGACCCATCCGGGTCCATCTTCAGGGAATGACGTTAATCAGGTACATACAATGTCTTAGTAGTATATACGGTTTTGGCGGGAATAATGTCCTAAGTACGAAACTATATTTAGAGCTATAAACATTTTAGAATATTATTACTGCTATTACAGTTAATTCTATTAATTAGTTATTTTTGTTGGTTTTTATATATAGGGATTCTAATATATGGGTCTGAAAGTACATGGAAGACAAATCCAAACTATGGCAAATTCATCAGCCAATTTCACTCCGATACTAAGATCCTAATTCGGACTATTGAAAGGATCTACCAAAGGATATCTAGACATGAGTTGTCTCTTATATTCAACAATACTTACCTGCAAGAGAAGATGCTGCCTAGATATACATACATACATACATACACATACATACATATATACATATATATATATATATATATATATATATATATATATATTACCAACTGGACAAACCCCATTTTTTTTTTTACACGAACTTTTTTTCACTCTCCATTTCTTAATATAGTTTTTCAAATGTTTAATGTTGGCTTTTCCACTGCCAACTAATCTATCTATGTAATTCCTCTGATGATAAGATTTTGATCTTTGAAAAGCCTTGGCTTAAGGAAAGAATGATAAACATAATTTTATTACTGAATATACCTTGTATTGAAGAATGGAAGTTTGAAATAAATCTGGACATTCGTACATGTTTATCACTCTTCTTTCATCTATCTTTATATATATATATATATATATATATATATATATATATATATATATGCGTATTTTGTGTGTGATTGTTGGTGTATTAAGAATCATGGTTCCCAATCATTGTTATTGATCAAATAATTTATTTGCTTTCAGACCAATTCGCAAAAGAAAATGGAGCATTTCCTTTAAGGCCGCTCGGAGCAATAACCTGTCCGGCCATGAATCCAAATCCCTGCTGAGAGCTGGCTACACCCATTAGGATTCGCTGTATGTCCCCCTTTTGCTTATTGCCCACCGACATATCATTAGCCTCACTTTACTTAAAACTATTTATCTACATCATTCTAGACGACGGTAGATAAACACGCTTTGGGTTTCCAGTATCGACATTAAGTATTTTCGGAAGAGTTTCTCCGACGCTATTTCGTACATATTTCTCCGTTTTCATACGGTCTTGAGTCGATTAGAGATATTATGTTATTTCGTCGATGGATCTTAAGCGCTTCATATGTGATTGATAAAATAAACACATTTTACTGTCAATATTATATTTGCAGTATATAAGTACATGTTTTGTACAATAAATACTACTTATTTGTTGAGTTCGAAAGAATATATAAATATACAAGTATATAAATAAGAAGCTACACAGTGTTATACAATAAGGATACGACGAAATTGATGTTTGACATAACACAAAAGGCAAATTAACAAAAGTACAAAAAAAACTCTATGACTTACTACACGGATGCTCTTTACTTTTCAATAATCTTTAAAAATCCGTTAGTGACAGCTGATATTAGTTTTTCTATTGTATTGGCAGATAAGTTACTTGAAGCAATTTTACTGCTTGCCATAATTAACTCGTTCTTTGAATCTGTTTACAAGTGGATTAAATATATCCCTTAACGTTGCCCACATCTTCTCAATTAGATTTGAATCAAAGCTATTGAGTGGTCAATCCATGTACGAATCCTCTACAAATCCGATTTCTTGTAATAGTGTTTTCATGAACTTTCAAGCGTGACTTGTTGGGTTGTCTCGCATCATTATCATCAATTTACGTTTGGCGAGATGTTGGTTATCCCAAATTAGTTCCCTTGAGTAAATGACAGTAAATTTGACAGTTAAATCTCACTCGCACCTCGACATTGAAATAGCCCTCACTGCCCTAAAAATCAGCACATATTATAATACCATCCTCACTTTGTTTCAATTTATCAAATTGTCTTGAATCACGTTACTTACAGATGCTACTTCGCGCCTATCCACAAGGCCAGCAAGGGTTAACCTGGAATCGTCAGTTAACCTGGAATCAATTCTGAAACCAATTATTACATATTTCCCTACGTCTACAGTGGAAGCATACCCTGTTTGGGGTGAACTATGTTAAAAAAGATAACGTATTTAAGTTGATACCTTCCTGCTGCAATGTAACAAGAACACCTTTGTGTAGATAACTTTCTATTAATGTATTTTCGTGCTACTATTATGTATTTATATATAATTTATTAGTATTTCATGTACATAGACATAATATTTTCAAGTAATAGAATATATTTCGTATATTTTGTTTACTTTATTAACTTCATCAATGCCTAATACGCGAGTAGAACTTAATAGTAGTATGAACATATATTTATTGCAAGTAAGTTACAGGAAAACATCATATGAATCTCCCTCCCTTCTCTCTCTCTCTCTCTCTCTCTCTCTCTCTCTATATATATATATATATATATATATATATATATATATATATATATGTATATATATATATATATATATATACATACGACAAAACAGCAACCTGTTAAAGGAAGATAAATAGAACATACCTGTTGAATTACTATATTATATATATATATATATATATATATATATATATATATATATATATATATATATATATAAAATATAGTCATACACAGATTAATTTATGTCTGAAACATTCATAATAAAACATATTACATCATGAGGTATAGAATATTAAACTGTATCAATTAAATAATTGTTGTTATGGAAAATAGTGCATTAGTCCGAAATAAGTATACTACATAAAAACCGAGCATTACAAAATACTAATAGTATAGTTTAGTCTCTACAGATAGAAGTAATCGTATAGTTCCGGCTTCAGACAAACATATACTAAATCTCTATCATCAACATGAGTAATAGTTTAGTTGGCACTTAAGACACAAAATTAATAGTATAGATTCGGCTTCAGACAGTTACTAAATATTTATTAGTAATTAGATTTGGAAGTAGAAATTGCTTGACTTTACAGTGATAAATTGTTTGGTACTCTGAATATATTATTTCCAGGTAATACACATTGATTACTAATATAAGCGAAAGTTCTGTGAATTGAATAGCATCAAGTTGTCGCCATAGACAGCCTACGTGATGAAGACCTAAAAAAAGGATCTGTGATGAATTCAACACGAACTTTACGAACTCTGGTGGGCTTTTATGCAAACCTGCCTCTCTCTGATGAAGCGGGTTATGCCTGTTCTGATTCTGTTTACTAGTACATCATTTTTTGCCTTTTGGCTAAGATCAAAGTGTAGTATTTGTTCCGATGGATACTGCACCCCATAGACTGGTATTGTCTTGGCCTCCGGGGTTTGATTTACGCCGGTCTATGAGTATGTCCTGTGCAGTTCTAAGAGGTCCACCCTCCCAGGCTTCGCCTCCCCTCTTTGGGGAGGAGTAAGTTTATTGCTTACTGCCTGAGGCGCCCCTACCGGGGAATGCCGACGGGGCTGCCCAGGCAATTTTTAAACCCCACTTTCTCGACCCGACCTTGGGTCACATCTTATTCGTGGGAGTAAGATAAAAACTGGCCTTGTGCCTAACTCCTGGAGAGGAGTAAATCAATACTAGTACATCAACTTTTAGTCAGAAGTTTCGTTACTTGTTTCGATTGAAACAAAGAACTGAAATCAATTGAATGCCAGAGATGGCATGCACGCTAACGTCTCAAAAAACACTCAACAGTTTTTTCTACGTCGCGCTAAACAAAACGAAACTCTTAATTGAAATGAACTTTGGGGAGAATAAAAGTTATTCTTTTGTTTAAAGTTCGCATGATAATTTTATGTCAGTTTTGTACGGCATGACCCTTCAATGCATAAAATACAGTCGAAGTATTGTTTTAGATTCGGTATATGTCATAGGCTATATAAGGCACTATATATCTATTCGAATAAAATTTGGGGCGTGTATATATATATATATATATATATATATATATATATATATATATATATATATATATACAGGGTGGGCCAAAATAAGGGTCCTATCTTTAAATTTGAATAACTTGAATTTGAATAACTTCCACAAAATAAAAGTTAAACTCACCAAACTTTATGTGTGTGTAGACTGACCCTTCCGAGATTTTTTGAAATAAACAAAACAAATCTTAGCCGAAAAACACTTCTTAAAACTTACAAAAACTAAAGTATTGTTTTTTACACTGTTTTGAGTTTTTTAAGCAAAAATAATGTTTTCTAAATGAGGGTACGTTCCTTAGGGCTAATACGGCTCATGCTTGCTTCGGAAGGGGTCCTTTACTTATTCTTAAAAAAAAAAAAAAAATCAATAAATAAAAAAGTTATGAATTTTTAAAAATAGGACCCTTATTTTTGCCCACCCTATATATATATATATACAACATTTGCTCCTAAACTAATCAGTCAATTATTGTAAATTTTGTAAGACAGCTGCTATGTGAAAGAGGTTAGAATGTGGATTATATATTTTTTTTAATTTTAGGAATAGTCAGTTAATAGGGGTTTCAAGGCTTTCGTAAAAAATAAGATACTTCAGATTTTTATGAAATTAAAAAAATAAGTATTATACATCAATTAACAAATATTTCCAAGTTACAGTTTAGAGAGTATTTTGAAAGGGTTTAGAAGGAATATTATAAACATCAATTGAGCAAGAATTGAGCTTGAATTTCTTGGTTTCCTTGGATAGACTATATTTTATAAAGATGACCCAAATCTTAGGATCAAACACATTTGCGGCACCCCAATATAAGCAACAAAGCAACGCTCACTTTATGACTTAACACCGTTTTTTTTACTTTCGGTTGGATTATAACCAAGACAATACGTCATATACGTACATGTGTGGCTTTGCCTTCTCATAATTATAATTACAAAAATAAAGATTTTTTATTCACCTAATGAAATACAAAAAAAATATTTAAAAAGAAAATGTTTGTTTTTTTAGTTTTAGGAGATGTATAATTGTTAAACGTAGTTTAATTTACCAGCACGTTTTGTTATACGAGTTATTTTCATTTAAAATAACAGTTTCATTTAGAAAACGTTTAGTTTTAAAAATTTGTAGATTTATAAAAATAAAATAATACGTAGGAATATATAAAAGAACGTTTTCTCATACGTAAATATTTAATTAAATAAAAACAATTTAATCAACCACAGATTTTGTTTCATAAACATTGAAGATTTATGAAAAACATATTTTAATTTGCGAAAGTATTGTTTAAGTTTTTTTATAAACAAACAAATATTTAAAAGAAACATTTAAATAACCGGATGTCGTACGGAGTTGATTTACAAATGTATTGACAAAATATTTTTTTAAATATTTGATATTTCGCCATAAAAATATTACTTAATCAAATACAATATAACCGGAAGTCTTAAAAAAAACATCAGCTTTAAGACAGAATTGTTTGTGTGTTGCTTATCCTGCGATGCCTTAAAACAACTTGATTGACATCTTGGATCAAAATTATACATGTTTTTTTATCGGTGAAAATAACTCCAAGAAAAAAGAGACATAACGACACGCAATCAAAGATTGACATTATATTTTTATTTAAGATCGTAAAAATATAAATCGTATTATATGAGCATTATCGTAATCATTGTAACACACGGTCAAAACTAGATGTTCTGTAATCTCCTCGTTGAAAGACAATTGATGATTCATCGTTGACACGTTGTATATAGTTGGCTAATTGGATAGTGACGTGTATCAGGAGTGTGTGTAGTCTAATGTAAACATAGAAGCAAACACAGATCCTTTGCTCCTTCATTCCCTTTTCTTATAGCTGTAATCATGTAACAAATAAAATAAAACGAACCACATGTTGCTCAATGACGTCATGCTTTTTTAATACTTTGACAGCACTGTAAAGTTA
>OY744531.1:90195066-90242566 GCA_963556195.1 Sepiola atlantica | reverse complement strand
AATAAATAAATAATAGTAAAAATAAGAATTAATAAAATAAATAAATAAACAATAAAACAAAATACACAAACGATAGAATAACATCAACTCAACCACGCACCCTCCCTTTTCTTTCATTCGCTCATAACGATATCTATAAAACATTAACTCAAGTCTTCTTATTTAAAAAAAATATTCTTGGAGACGACTAAGAAAGTCGAAAGCGCTCGAAAAAAATGACCGAATTAAGAACAATAGGAGAAATACTCTACGGATTGCCACCTGAAACCAGAAGAATAGCTCGACGGTTTGAGAATCTCACGAAGAGGATTTACAAACGAGAAAGTTCCGTCACGTTCAACAACGTTTGCTTGGATATATATATATGCATATATATATATATATATATATATATATATATATATATATATATATATATATATATATATATATATATATATATATATATATATATGCGTGTGTACGGGCTTTAATTCTGGTACTTACTATACATTAAATAGCAGAATTAGTTGTTTTTGATTATTACAAGAATTCCATAGTCTATTAATAATGTTTAACCATTTATTTATTTATTTTCATGATAACTTATGTTTGATCTTTTTTTACATGACGTAAATAATAAATAAATAAATGAATTCTCGACAAAGCTATAATTACCTTGTTAAGGTATGAACGAGATGATCTAAATAGCTCAGTTCGTAGAACATAAGACTGACGTTATCAAGGTTTTGGTTTCGATTTCTGGTATTGGAACAATTTTTATTTGTTGGGTATGTATTATCTATATATTAATACGATAGCGTGTGTGTTCGTGTGTCACGCTTCCGGCAAAAGCTCTGCGCATGCGTGCCGCACCTAGATTTTGAAAAACATTCAACTCGCCTAATTTTCGAAACATTTTCGAGTATTTCCCTTTGGCGCAACGGTTAGCGACGTAGTATTTTTGACTTCGGCCCGACTGGTTTATAGTTCGATCCCAACCAACCTTTAAGATTTATTTTCTACATTTCGAGGGGAAGGGAAAGAGAGGTAGGGAGGGGACGACCGAGAAGACATATTAATACAATAGCGTGTGTGATTTTGTGTGCCATGCATACATCAAAAGCAACGACCTTCCGAATCTTTGTATGCTACTCATGAATTGGCTTGGCCTTTTGGCAAAGATTAAAGTGTAGTATCTGTTCCGATGGATACTGCACTCAATAGACTGGTATTGTCTTGGCCTTCGAAGCTTGATTTACGTCAGTCTATGGGCCTGTCCTTTGCAGTTCTAGGAGGTCCACCCTCCCAGGCTTCGCCTCCCCTCTTTGCTTACTGCCTGGGGCGCACCTACCGGGGAATGCCAACGGGGCTGCCCAGGCAATTTTTAATGGCCAGAGTGCTCATTTTCTCGAGCGCTGGCTTTTCAAACCCCACTTTCCCGACCCGACATTGGGTCACATCTTACTCGTGGGAGAAAGATAAAACTGGCCTTGTGCCTTACTCCTGGAGAGGAGTAAATAAATATTCATGAATTGGAGCCAAATTTAATTTAATCGAAAACATTTACAAAGTAAGGTTTAGTCGTCGAAATATTACCTTTACTAGAAATATTGTATATAAAGAAGTTTTGTAAATTGTTTCATGTATTGTTCATTTTAAAAAAATAAATATACAAGTCCAAATCTTATCATATTTTATTCAAACATGTATAGGTTATGAACAAGGCAATTAGTATTGAAAACATCATTTCGTGTAATTTACACGGGTCCCGCTAGTTTAGTATTAATGCAATATTTACCATTTCTAAAAATGTTAAGATAGTTCGATATCGAAATATATTTCTTACGTTTAAAAAAAAATTGTGACTTACGGAAAAACAGACACGCTCACACACATACAGAGAAAAATGTCCTTTATATTATGAGTGGATACTGTATACAAATTAAAGATTAGACATGCTTATTCAAGTTGTGCATTTGCGAAAGAAAATGCTATTTCAAAGTTAAGCATGTGAAACAAACAAAAATACTGGAATAGCCTGAGTAGGTTTTTTTTGTAGCAGTCATCGATACGTCCTCAACAATCAGTCCGACAGAGTGGTAGCATCTTCTGACCCTGCTCTGTCGGAATCAGGTATGGTTCTGTTCACCCTCTCAGGCTTTATCTTCTGTTTAAGAAGGGATTAGTTTATTGCTAATCGCCTGAGGCGCCCTTATCGAGGAATGACGATGGAGCTATTCAGACAATCAAAACGTTTTCCGGCGTCTTCGTGACATAGTTTGGCGCTAAAGACAAGGCATGTTGACAGCGACAACGTCCCCGCACATTCTATTCCAATTGATCCAACATTTATTGGCTAAACGTAGAATACCAGTCTTTCGTTAACCGCCCAACTCTCCAGACATTGCTCCTTGTGACTGCTGGTTGTTTCGAAAATTGAAGACGCCACTGAAAGGTTCCCCTTTTGGGACTAGAGAAGAGATAACGGCGGGGATGAACACCATTCCAAAAGAAAACTTCCAGAGGTGTTTCCGGCAGTGGATGAATCGGTGGGCTAAGTATGTGCAAGCACAAGGCTCTTACTTTAAAAGGTGATTAGGGTTCCAACCCCGTCACGTATTTGAAATATTTTTTCTGGCTTAACGTCAGATACTTTTTAGACAGACGCTGTATATATATATAATCATTAATTAATTAAATAAATATTTTTATTCATAGATATATTTTTTTAAATATCTATAGACATATATATGTTTCGCATTATGTATTTTATGCTCACCAGAATGTAATTACTTAACCACATCGCCGGTCGAACGATAAGAACCTCTGATCAATATATCATGAACCCTGGCCTCGTAACCATTACGCGAAGGAAGGCAAATATTGCGCTTTGAAACTCGAAAGAAATACGCCTTGCATTTTTTTCATGTAAACACAAGTAATGTGATTCTAAAGAGGGTTCTATCTCTCATAGGAGATTACCATGCAACGTGGCTAATTAATGAACTATCAATGTATCTCTCGAAAGGGGTCAACTTAGGAGCATAATGATTATTATTAATAACAAAATATGTTTAGCCACACAAACACGCACACACACACACCCACCCACACACACATATATATATATATATATATATATATATATATATATATATATATACATACATATGATCATTTTTTTTATTTACACAGACATGTTCAAAATCTGCGACACTGGCATGTCGATGTTATCGATCAACAGTTACTATAAACTGAGATCTCATCAGGTAGAGTTAGAATCCGATCTAAACCTCAGATCATATTTCTCTGGAGAGAGGGAGAACGAATAACCCTAATAATCTTAATTATGTAAATTATCCAGCTTCATTGAAGAAATATTCCGAAACATATAACCGATGTAATGGTATCTAATTTGAAACCGTGACGGACGGACGGACATTGAAATGATGGATTATCTCAAATAAGCTGATTCCTTTTTATCTTACCGCTTAACGATGAAAACGCAATGTGTGCCAAACTCCCGGTCAAGACGACCGACTCCTGATAAAACCATTCCTGAAAATACGTGGACGCATCTAAATCTGCTCGAAACATCAGAGATAGAAAGATGAATAAATAAATTTTTAAAAATATAGAAAATCCAAAGAATAAATGGTGAACGGAGATTTGTTTAATTGCAACTCGCTAACCCCCCCCCCCAAAAAAAAAAAACAACCATGAAAATAAACAACACTTAAAAGACAAATAACAAATGTAACAAATAGAAGAACAATAATGGAACCATGTGAGCCAAAATAGCCGAGGATAAAAATGGAGAAAAAAACACACACGACAGCGAGGATTAATTCATGATTCGTTCGTGGAGTGTGAGAGGATAGAAAAGTAGGAGTTCCCTGTTTTACAGAAAAAAAAAACTAATTAGGATGCAAACATCACGGGATGAAATAAATAAGAAGGTTCGTCACGCAGGGATTTAGATTCCTTATTCTTTTGGCTCGTTATTTATAACTCCGGATATTACGCATTTTCCATGCATTTTGCAAAAGGGTTTATCAGAATTAAGAATTACATATACAAGGTGAATAGACAGTTACGCCCTATACTTGTAAGTAACAGTTGTAAGTTATTAAAGTAATATAATCCTTTCAAGAAAAGAACCGGAGGAACAAGAGTTATGAATTATGCGTTATTTTTTCCCCCTTTTGTCCTCGTATTCAACAGGCGATGTTATTTACAATGGAGGGAAAAATGCGGTTTTTTGAGTCGGCTGCTGAAGTCAATACTCTCATAGTATTCATCACCATTCATCTGTAAATCTATCAATTTTGTTGACCCTAATCTTCGAGGGGGTAGCCTTGATAAGGGTTTACTCATTAGTATAAAATAAAGAAAGAAACGTTCCTTGCGAAATAAATTAACGCGAATTCCAGGCACCTGTAGAAACTGATGGTGATTTCTAGTATATATTGCATAAAATATTTTGAATAAAATCCCATGTTATACACTTTTTATCATATTCATTTCTTGTGAAAATAATATTTCAGTAATTAATAAAGACACTTAATAATAGGGAGTTACTTACCAATCATCCTATATATACATCTATCTATCTATCTATCTATCTATCTATCTATCTATCTATCTCCCCTCTCTCTCTCTTTCTCTCTCTCTCTCTCTCTATATATATATATATATACATATATATTTGTGTGTGTGTCAAGTTATATTGAAAATAAATAAAGTTCTTGATCGAAGAAGAGTAATACCTAATGCCAATAATTATATATATATATATATATATATATACATATATATATATATATATATATATATGTGTGTGTGTGTGTGTGTGTGTGTAAGTATATTTATATATTTAAGTAAAGTTAACAACAAGCCGCCATTGAGCGAAATGCATAACTCTAGGCCCCGCATATTGAGTGCTCTCAACTGATTGAAAGATAGCCGCCGTAGTTGTTATTAAGATGTTAATTTACTTGATATTTCTAAAGAATTCGTGGTAGAGCGTAAGTAAGCGCTTCAACTACTGAGTCAACCATGAATTTCGGATCGGGGTTCGAACCGTGTGACCAGCAGGGATTGCCCCCCCCCCCCCACTATACTGATGATTGCAGGTTTGGCATTAAACACATGTGTATATTACGTGATTTTGTAAAAATAGTATTTATTTACAAGTAACTTATATATATATATATATATATATATATATATAGTGGTTGCAATAAGTATCCAATACAAAGCAAAAAGTTGATTTATTTTTGTTACATCAAGCCAAATACGATAAAAAGTGCTATTCTAATGTATTTTTGTATGATAAATACAATCCTCGTATCAAAAATCATATATAATTACGCATTCACTAGATAATTACATAAATGTCATATTTACGGTTCAAAAAGTATCCGATACAAAGAAAAAAATAGTTTTAATTTGCAAATATTTGTCATGTGATGGTCCAGATAGTTACTACAAAACTTTAGAACCTTCTATTGTGTGAACTAACTGTAGCGATCATCATGCAGTTACACAAGGAAAAAGAGTGAGGGTCGTGCCATGTATTTCCCATCGGGGATTGAACCCAGAGTGTTCTGGTTTCAAGATCGAAACGTGCAACTTTTCTCATGAGACGATAATTCATTTTCGTTAGCAAATGAGCATCGTTTCGTGTGAGTGAATTCTCGTCGTTATAAAAAGAGCAGTGACTTTGCTAGGACAGAGAAGGTTGACGTGACGAATTGGGACCACGTCGAGCATTATTCTACGATCGAGATTCGCATTTTGGAGAAGTGACTTTTGAACATTCTTCTACAAGGTATTTCGGATTTTCTGGGCTGCTAATTTTTATTTAAACTTCATCAGAACATTTCAGTTTTTGCTGCACAGCTCTTAACTTAAAATGACACCCTAAACTCACACTCCTTTCCCAGTAGCCCCTTACGTTACAGTGGCGTCTTGCCTTGTTTGGGGTGAACATTGGTAAAAAAAAATCAGCCACAATCTGACATTTAAATAAGCAGTCTATTGTTTCGCACGTTTATACAATGTCTAAAACCAGAGAATTGTCGGAAAAGACAAGAACATCAATTATTCAACTACACATAGATGGTTCAGGGTACAGAAAAATTTCAACAATGTTGAATATCCCAATTTCGACTGTCGGTGACACAATTCGTAGATGGAAGTCATACCAGTGCACATCAAGTCTGCCACGTTAAGGGCGTCTTTCCAAAATTTCTAACCGTATGGCTCGACATTTGCTTCTTGAAGTTAAGAAGAATCCACGAATTACTCGTTCTGAACTAAAAAAAAAAATTAGAAGCATCCGGGACACGTGTATGCAAGAATACAATTAGGCCAGTACTTCGAAAGAAAGGATTCCAATCTCCGACACCAAGAAAAACCCGTTTTTTTAAAGCCAATTCATATCAAGAATCGTTTGAAATTTGCCAAAGAACATTTGGATAAACCTTCAAGTTTTTGGGATAACATATTATGGTCAGACGAAACGAAAATTGAGTTATTTGGTCGCAACAGTGTAAGTCATGTTTGGAGACTAAACTCAGCATTTGATCTAAAGAATACCATCTCGACAGTGAAGTTTAGAGGTGGTAGTATAATGGTTTGGGGTTGTTTCTCTTCTTCCAGCCCTGGAAAACTTCACATCAGAGAAGGGAGAATTAATTCCCAAAATGAATCGAGCTATGCTTCAAAATAATCTGACTAAATCTGCAGATGATTTGAACTTACCTAATGATTGGATATTCCAACAGGACAACGATCCCAAGCACGCGGCTAAGGAAACTACTGCATGGTGTGGTAAGAATGAAATAGAGGTATTAGGATGGCCAAGTCAATCACCTGACTTCAATCTAATTGAAAATCTCTGGCGAGAGCTGAAGTTAATGGTACAAAAAAGAGATCCGGAGAATCTGACAGAACTTAAACGAATCTGCCAAGAAGAGTCGGATAAAATTCTAGTTGACATTTGTAACAATCTTATAAGGAAGTATCCACAACGTTTGCAAGCTGTTATGGCCAGTCGAGGGCATATTACTAAATATTAAAACTATTTTTTCTTTGTATCGGATACTTTTTGAACCTTAAATATGACATTTATGTAATTATCTAGTGAATGCGTAATTATATATGATTTTTGATACGAAAATTGTATTTATCATGCAAAAATACATTAGAATAGCACTTTTTATCGTTTTTGCTTTGGTGTAATAAAAATAAATCAACTTTTTGCTTTGTATCGGATATATATATATATATATATATATATATATAATCGGAAACATTCATGAAATCTATGAAACATTTATCACTTTTTTATTTTAATACAAAAAAGAGCACTAGAAAAATTGAAAAAATAATTAAACAGACGCATTCTATTAGTTTGTATTTCTCTCTCATTTAACTGTAGATTAAAGAAAGGATATCGTCAAAAATTTCATACAGATTCTTAAGTTTGACATACAGATTCCTGAGTGGGACAACACGCACCTGAGATATATAGCATCGTTCGAAACATTGTGAGAACGATATCTAAAATAAGTACAGTAGTCGGAATAATCCGAAAATTACAAATCATCAATCCTCACTTAAACATTTCCGAAACATAATGTATTATTTAATTAACTATTTTAAATATATGATGTATCAATTAATACAATTTTGTTTTATTTTTGGAATTTTACAAAGCCTGTTTGTTCGTTTTAATACACACATATGAATTCTGAGAAGATATTTTTAAATATAAAAGAATTTAGAAGCGAATTATTTTTTCTGCGCTTGTTTTATTTTTCGTAGAATCAGCAATACAGTTAAATAGTTAGTAGATGAATAGTAATTCATCTGAGATGGCTTACTCAACTGGTTTATATACATACCATGAATATGTCCCACATACACCCTATATATAATGAATGGTCGTCTGTGGTATTTAGCCTCATCAAATGCATAGAAATATACATACTACCGCGGGTCTACGAAAGTAAAACTTGAAATAAAAATGCTTCTATATTTGAAAGATAATTGTAGTTTCGATGGCGACCATCGACAAACGTATCATTTAGCAGAGAGAACACCACAGTATCGCAGAAGACAACGGGTATGTGAACAGCTGCATTGAGCAGATGACTGTACACATGCCCAGGTTTTGTGGAGCCGTATACTTACTAAGTCTTGAAAATGCTTTTAGAAAATCCAGTGTAGTATATTTTGAAGATAGCGTATACGTGACATCGTCACTGGTGTCCATGCATCATAGTACCATGAGATGCGCAGACTATAGCCGCTTTTTAGTGAATGACCGTTTGTGCGTGACGAAGAGTGATATTCTTTCACGAAGTTTTGACTGTTGATACGCATGAGTTCAGACAGAGCACAGCTGATCTAGATGAGAAAATTATTAACTAAAAATCCCTTTTAGTTTATGTGATGATTATACACATACGGATGCTTCGACAGAGATAATACCTCAACTGCGCGGAAGACATCCCTGATAACAGGTAGACGAATTGCTCCATTAACCAGAAAACCGTAAAAGTGTGAACTGTATTAATTTAGGTTTGGGCATGTATTTTTCTCGACGAGTTTAGTACATACGGCAGTATAATCTTTTAAACCAAACATCTGATAGCACAATAAAATAATCTCCATAGTTCGCTGACTTTATCCTCAAACATGTAGCGATCAAAGTATGTGCATATATAGGTGCCCCCTCGACGTAAATTGACTAGACTAACTCGACAATCAACTAAATCTCATTCATTCACTGTGGAGGTCCCCAGATGCCGGAGAGCCTTCTACTCAAATAGCTTCTTTCCTCGTGCTGCTGGCCTCTGGAACTCCCTTCCTGCCCCCTGTTTCCCCGACAGTACAGGCATGCAGACATTTAAAACTAATGTAAACAAACATCTCGCTGCGCAGATCCCAATTTAAGCTGACCCTCCTAACCTTCTCCCCTTTTCTTTTTCTCAGTAGCCCCTTGCGACTACAGTGGCGGCCTGCCTTGTTTGGGCTGAACCACGTAAAAAAAAATAGAACGATGAGACAATAATTATTTCAAGTTATTATTAACATGATAATCCGAAGACACATCTGATTAAACACTCAGATAAAGAACATTTGAGGAAACTTCGTAGCCTCGTATTTAAACTTGTTCAGAATACTTGAGTACATTCTGAATATCTTAAAATTCGCTTTAACAGGTTTTAAAGTAACTTCAGGAGATGATTCGGGACGCTGAATAACATTTGGCATCGCGGATCCTTACGCTCTTCGAGAGGCTGTGTTTCCACATTCACAGTTATGTACATTAGATGTTACTACACGTTGCACGCTAAAGAGGTGTTAAAGAATGATGACAGGTGCGATAATAAAAAAAAAGGTGCAGAAATGTTTTCGTCGGAGCAATGAATACCAATTAATGTTGTCTCTAGGTTTGAGGGAAAGTTGGAAAGCACATACAACGACGCTAGGAGAGTAGCCTGCGCCGCTTGCGGTGTAGATAAAAAAGAAAACAATCTTCCGCTGATGCTCATATGTTTTCCTACATGTTTTTTTGGTGTTTTGGATATATTTAGCTTTTTTGTCTTGTCGAAGTACGTTGTTTTTTTTTTCTTTTTCTTTTCTTTTAATTATTTCTTTTTTTATTTTTGGTCGTTCTCCTCTTTCGGGCGGAAATGTGTTCGACCAATCGATCATTGCTGGTTAGTTCGTTTTTTTTCTCCTAAAATGTCTTTATTGATTCCTCAGGAATTCTTCCATGATATATATATATGTATATATATATATATATATATATATATATATATATATATATATATATATATATATAATACTAAAGCTCAGGTAAATAACGTTTGTTTCTCTGGCTCTTTCTCCCCATATAATTAAAGCAAACAAAATACATACAAAAATATTCCTCAGTCTTAGGATCGCATTATGTTTAAAAATACTTTCAGTTCAATTGTTTTAATTAGGCGTGATTTGCAAATAACTAATCAAGTGACTTCCCTATTACTATTAATATATATATATATATATATATATATATATATATATATATATATATATAGTGAATGCTTTTATTCAAACATGTACAAGGTCTGCTACACTGGCATGTCGATGTTATCGATCTACAGCTCTCAAGAGCTGAGGTCTCATCAGGCAGAAAATTATTTTTTGATCCAACCTGGTTGGCAACCAGGTTGGATCAAAAAATAATTTTCTGCCTGATGAGACCTCAGCTCTTGAGAGCTGTAGATCGATAACATCGACATGCCAGTGTAGCAGACCTTGTACATGTTTGAATAAAAGCATTCACAATACAGCTCTATATTTTTTATTGAGCACTCTTTTATAAACCCGGTTTGATTCCCTTTGGATTTCTACCCTGTGGATTTTTACCCTACCTGGATTACTATATATATATATATATATATATATATATATATATATATATATATATATATATATATATATAAATATATATATATATATATATATATATATATATATATATATATATATATATATTAGCATCAGCGTTGTTTACTGTATATCATCTGACTCCCTCAGTTCCTACTCTATACTTCTTCAATTACTCTCGGATATGTTTCTCTCTATGTTCGTAAACAGTTGAGGGCAACATACAAATAAATAATACAAATATTAGTATAGTCCATTATGAACAAAATCTAATATTATCATCGGTAATAATATTTAAATCAATGGCTAAAGACTGAAGAGAAAAAGAAAGAGAGTAGAGATACAACAAGCAGAAAAAATATTTGTGACCTTTTTATTTTTATCATATTAAACCTGCTTTACAAACTCAACTCTTTTCTTCGTTTGTTTAATGTATTTTCATTTTTTCACTTACGTTATATTTTAATTTATGTTTCTATTTAACTATAATTTATTTTCATTCTACATCTGAATTGGGTTTTATTTTGTTATACACTAAATTATTAAATATATAATTTCTTACATCTGTCGTTGGTTAGTCATCATGTTACCAATAAAGAAACCTTGTTAAAGGATTTCAGAATATATGTTGACATTATAATAGACACTTTATCGCTATCGATATAACACTTTTATAATACATTTTTATATAATATTGACCCCCTGCCCTTCCCTATCTCTCGATTGTCCTTCTCTTCCACAGTCTTTCCACGTTCGTATTCTTTCTCACTTCTCTCTTTCTTTCTCTTTTTTAATCAATGTGTAATGTAAACCAGTGCAGTTTAATATTTTGAGAAATACCCTCCTTGTCAACATTACCTGGGTAACGTTTGGACAGTCACGTATGTAAATTGTGCTACTATACTCAAGAGCTTACGTAAAAACTATAGAGAAAATAGGCAGGGTTTTACATTCTAATTGTATTTTTTATTATGTCTCCATTTTTCATGCATTTATTGATTCATTTTCGTCCCTTTTCTGTGTCCTTATTCTGTTAATCATCTGTCTAACATTACATTCAAATATGTTTTGTAGATATGTCTATATTGTATTACCACGCTTCTTATGTAAAGTTCAGTATCGAAGTTTTAAAAAAGAACATGGAACGCTTATTATTACTAAAAGAATAATAGTTATTCTCCTTAGCTTATTTTTAGTGTTTATTTAAGAATCTCTCTATACTAAAAAACTGCCGAACAACTTTCAGCATTTCTTTTTAATAAATAGTAACTATGTTGTGTTACCTTATTGCGAATAGCATTATTTATGGAAATCGCTCGAGACAAAGTATGAAACCACTTGATGTAAGGGACTAATAAGAACGAAATATGATTATCGCAAAGACAAGATAGCCTTACTTTAACAAAAAGAAAGGCAATAGGTAAGAGGACGGCAGTCAGAAGGAAGAGGGTTCCACAAGTTTGTAGTGCATAAAAAGAAGTTACTGGAATAGGAAGCTGTATTACAATGACGTATCAAAACAGCTAATTGATGGAGACAGACCAAAGAGACAACCCAGCTTGCACAAACTAAGCAGATAATAGAAAACATTACTCTGAATAACACATAGAAAAGACTGAGACTAGCAACACGACGGTTGTGAGAGATGGAGTGCAGAGAACAAGAAAGAGTAGGCCCAATCAACTTGCAGATACCTTATCAAGAACCCTCAAATGTGGCAGAGATTCACCAGCACAAATGTGACAACAGTACTTCTAACTGTTAATAATGGTTTGATTGTAGATTTATGAATAGAGAATAGTCTCAGGTGTAAGAACGTGTTAGGAGCGATAGAGAGAACCAACCTTACGAATAGCAGACAGAACAATGCATCTAATGTATGAACTAAAAAAAGATTATATGAGAGAGAAAGACCATAAAGATTCATAGTCGATTTCTCCTCAAGAGCAGATAATCTCAGGAAGAACAGAGAAACGCCTACGATTGAAAGACGAGCCAGGCCATGACAAGATTAAACAAAAAAAAGCCATTTCCTACCCAAATCCGCAACTAAACCCGTCATCTTCTAGAGCAGCTGTATATTTCGACTGATAAGATTGAGATGAACGAAAAGCCACACTAAAACAGAGAGTGGTATCATCAGCATAGATGTCAATTTTCTGAATAATATTCTCTGGAAAATCATGTATATAGAGATAAAACGGTGTTGGGCCTAGCATGGACCACTTAGAAACATCATCATTAATAGGAAAAGCGAATGCAGAAAAATCGTCCAAAGTAACTTGCAAACTTCGATCAGAAAGAAAATACCTAATAATTTCAAGAAGCTCACCACATATAACATAACGCTTAAGTGTGTGTAAGAGACCAGTATGCCATACTCTGTCGAACGCCTTCGAAATGCCAAGCGCAATGGCTCTACTCGCTCTTGAATTATCCATGAACCAACAGATCAGCTCAGTTACAACAGTTAAAAGATCAGCTGTTGAACAAAAACCACAAAAATGATACTGAACATTACTAAAGTTGACCGAACTTTCCAGAAAATTAATAAACTTGTCATTGAGCAACTCTTCAAAAACTTTGCGAATAAAAGAGAGAAGACTACCAGGACGATACTTAGTTGGGTCAGACCGATCACCAGCATTTTTTAAAGATAGAGACAACAGAGAACTACTTTCAACAAGAAGGTTAACAGGACTGAGACCAACATACTTTGAATAATTTAGAGAGGGTAGATAAAAGTTCAGAAGAACAACAGCTGAGAACGACTGGAGGCCTTAGACTGGGAAAGATCAGAAATCACCCGAGCAACTATCTTTGGGGTGATGATAACAGAATCAAGAGACTAATCAGTTGTTAAAAGAAAATCTGGAAGAACAAACCCCAAATTATCAAGAGAAGAATTGTCAGCGAAAAGATGAGCAAATAGATCAGCCTTATTCTTAGAAGATGAAATAAATTTAATACCATTAATTAGAAGAGAAATAGCAGACTTTCCACTATTAATAACACTATTGTAGATTCTCCAAAAATCACGAGAGCCAACCTTTTAAGATTAGATAGAGTCACAAATACTTTGAGAATAGTTAGACTTCGCATCGGAGATTGCTCTCCTGTAGGCATTGTTAGCTCTTCTGTAGGATTGTCTAGACGTCTCAGAACCATCTCGAGAATACTGATTAAAGTAATGGTGACGATGGGCAATGACAGAAGCACAAACAGATAAAACCATGGAGAACATTGAGGTTTTGTTTGAAACTTAGAGTGAGGAATGAAGGTGTGAATTCCAACAAGATGCCGGTCAGTAACCTCCCTAGAAGCATCATTCGAATACATAACGAAGATAGGATCCCATGGATCGTCCTATATGAAGCTGCGAAGCTCATCCAAATGAGGCTTTCTGTAGTTGAACGTGTTCTTATGAAAGGGACGACAAATATAAGACTTCACCGAAAAATCAACCTCAACTTCAACAACAGCATGATCAAAAGAACCCAAATAGAGGAGAAGAGGAAATACAAAATCAGTCAGGAACAGAAATGATAAAAAGAGCAAGGAAGGATGCTTGATGAATATCATAATCAGGAAAACGTTGAGGGAATGGGAACAATTTGGGACAAGTCATCAGACAGGAAAAGTTGACAGATTTCTCCAGAAACGTAGAATCAATGGAAGTCAAATCAAGCATGAAAGAGACCCACCTACCAGGATTCGATCCCCTGGACTCCTAACAGGCTACCTAAAAATAAGCCCTTCAATTGCCTAATAACGAGAGAAGCTACTAGGCTGGCTGATAAAAAGGTCTACCCCTAAACCAAAAAACAAAAACAAGAAACCGGAGTTTTTATCATGGCACCCTCCAGCTCGAACAAAGGCTAAAAATGGCCTTCTCTCCAAGACGTAAGACAACAGCCTCTCATTGGGGTCAAGAGTATGCAGTAACTATGCAAGACAGTAGAGGGGGTCAGCTTCTTGAAATATTTACATACCTACATTTATGTTATGCTAATGTGACTCTCTGTTTTGTTTGATTTTTATTACTAAACCTCATAATATACTCGCATATGTGCATATGTATAACACAAATAAAGACTCAAAAGTTACTTATAAACACACCTCACCAGCTTCACAGTAAATCCGATCGTCAGACGTGTATTTCTATCCTACTATCCTACACGTCTGTATACACCCGAGTGGAAGCTGAGACTAGTAAACTTTCGAATTTGAACGTAAGATTTTCGAACGCTAACTATTCAAATAACTTTCACACAAAAACCGCCTCACAATATAATGTTCAGTTAAAATAATATAGGTAAACTATCATCTATCTCTATTTTGTTTTCTGGTATTCTATTTATTTATTTATTTATTTTAAGCATACTTTATAATAAACTTGTATATATTTAACTGTAATACATATTTGAAAGGAACTTATTACTGTAGCTTCACAGTAATATTTCTGGTGATTGATTTTAAATTCACCAATATTATTTTTAAAAACATATTTGGTGTTTTGGGCGTCCGTTTTAAAAAAAATTAACCTTCCGACTCGTACGGATCGATTGATCAATTCCATTCTAATTATAACTGGGCGCAACTTTCACCTTTCTCTCAACGGGGTACTTATCGAAAGTATTACTTTTTTCTATCTCTTTTGGGGATTTTGTGTTCAATTCGTCTGTTGTTGAAACGAATGCATGATTAACAAATGGAAATTGGCTAATCAAAATCAAAGTTTAATTAATCAGATTAATTCCTATTTAGGAACAACTTTAAAAATATTGCTGACAATATTTCGTATATTAGATTTAATTGTTATTGTTGTGTATGTATATCTAAATTCCTTTAATTTTTATTAGTGTGTTAATGTGCTAGTAATTGCATTTGTTTTCGGTAGAAGTTGATATCAACATAATTGGGGAGTGTATTTCTTGTTTGTTCCTTATTTTGTTCAGTGTTCCCGGTGTTAGCATGTCGGCATGCTTCCTAAATATAATTGCTTATAGCCAATTATAACAATCGTTCATATTATCAGAGATTTAATAGTATACGAATTCTTCTAACAACGGTAAATACCGTGTTTTCACGTTTTAACCCTTCCAGGCTTCGCCTCCCCTCTTTGGAGAGGAGTAATTTTATTGTTTACTGCGTGAGGCGCCCCTACCGGGGAATGCCGACGGGGCTTCCCAGACAATTTTTAAACCACCCTTTCCCGACCCGACCTTGGGTCACATCTTACTTGTGGGAGTAAGATAAAAACTGGCCTTGTGCCTAACTCTTGGAGAGGAGTAAATCAAAACTTTCATTTTTTATATCTGATCATGTGAATGTCTTTTAAATCAAGTCTCGTAAAAACTATTAACAAAAAGTAGACACTTTTTTTCCATTCTTAATTATAGCAATATATATTATTTAAGAGAAGAGAAAGAGAGAGAGAGAGAGAGAGAGAAAGAGGGAGAGAGAAAGTGAGAGAGAGTAAAGGTGATCCTTATTTTTAGAATTCTTTTAAAACAGAAAAGCAAAGAAAAAAATTTAAAAAAATAAAAATGTAATATAATCGCAAAAAATTAAATTAAAAAAGAAGTAATATAATACAGGGTGGGCCAAAATAAGAGTCCTATCTTTAAATTTGAATAACTTGAATTTGAATAACTTCCACAAAATAAAAGTTAAACTCACCAAACTTTATGTGTGTGTAGACTGACCCTTCCGAGATTTTTTGAAATAAACAAAACAAATTTTAGCCGAAAAACACTTATTAAAACTTACAAAAACTAAAGTATTGTTTTTTTACAGTGTTTTGAGTTTTTTAAGCAAAAATAATGTTTTCTAAATGAGGGTACGTTCCTTAGGGCTAATACGGCTCATGCTTGCTTCGAAAGGGGCCCTTTACGTATTCTAAAAAAAAAAAAATTTTTTAAATCAATAAATAAAAAAGTTATGAATTTTTAAAAATAGGACCCTTATTTTTGCCCACCCTGTAGAAGATACATCAGAAAAATGTAATATAGATAAGAAATATGAAAACAAAAGATTGCGTTTATATTTCTTATTTTTATTCTTTTTCTGAATTTTATTTTCTTATTTCCTTTCGTAACTTTAGCATCACTGTAAACTGTTCCTTCTTTCCTCTTTTCCTTCTATAATTTTTATTCTTCATTGCTTTAATTTTTTTCTGTCGATAATTTCATTTTCTAAATTGTATTTTCTTATTTCTTTTCTTTCGAAACGAATAAATGCATTTTGTAAATTTGGTTCTTATTATTTCCTTTGTTTCTCTCAAAATATTTTACACTTGTCATTCTTTCTTTTTTATTTGATAATTTTATTTTGATAATTCTATTTACTAAATGTTATTCCCTATTTATCTTACAATTACACATTTTTACCTTTTCTTCTCTGTTCGATTTGTTTGATAATTTTATTCACTAAATTGTATTCTTCGTATTACTTCCCTAGAATTTCACTAGTGTCTTTATTTTCGTTTCTTTCCTCAATTATTTTATTTACTACATTTTATTGTTGTTTCTGTTCATCACTTTGCTAATAATAAAAAATATTTCCTTCTTTTCCTTTATCTTTCAATAAATGTTATTCTTATGATTTGCTTCGTTTTCTACTCCGACAATTTTAAACATTTTTCTGTCCAATTTTTCTTTGATAATATTGTTTTCTATATTTTAGTCTTTCTATTTCCTTTCTTTCTTTTTATATAATTTCACACTTTCCTTTCTTTCTTTTTATATAATTTCACACTTTTCTTTTCTTTCTTTTTATATCATTTCACACTTTTCTTTATTTCTTTTTATATAATTTCACACTTTCCTTTCTTTCTTTTTATATAATTTCACACTTTCCTTTCTTTCTTTTTATATCATTTCACACTTTCCTTTCTTTCTTTTTATATAATTTCACACTTTTCTTTTCTTTCTTTTTATATCATTTCACACTTTCCTTTCTTTCTTTTTATGTAATTTCACACTTTCCTTTCTTTCTTTTTATATAATTTCACACTTTCCTTTCTTTCTTTTTATATAATTTCACACTTTTCTTTTCTTTCTTATTTTTCTACGGTGATCTTTGTTTCTCCTATAATTATTTTCACTGTTTTCTTGAATATTCATTCAATTATCATTGGATTATGTTGTTAATACCTTCCTTTTATTTCATCCTGTAATTCCTCTTTCGAGTTTTTCTTTGAGCTAATCTCTGTCGTCATTTCTTCATTTTTGATCTTGTCAATGTCTTTTGAATCACGTGTGTCTTAACAAAAAACAACAAATATATCTAACCCCCGAAAAACAACTTCGGTAAAAGTCATATTATTGATTTCAGATCCAATAGAATGGCAAATAACCGTAAAATGGAATCCGGGGAGATTTATTTGCGCCTATTAAAGGTTTTGAGACGATAGAAAATAAAAGAACTGTATGGAATTATAAAAGAAAACGAGCGACAATTTATCGGAAACACGAAAATTTCAGGTTTAGAAAACCAAATGAGAAAATAATAATAAAAAAGGATCACAATAAAATATGTATGGAAATAAAGACAGCGTTGATCGTTAAAGGAATCAAAGAATGTAAACGGAAGTAGAGGAATTATTCAGAGAATAAAAAGATAAAGAAAATAAAAATGGCCGAAGATTGTATGCACATAAAATAAATACAGTTCACGAGCAGATGTTTTAAGATAATAATGGGATCGTTCGATTTGATTTTTTTGTAAACAGCGTATACTGATCAAACAATGTAAAAGTCAGGAAATTTAATATTATATATAAGAAATACTGACCAAACGCATCACGCGGTCTCGTATAAATATAAAAATAGTCAATTATTTACTAAATTGTACTTAGGTTAAAACTTTATTACATATTCACAGTATTAACTATCTCCTGATTCGTTTCGAATGATTGCGTATTACACCTCATCTTAACTTAATATTTTCCTCTTTAAGTCTGAAATGATGATTTAACTTACGTTGAAAATATTTGTTACACCATAACTACTTTTACGCTTACACACGTGGCCATATACTTACTTTTTCCTACAATAATTCGTAAGGTTTAAAATAATACACATATATATATATATATATATATATATATATATATAGAGAGAGAGAGAGAGAGATAGATAGATAGATAGATAGATAGTATCTATATGATTATTTTCAGTATTTATTTCAACAGTGCTATATTCGTGAGTAGAGTGTATTATTATTATTATTAGTAGTAGTAGTAGTATGAACATATTTTCATCACAAGTAAGCTACACAAAGGTTTCCATGTTCCATTCCAGCAGGAAATGATCAAGGTATATAACAGTACATAAATATAAAGCTAGACTAAATAAATACCTATAGTTTCAACGAATAACATAAAGAATACAAATGTTACATGGTATCAATCCTGCTCATGCTAAAATAAGATCAACTATTAACCCTTTAATTATTTTTTGTTTCAAATATGACACATTCCAACAAAATGTCTATTTAATATAATATTCAACGAATATATGTCAAACTGCAACTTGTTTCACATCTGCAACGAGCCTGTTCGCAAGTGTGAGTAGGTATTAGTATGATGTTGCATGAGCACACCCGCTAAATAGGTAACCAGTATTTTCGATGTCAAACCAATATAAAAATAAAGCATTTTAGGGTACTTTTTTAACAATAGTAAGAGTAGAATAAATTTATATATAAAACATTAAATTACAAACATTATTCTATGATTGCATACGAACATTTAAGCAATATATGTTTATAAACAGTAAGTTTAATCACTGGCGAAATAATTTTTTTTAGTAATTTTTCAAGGATAGTGAACACTAGTATAAATGTGTATATATATATATATATATATATATATATATAAATGTGTGTATATATATATATATATATATATATATATGTGTGTGTGTGTGTGTGTGTGTGTTAAAAAGAAAAAACACCCTGAAAATTCTATTTTTAAGCTATTTTATTGTACCCTTAGAACGCGGATCGTCACGTGCTTTGAGATGCGTTTTCTACTCGTTTACTGGGAATATTCAATGTATTCAGAATATCGGCAAGAGGGATGGGGGAGTGAAGAATAAGGACGAGAGGAACTTCTAGGAGGCAGCAGTTGACCAGTCCACAATCTAGTACCGAGTCAGATACTATACCTCCCCGTTATCTGGTCACTTAATCGGTCTCTTGACGTGCTTTGAAGTTGCCCTGATCTACTTTCTGTTAGCCTTTTCCCCTTCATCAGGCATAACAGAATTTTAAAATGTGACGCACATCAAGCGTTTTAGTCGAATTATAATCATGACTCCATTAACAAATTATAATAATCTATAAATTAAACATTATAGGTATACCCAATTAAATATTACATCGAAATAGTATAAATAAAAATGATTATAATAACAGATCTATAATCTACAGTAACATATTTATTTAAACTTCGTAACAATTTTTACTATTCAGCGCTTGTTATATTTTGCACTAATATATATATATATATATATATATATATATATATATATATATATATATATATATATATATATATATATAAACGACACAATGATTATTCGTTTTCCATTTTTTGTAGTTCTAATCATATCGTTATATTTAAGCTTCCTATTAACTTCCTACTTCTTTATTGGATCTTATCTGAGCTTACTCTCGTCCGGGATCGCCCCTAACCGGAAATTGCGCTGTAAGCGTTTGATTTGCTTTTGTTTTGCGCAGAAACCGATTTATCTCGGCGTCAATATGGCGCCGGTCGTTTATAACGCATATTCCCCTTATTCTTTGTGTTGATCGTCTTTCTATCAATGTCTTACAATTCGCCGTTCCCACAAAGAATTTCGTTCAGCGTAAAGTAATGTTCCTTTTGTCAATATAAACTTCTTTTTCACCGTTTTATTTCATATTTTCAGCCTTGGTTACATGAGATTGTTCTTGGCCTTTTGGCTAAGATCAAAGTGTAGTATCTGTTCCGATGGATACTGCACCCCATAGACTGGTATTGTCTTGGCCTTCGTGGCTTGATTTACGCCGGTCTATGGGTCTGTCCTGTGCAGTTCTAGGAGGTCCCCCCTCCCAGGCTTCGCCTCCCCTCTTTGGGGAGGAGTAAGTTAATTGCTTACTGCCTGAGGCGCCCCTACCGGGGAATGCCGACGAGGCTGCCCAGGAAATTTTTAAACCCCACTTTCCCGACCCGACCTTGGGTCACATCTTACTTGTGGGAGTAAGATAAAAACTGGCCTGATGCCTAACTCCTGGAGAGGAGTAAATCAATACATGAGATAGTTGTCCAAAGAATATGACCACATATCATGTAAGGGTAGAGTAAATATTTTGATGAAAGAATTATGTAATTTAGTAAAAGCAAGTAACTGCAATGTTCGTAGAACGATACGTAACATTAAGAAAATGGAATGACAAAGTTGACAAACGAGACTTTTAGGTTTAGAATTTTGTAGTTTGAAAATTACGAGATACAATTGTGGGAAGGTAGAGGAAGTGTCGCCGATAATTGATGTCAGTAGAGAAATTAATTTGCAAGATATTTGTAAAATTAAGTATAATTTTTATTCCTCTAGCTGTCGTGACCAATGGGAAAGCTCTTCTTGAAGATATTAAGCTATGAAATGTGTATTAAAAGTGAATGCGATTTTTTTTTTCAGTGTCAAAGTACGTGTGCGCCCTTGTTTTATTGAAGATAATTTAAATGTAGGATTTATAAAGCTTAAATTACCTGCTACCTTCTGCATTATTGTTGGAATATTTTTAGCCAACAACATTTGACAATGCAGTCATAAATCTTTAACATACGGCCTGAAGACGTAGACTTTCTTCGTTAATTCATTCATTTGAATAAATTCGTATTGCAGCATTTGATAAAACACTCACGCAATCATACACAAACATACGCACACATAATCATACACAGATTATTCTGATATTCAGTCGCCCTATTGGCGGTGCCACGAAATCGCATACTGCAGTCCCATGCGTCCCTTCTCGAAAACGGGGCCACCTTTTGGCCGTGGTTTGCGACCAGCGATGCCGTAGAATAGTACCCTGGTGTCTAGGCATTCGTTTACTTCAGCCTTACTTTGGCTAGACAAAGTGCCATTAAAAGGCCGAGCTGGTCACGTCGTGCCTTCTTATCCATAAGTCCATCCCCAACTGTTTTATTTAATCTGATTCTTCATAAATCAAAACCTTATTTCGCTTTTCTCTTATTCTCCCCAGATCAATAGTAGAACACTATGGCTGAGGGTCAATTACGTTGAGAACAAAGAAGATTAACAATTTCAAAGAGTAATGTTTTCAAATAAATACTGTTTTTCAGTTAGTGATGTTTATTTTCTTAGATTGGTGATTTCTATGAGTAATGTTTCCCCCCTCTCTCTCTCTCTCTATCTATCTCTTTCTCTCTCTCTCTCTCTCAGTACAATTACCGGCTATGGGTAATGTTCGACTTTCACTGTGGAGTTTCCGTCTACGAGCAATGTATTCTGAGAGCAATGTATTGTTAGAGAAATATATTCTTGGAGCAAATTATTCTGGAATTCTAAGAGCAATGTAGTATTTTAATGTAAAAGCAATGTATTCTGGTATTCAACGAGCAGTGTATTCTAGAAGCAGTGTATTCTGCTATTCTAAGAGCTGTGTATTCTGATATTCTAAGATCAGTATATTCTGGTAATCTAGAAGCAGTGTATTCTGGTATTCTAAGATCTGTATATTCTGGTATTCTAAGATCTGTATATTCTGGTATTCTAAGAGCAGTGTATGCTGGTATTCTGAGAGAAGTGTATTCTGGTATTCTAGAAGCAGTGTATTCTGGTATTCTAAGATCAGTGTATTCTGGTATTCAAGAAGCAGTGTATTCTGGTATTCTAAGATCAGTGTATTCTGGTATTCTAGAAGCAGTGTATTCTAGTATTCTAAGAGCAGTCTATTCTGGTATTTTAAGAGTACTGTATTCTAAGAGTATAGACAATCACCCTACATATAGAATTATGGTTGACAACTTTCTTCGGCATTAAATCACCCATAAATAGTTTATATGCTGGAAAACAAATATAACACAAGAAGCTGAAACGATAGGTCTTGGTTTGAGGAATATTTGGAGTTTTTTTTCTCAGCTTGGGTGCGGGTATTCTCATAAGTATTTTTTTCAAGGAGTGATATTTTCAAAGAGTACTGTTTTCAAAGAGTAGAGTTTTCAAGGAGTCAATTTTCAGAGAGTAATGTTTTCAAAGACTAATGTTTTACATAAGCAATGCATTCTAAGTGTAATGTATTCTAAGAGCAATAGATTCTGGGAATATCAATAAGTATCCTACCATATAAGATTATATTTGACAACTTTAGTCGGCATTAAAACACCCATAGATAGGTTGATATGCCGAAAAACTAACCAAGATCGTACATGTCTGTATACAATACATTCCGTATATGAGGAAGATGGCATGTAAGTCGAACACTTGGAAACATATATCTACTTTTGAATCATGAAAACTATTCAAAAATTGAAACAATGAAACTTATTTAAAACTCATATATATCAGTAATGCTTATCAAAAGTGTGTGATATGTGACAGCGTTTTGATAGGGGATACTGAGAGACGTGAGTAGAAAGATTTACAGTTAATATATCCTGAAAATTATTATCACACACACACATTATATATATATATATATATATATATATATATATATATATATATATATATATATATATATATATATATATATACCTTGCTCTGAACAATTGAATTGAATTTTGATTTGGCTTCTGCTTCTCTAATTCCTTTCCATTCTTCTTCATATCTACCTGCTCTATCCTGGATATTGAGCTGTATACTCTTCACAATAGGTTTTACCTTTCCTAAAAGTTCGCTTTTAGTACACCACTTATATATATATATATATATATATATATATATATATATATATATATATATATATATATATATATGACGTCTGTCTAAAAAGTATCTGACCTTATGTCAGGGAAAATATTTCAAATACCTGAAAGAGTTGGGACCCTAATTCCCTTTTAAAGTAGGCCCCTTATGCATGCACACACTTTGCCCACTGATCCATCCACTGCCGGACACACCTCTGGAAGTCTTCTTTTGGAATGTTCATCTCCGCCGTCGCTTTCCGCATTATCTCTTCTCTAGTCTTAAAAGGGAACATTTTAGTGGCGTTTTCACTTTTAGTTAGAAATCGCAAGGAGCCATGTCTGGAGAGTAGGAAGGCTGTCGATCGACTGGAATTCCATGCTTGGCCAATAAATTTGTGATCAACTGGGATGAATGAGTGGGGGTGTTGTCGTGATGCAGTTCCAGTTTTTCGCCGTCCACATGTTTGGTCTATTGCGGCGAGCTGCGTCACGAAGACATCGGAGAAAATAGTGATAGTACTCCTTTGTCACTGTCTTTTCTTTCCAGTGCGTATTCGTTATGCACAATTCCACGGATATCAAAGAAGAAAGGTAGCATCACCTTGATTTTGCTTCGAACCTGTCGCGCTTTTTTGGGCCTTTGAGACTTGAGGGATGCTTCTATTGCGACGACTGTCTTCTTTGTCTTTGGGTTGTACCCGTGCACTCATGACTCATCTCCAGAAACCTTGGATCAGTGTTGGAGGTTTACAGAAGGTCATGTGCAACTTGCAAACGGAAATCCTTTTGTCCCTGCGAAACACTTGGGCACAAATCACGAATTCGCTCTGTGCATGTTCGAATCATCACGCAAAATTGTGTGTGCGGAATCTCTACCCACTCTGACCTTGGCCGATATTCCGCACGGTTTAACGACGAATTTCCATTACCAAATGTTGCACCCTCTCAACAACAGCTGCACTCCGTGTAATTCGGGCCTGCAAGAACGATAGTCACTCTTCGCTTATGTGCGGCCATTTTTGAATCGATTGAATCACTCTTTAATTTGTGTTACACTTATTGCATCTCATCCAAACACCTGGTAGATCTTACGAATTATTTTGCTTTGAGAATCACAAAGCTTTTAACAATATTTGGTGCAGTACTTTTGCTAAACACGTTTAGTCATCTTGAAAGAATCGGTAATCCCATGTACACGTTGTATAGCACCTACCTGAACGCCCGACTAACGCGCAGGAAGGCGGTGATAAAATTCACACATGCGCATGAAAGTGTCTTCCTTCACTGTGTAGAGTGGCTCTACCTTATCGTCTCTATTTCGCACGGAAAAAATGAAGGTCGGACACTTTATATACAGGCATCGTGAAAGATTGTGTGTAGGTGTATCGGATATATATTACACTGAGGATTGCCGGAAATTCTGTTTTACCAAATATTCTGTTTTTCTATATGTACACGAATTTAAATAAATAACTAAAACATATCAAAACATATGTTTTTACAATAATGTTTATAGACACTAATATATGTATATGCATATATATGTACGGTTATTGAGAACCCTAGCAGAGTGCTCGATTATTAAGAAAATTCAAAAACATAAGCATAATGTTTATTTATATATGGTTTATAGCCTATTAAACGGTACTGGTATTTTGTTGATCATGTAAGGCATATTTCGACAACGTTCGTAGAATCTCTAGTCAGTCTTTCTTGATATGCCGCAATTCGAATAAATATAACTTAAATTCCCTTCTTGGCCTAATGATTACAGCGCTTGCCTACGTAGTCTAGGTTGATTCTGTAGCAGGGGTTCGAACCGTGCGACCGTCCAAGATTATCATCCCTGCATCCATGAGAGCGAAAGCTGAAAACGCTAGCGTATGTTGGTAAACATAATTAAATATTATTCAGTTAAAATGAATAAAAATATATATATATGTATATATATATATATATATATATATATATATTGTGTGTGTGTGTGTTTATGTATATAAGGGATATATTACACTGAAGGTCGTAAGAAGCGACCGAATATTCTGTTTTACAAGACATTTTGTGTTTCTATATATCAACGAATAAAATGTAAATTACAAAAACACATAAACACACACATTTTTCATGTATTCTTTCTACATACATATATATGTCTATGATTTAATATATATATATATATATATATATATATATATATATATATATATATATATTTATTGAGATGTTCAATAAATTTATATTCTTTCGCTAATTTGATATCTAGATCGCTAATTACTTTCGAGTTATATGTTTTTGTTACAGGATGAAAGCAAAGTATTGCCCTGAAGATAAATATTTAAAAGCAATTAGACTCGCCATGAATTCAATTGCCCATAACTGATAACATAATAAAATAATCGTTGCAATGATCAAAGTAAAAACAAATTGTTGCAATTAGAAAATTAGAAAAAACAACTACAATGAAACGTCAGCATAATCCTATTAAAGTGATCATCTTATTAATAAAATTATGAGACAACGGCACGTGTGCATTTATTTCTCTTGTCAAGGTAACACTAATCAAAATTGATTTGATTATTATTGCGATTTTTCTATTAATCGCATATTTATTAAAAACGCAATTGCGTAAAATAGAATACGATCTTAAAAGTGCTGCATTATTGGTATGTTTCGGACTACTATTTTTATCGTCGATGTTTTTAGAAGAAGATTTATTTTCGATGTAACTTCCGACATTACTCAGGATCGACTTATACAACTGCGAAGTCTTTAAATCGGGTCGTGTTCCCGACTATAAGCGAGTTCATAAGACTAAGCAATGGTTGCATGTAAAAAAACAGAGTAATAATTAACAAACAAAAGGAGGTAGTTCAAATAAGGTTTATTGAACGTGTGTGTACGTGGAATGAGGACGTGTGTTGTGTATGTATGTGTGTCGATGGAAAAACAGTTCTTGAAAAGAGTATGTGAAGAAATGAGTCCGGCGTGGGAAAAGTCCTTGAAAACCGTATACAAAGAAAATGAGTTGAGACTTCTTACCGTTGTTGAACACGTGTTGACGGAGCGGTGGTGTCTAGCGTCGTTCAGTGAGCCCAGTTGAATAGAGAAGAGAGTGAAATGGAGCGCTGGTGTCAGCGTCGATCTGCGAGGCCAACTGAAAAGAGAAGAGAGTGAAACGGAGCGCTTGTGTCAGCGTCGTTTTTCGAGGCCAATTGAAAAGAGAAGGGAGTGAAACGGAGCGCTGGTGCCAGCGTCGTTCTGCGAGGCCAATTGAACAGAGAAAGAGGGTGATTTTCCGTTTACACCGGTTTTTATAATCAGAAGGGCAGATAACTCTGGTGTCGCTTTTCAGCGCCACCTGTCGGTGAAAAAGCGACACCTAACGGCCAACCGGTGCAGTTATTTTTGAAAGGAGGAGGTAACTGCTACAATATCGAGGCATTCAGAAATCATCGCTAAACGGATTAAGGGTTAAGTTAGAATCAGTTATTAACTACATTCTTCTAGAGCCTCTAGGTTCAACTTAAAAGTATAGTCGAAACTAAGTCTAACATTAACAATTACTTAAGTATTGTTTGGGCTCAAAGACATCTTCCTCCGAATTAAATAAAGGTTTCAGTTTTAAATACCGTACAAATTCACAAATATAACATAAAGATTCCCGGGCTCGTTAATCCGCACCTGAAGGATATCGACATGTTACTCTTTTGTTAATAGTTGCAAAGAAAAGAACAAAATACTTTGGAGACATTGGAAATTCGAAAGGAATATCAAATCATTTTAAGTGTCGTGTTGAAACTGAGATTTGGCTTTAAAATTCGTAGCTAATCCTCATGTATTACAAGATTGAAAGCTTTTTAAGTTATTTTCCTCCGATGATTTTCTATCTAGAGATTAAAACAATATTTTATGACGACAATTAGTTATAGTTTTTAACCATGTATTTTAATTAATAATTAAATGACCAAATCATAGCGTCATTCAACATTCAACATCCTATTTAAAAATAATAATTTAGTAAAAGAAAAATGCGGCATGTTTATAAAAAAGAAAAGCATCACAAAAATGAAAGTAAGAAAATGTAGTATCTGGTGTGATACTACACTTAATTTCTTCTGTCCTCGGTCAGTGAAGAAGAAATCATTCTAGACTGAGGCAAGTTTTATTTTTGTCTTAATCTAAACTCCTACATTTTGAAAAGTGGGATTTACCACACATTAAAACACGATATTGAGTCTGACTCAGTCCTCGGGAAGGGGGAGGCAAGTAAATAAATGCCGTACTTCTATTTAAATGTAAACTCCTCAAAAACCTTAAAATTAATAATGAGTGTGACATCAGTAAAGCAGGGTTCAATATATATATATATATATATATATATATATATATATATATATATTAGAAGGTACCTCCCTTAGATATAGAATCTCGCCCCTATCTTCATTTTTATGGACGTTTTTATTTATTTGGTTCTTTATAAATTTATAGATGAACTATTTTATTAACTTATACATAACTATTTTAATAATTCATAGACTTGACTTGACTTGACTTGACTTGGTCCCTTAACCCCTCCTGGGTCGTAGGGGCGCTGCACCAATGAACTCCACACCAGCTGTCTCCACTTCTGGCGGTCATGGCAATGGACTGGGTTGTAGCGAAGTTGTAGCCCGTCCACTCTTTGATGCTGTCCGCCCATCTTTTGTGTTGTCTACCTCTCCTTCTCTTGCCTTGCACTGCTCCCTGCAGGATGGTTTTGGAGAGGCCACTGCCCCTTGTCACGTGACCATACCATCCAAGCTTTCTTTTTCTTACATTTGTCAGCAAATCTTCGTAGTTGTTCAGATTTGCGTTGATGAGCGCGCGAACTCCTTCGTTTGTGACACGGTCTGAGTACGAGATGCCAAGTACTCTTCTGTAGCATCTCATTTCTACCGTTTGGATTTTTCTTTGGAGCTCGGCTGTCAAGGTCCATGACTCGCATGCATACAAAAAGATGGATAATACTAGTGTATGCAGCAGCTTCAGTTTGCAACGGAGACTAATGTTTCCGTCTTTCCAGATTGATTTCAGTTTTGCAAGTGCTGCTGCCGTTTGTGCTGCTCTTGCCAGGATTTCAGTCTTGGATCCTTTGTTGCTGAGTATAGCGCCAAGGTATTTGAACTGGTTTACGGTTTCCAGTTCTTGGCCGTTGGCTGTTATCGTTGTTGATAATGGTTGTCCACTATTCGTCATCAGCTTCGTTTTTTCAGCATTGATCTCCATTCCGTACCTCGTGGATATTCTGTCGAGGCGGCTCACTAGATTAGAAAGTTCTGTTTGATTTCCGGCAAGTCCATCAATGTCATCGGCGAATCTGAGGTTTGTGATGGTTCGTCAACCAATGCTGACTGTGCCCACGTGATCATCCAGGGCATCTGACATGATTCGTTCAAGGAGGATGTTGAAGAGTGTTGGCGACAACAGACAGCCCTGGCGAACACCAACCGCAGTGTGAAACCAATCCCCCACTGAACCCTGAACGAGAACTGCACTTGTAGCTTTAGTATACAACTCCTGTATTATTTTGATCTTTTTTTGACCCATGTTGTATTTCTTCATTGTTGACCACAGTGCGTCATGCCAGACCCTGTCGAAGGCTTTCCTGAAATCAACAAATACATGATATAATTCTTGTTGTTCTTGTCTGTACTTCTCGCTCAGAACTCGTAGATTGAAGATTTGTTCTGTGGTGCTTCTACCCCTACGGAATCCAGCTTGTTCTTCAGCGATGATCTCTTCTGCTTGTGGTCTAAGTCTGTTCAAAATGACCCTCAGCATTACCTTGCTGGCATGGCTGATAAGACTAATGGTCCTGTAATTTTGACACAGCTGTAGGTTACCTTTCTTGGGAAGCGTGATGATGAGTGACTGTGTCCAAGTTGACGGCCACTCTCCAGTCTGCCAGATTTTGTTGCAGATTTGTGTTAGGATATCGGTTACTATTGTTCCTCCCTTCTTAATCATTTCGGCTAGGATGTTGTCTACTCCTGCTGCTTTTCCCGTTTTCAACGATTTAATAGCCTGTACTACTTCTTCCCGTAGGATTGGGTGGTCATCACTGTTCGTTGACTCCTGACTGGTTAGAACACTGATATCACCGTTGTTCTGGTGGTTGTACAGCTCTGAGCAGTATTCTGTCCACCTGTTCAGGATGCATTGATTTTCTGTTAGGCATCGGCCCTCTTTGTTGTGGATAGTGTTGGCTCTTGATGGTTTCTGCTTCGTCAGGTCTTTCACTATTTTGAAAGCCTTCTTGCTATTGTTGTTGTTTAGGTTCTCTTCGACTGAAATGCATTGTTTGTCTATCCAGTCTTCCTTTGCCTCTTTCATTCCTTTCCGGATTTGCTTGTTGACATTTCTGTATGCTATCACTCCTTCAGAGTTCTTGGTTTTCTTGAGCTCTCTCCTAGAGTCGCACATATCGAGGATTTCGTCTGTGACCCATGGTTGAGTTTTCCGGCGCTGTTTCCCCGAGACTTCGTTCGCTGTTTCGGTCATCACTTTGTTGAATTTGGTTGTCAGTGCTTGCGTATCTTCTTCAAGCTTGAGGAGAGCAGCAAATTTACCGCCAATTGTTGCTTGAAAGGTTTCGAGTATGTCGGGATCTTTCAGTCTGTCTAAATTGAACTTTAATCTAGTGTTCTTTGGCCTATTGAGCTTCTTTAGTCGTACCTTGAAGTTCAGTATCACTAGGTCATGATCACTTCCCACATCCGCCCTGGAAATGCTCTTGACCTGGCTTTGTTGATTCCCGATCTGAACCATCTCTTTAACATGATATAATCAAGCTGGTGATGTGATCCGTTGGGGGCATGCCGCGTCCATCGTCTTGAAGCCTTGTGCTCACCAAGAGTGTTTGCCAGCACCATGTCATTGTAGCTAGCGAATTCCAGTAGGCGCAAACCGCGCTCGTTGGTTGTTGCGTTGCAGGAGGGGCCGCAGTAGTTTTTCAAATCTTCGAGTGCATCTGCACCCACTTTGGCGTTCCAGTCTCCCTGAATGATGAGAATGTCATTCTTATCCACCTTGTCGATGGTTTCCTGTAGTTGAGCGTGGAATTCCTCCACCTGGTCGTCGCTGTACTCAGTTGTAGGTGCGTAGGCTTGTACTATTGTGATGTTGAATGGTGTTGCTCCAAGGCGAATGGCGATGAGCCTGCTGGATATTGGATGGCACCCGAGTACTGAGTCTTTGACGGCTTTATTGACGAGAAAGCCTACTCCGTTCATGTGCTTATCCACTTCACCGCTGTAGTACAGCATGTGGTGATCATCTGTAAGGTGTTCACCGATATTCTTCCATCTGACTTCGCATAGTCCGACAACATTCCATGTGTAACCCTTCAGCCCATTTATGAGTTCTTGCAGCTTTCCTGTTTGGGCAAGCGTTCTGACATTCCATGTGGCTATACTGACACTGTCTCTTCCTCTTATTTTCGTTGTTCTCGTTGTTCTCGTTGTTGCATCAGTAGCACACTTTTCACCCTCGCCCTGATGCGAGACGGGGGGCGCGACCCTTGTTAACCCGTGCGACGGCCGAGCCGGTATGGATTTTTGTATTATGTTCATTTTTTTCCATGCAGTGTGTCTTGGGCAAATGTAGTCTAGCGGCGCCCATCCCTCTCCAGACTGCTAGCCCCGGTCGAAGTCCCTCGTGATATGAGGGTTCGCCCTGGCCCCGGATATATGGCCGTTGGACTCGCGATGAGTCTCTTCCGCCCTGGCCGTTGACCTCAAAGTGGTTCATCCGCCCATTGATGTTGTATCGACATCACCCCCTCACGTCGTTTAGCCCGCCAGCTGAAGCGGTTTACCGGGGTATGGCACTTAGAGCCAGCACGTGAGAGATTTAGGGATGAGTGAGGACCAGTGACACCCGTCCACCCATACAGCTAGGGAGCAGCATGACGAACGCCAAAGGTACTACCTCTCTTCAGGGCCCCTATACACCCAAATGCCGTACTTCTATTTAAATGTAAACTCCTCAAAAACCTTAAAATTAATAATGAGTGTGACATCAGTAAAGCAGGGTTCAATATATATATATATATATATATATATATATATATATATATATATATGTATATATATATATATATATATATATATTACAAGGTACCTCCCTTTAGATACAGAATCTCGCCCCTATCTTCATTTTTATGGACGTTTTTATTTATTTGGTTCTTTATAAATTTATAGATGAACTATTTTATTAACTTATAGATAACTATTTTAATAATTCATAGATACCTATTTTATTTCAGAGATAATTGTTTGATCTATGAATTAATAAATAATATATATATATATATATATATATATATATATATATATATATATATGTATATATATGAGCCCATAATTGGACATTATAATATTCAACACCGAGTGAGTCTTCTGAACTTTTTATATGATTTTGCTTTTTCTATGGTTTTATTAACTTGCATATATATATATATATATATATATATATATATATAGAGAGAGAGAGAGAGACGCCGCCTCTATAACCGAGTCCTATCGGATGTCGTTATGTTTACACTCGCCGCTTTCAGTGTTAAATATAACCTTATTTTTCTGTTATCACGTGATAATCTCTCGGGGCCTAAGTTATCACGTGCAGGTTCAAGTTTCTCTGTGAACCTAGTTCGCGCCCTTTGTCCGTCTAATATAGTTATTTCCCTGCACTGATGAGAGCCGTGAGCTCGAAACGACGTCGTACGAAAGTAAAATATTTAAAAAATATAATTTAATATTATTAGAAGCTCCTTTAAGTACTATTTCAAGTAAAAGCACCGTTGTAGAGATTAAAAATAGACATTCACCTAAAGTCCCAGTGCAAGACTCCGACTCTGTTGTTGAGTCCTATCGAATTTCTTCATGTTTACACTCAGTGTCAAATATAACTTCATTCATCTGTTATCCCGTGACAATCTCTCGTGACCTAAGGAACTAAGTGGACGCTTACAGATTGAAGGTGTTTCGATGAACCGGGTTCGCCCCCTTTGATCGTCTGAGATTGTTATTCACCTGAGATGATTAGAACCGTACGCTCAAAACGACGTCTTACGTAGGTGCAATGTCTTTAAATCTTACAACTAGTCAAGACATTATTTTAAAATATATTTAATTCCATGCCGTTCGTTGAACAATCTCCTTATTGTTCTATATCAGTCAATTTGCCGCATAATTTGCTGTCACAAATTTATGCTGGTTTTCAAACAGATTTCTGATGTGACTTGTAATTTAATATTAAAGTTCTTAGGGAGTTAAGCAGTTCTTTGTCATGTGAACTATTTCGGATATTTTAAAACAAAACAGTCAGTTTATCATGGTCCCCGGCAGTGTTGATCATACATAACCCCCCACTAAACAAAACGTCAGCGGTCCCGATAAAAGATTCAACTACTTCTTTGAATTAATATATAACTTACATATTTTATGTTAAAAACGAAATATTTTACTGACCTGTTTAATTCGTCTTTTTGTTACATCATGGAGGGCTGTATGTTGGAAAAGAGTATTTCAAGTAGTATCAATTTTGACCAGGGTCGATTTTAGTGCGTGTTCGGGTGCCGCACACCTTGGGAAATCGTACTGTTCACACGATGAATAATCAGACAAGATGAACCAAAGTTCAAATCACCAAGTAAGAGGTCAAAAGAAACAAAGATACGTTAGGCAATATGATGATAATGTGACTTTTTATGTTGTTGATAAAGATACGAACATGGCACAGTTCCGTGTGGTAGTCTAAGCTAAGCGGGCGTTAAATAATTTTCCTGCGAGACTTTGAAACATTGAACTAGCTGTAAGGCAGTTGTGCCCCCAAAATGTCTGTTCGTCGAGTTTACCTGTTTATACTCTAACAACATAAGTTATTTACAGGGCTTTACGCGTTCCACGACTTTTGGAGCTGTTCCTGCTCCAATGCCCAAAATTGGAGCTAGCTCCTCTCACGCTCCCCATTTTCAAACTATGAAATATGAGCGGCTCTTTTTCACGCGCTCCTTAAATAAAATGTACATTCTTTCATAAACGTTCTATTCTGCCAATGAGTGGTCAAAGGATAAGGGTGTGCGTCAAATGATCTTGTCAATATGGGTGGGGATGGCACTTTAAGTGTAAGATCGTAAGATAATATTTTACAAAATCCCGCTAATATTTTAAGATATGTTAAGGGTTATATGCGAACATGTCGGACGAAGCATAGAATTTTACGTGCATTTTAGTTTCCTGAGGTATAAAATAGAAATAGAAAAATTAGTGGATGATTTTTAAACTATTTTCATTACATTTTTTCAGCGGAGTAACATTTGAAATTATATTTTTTTTAGATTTGTTTTAAGTAAATAAAGATTTACTTTTAAAAATTATTAGTGATAATTTTCTTTTTAAAGTCAGCTGACCATAGGAAAATAGCCAGATGACCATAGGCATATAGCTAAATGCAAAAAGGCAAATAGCCAGATGACCATAGGCAAATAGGCAAATCAGAAAAGGCAACAAGCTAAACAATAATAGGCAATCACCAAATCCGAGTAGGCAAATAACCAAATACAGATATGCATGTACATATAAATATTTATATATATATTAACATATTTAAGTATATATACATATATATATATATATATATATATATATTAACATATTTAAGTATATATACATATATATATATATATATATATATATATATATATATATATATATATATGAATAGGCTACATAATAATAGGAAAATCAGAATAAGCAAATAGCTAAATAAGAATTAAAAGGCAAACAGCTAAATCAGAATAATAAAATAGCCAGATGACCATATATAGCCAAATAAGAATAAACAACAGCAATATAAGGCAAATAGCAAAATACATGTACATATATATATACATGTACATATATATATATATATATATATATATATATATATATATATACATACATATATCCGAATAGCCAAATAGCAAAATAAGACTAAAGAAATAGCTGAATCAAAAAGACAAATAGCTAAACAAGAATAGGCAATAGCAAGATGACCAAAGAAAAATAGCCAAATCATAATAAGAAAATAGTCAAATAATAACAAGCAACTAGCCAAATTAGAATAGCCAAATAGCTAAATCAGAATAGGCAAATAATCAAATCAGAATAGGCAAATAGCTGAACCAGATGATAATATGCTAATAACCAAATCAGAATTGGCAAATAGCAAGATCAGTATAGGCAAGTAGCCAAATTAGTATAGGCTAAGACCCATATGACCATAGGCAAATAGCTAAATCAGAATACATAGCGAAATCAGAACAGGCAAATAGCAAATAAAAAGGCAAATAGCCATATCAGAATATGCAAATAGCCATATCAGAATAGGCAAATAGCCAAATCAGAAAAGGCGAATAGCCAAATCAGAATACGCATATTGCTACACAATAATAGGCCAATAGCCAAATCAGAATAAGCAAATAGCTAAACCAAATGCCTACAGACAAATAGCTAAATGAGAATAGGCAAATAAGCAAATTAGAATAGTCAAATAGCAAAATCAGAACAGGCAAATACCCACACCACATGACATCAGCTAAATTAGAATATACAAATAAGCAAATAAGAATAGGAATATAGCCACATCGTAATAGGCAAATTGCTCAATAAAAATAGCGAAATAGCTAAATAAGAATAAACAAATAGCTAAACACGATAACTATAGGCGAATAGCTAAATCAAAAAAGCAAATAGGCAAATAAGAAAAGGCAAATAGCCAAATAAGAATACCCAAATAGCCAAACCAGATTACGATAGACAAATAGCTTAATCAGAATAGGAAAATAACAAAATCAGAATAGACAAATAGCTAAACCAGGTGCCCATATGCCAATAGTCAAATAAGTATAGGCAAATTGCTAAATAAGAATAGCTAAATAGTTAAATCAGAATAAACAAATAGCAAAATCAGAATAGACCAATAGCCAAATCAAAATAGGCAAATAGCCGAACACAATAAGTATAGGCAACTAGCTAAATCAGTATAGGCAAATAGCTAAGCCACCCCCCAAAAATAGCTAAATAAGAATAGGCAAATAGCTAAACCAGATTACGATAGACACATAGCTAAATCATGGTAGGAAAATAGCAACATCAGAATAGGCAAATAGCTAAACCAGATGGACATATGCGAATAGCCAAATCATGGTGGTCTATTTGACCACTCGTAATCACAATATACAACTAGCTAAATAAGAATATAAAAATAGCTTAATAAGGCTAGGCAAATACGCAAACCAGATGAGTCTAGGCACATGGATGAATCAGAATATGCAAATAGGTAATTCAGAATAGGCAAATAGCCAAATCAGAATAAGGAAATAGCTAAACTAGTTTACTATAGGCAAATAGATGAATCAGAATACACAAATAGGTAAATCAGAATAAGCAAATAACCAAATCAGAATAAATGAATAGCCAAAAAAAAATATATATATATATAAATATATATATATATATATATAAATATATATATATATAAATATATATATATATATAAATATATATATATAAATATATATATTTATAAATATATATATATATATTCATGAATATAAATTTATAAATATATATATATATATATATATATATATATATATATATTTATATATATACAAACATATATTAGAATAGGTCAAATAAGAAATGTCAAATAAGAATAGGCAAATAACCCAATTAGGAATAGACCAATAGCTAAATCAGAATTCGCAGAAGGCTTAATCAGAATAGCCGAAGTAGAACAGGCAAATAGGCAAATCAGAATACACAGATTGGTCTTAATTTTTAGAGTGTTGAGAATCTAACTTTAATCGCTGGCGGCCATGTTGGTATTTATTTTTTTTAAAGATATGTTTTCCTTGGACTAAAGATATTTTTCCTTGGACCGAAAATATGTTTTACTGCTTCAACATTTTATTACACACAAAAAAAACTTTGAACATTCTATTTAAAAAAGCAAATTTTAACGGAATGTAACGAATAAAGCAAACATGAAAAGGTTAAACATACTAGTTGTGAATTTAAGAATAACAAAAGGTCGCAAAAAGACGACGGGTATAAATGGATCATAAAAGTTTAATTTGATATATACTAAAAAATAAATTAGAATGTGGCATTTCACCCCAAACATCGATTTTATCGAACATTTGGATGAATACCGAGCGAAATCGGTGAGAAAATCGAACGGTCCCTATAGTACAATTGAAGCTAAAATTATTTATTTAAAAACACGAAGTAAAAGTAAAATTGGCTTATTTATTCAATCAGCAATAAACACCCTTGTCATAAATACAAAGATAGTTCAAATCTTTAAGAAAATAACTTCAAATACATCCATATACTCACTGGCGCATTTGAAGACATTTGTTGCCAAATTGACTCCTGCCTTAAGAAAAGTGTCCAATCAAAAATGTAACATGTAGATGTGACAATCTACTTGCGTCTATAAAAAAGTGAAAAGTAAAAATGTTCTGTTTTTATGTGTAACTCTTTCGGTCTTTCTCATTCTCTTTCCCTTCCTCTATCCTTCCTCTCCCTCCTCTCTCTATCTCCCTATCTCATATACATTTACCAGAGATATCATTTAAAAAAATAACTCAGAGTTTAACTGGAACTTATTTTCTTTTCTTTTTTTTTGTTACCGAATAGAAAACTAATGTTAAAAAAATCAAATAATTTTGGAGCGAGGAGCGATAAAATCACGCTCCTTAGTACCTAATGGAGTTGCTCACGCTCCACTCCAGTTCAATATAAAATGAGCCCTCTTCTCCTTCGTTCCAGCAAAAAAGAGCGTTCGTCTGGAGCGCGCTCTTTTTTTGGGGGGCTCTGTAAAGCCCTGATTATTTACCTAACCTTTGTAAGTGTATAAAATAAGCAGTTTATTAAGAGCAATATTGCATCTCTGTATATGAGGTAATGTGTTTTCTCTAGAAAGAAATAAACGCTCATAAATTGCAAATGAAAGTCGTCATGTATTCGTTTTGTACGATGATAGGTTTTATATTACAGCTCAACTGAAGCCATTAGACGGATCATGACCACGGTTATAAAGAGAAAAAGGCAGAGGACGAAGAGATAAATGAAGCGACATTAGCGGCGGTGAAAAAAAAACGACAAGGCGAACTCAGCGTCAGGCAGTTATTATCATCATCATCATCATCATCATCATCATTATGATTTGTTATGCATCCTTGAGCATTTCCCCTTTAACTATCTTCTCAATTCACCTGTTAAATTAAACATTTTAGTATATTATCGATATTTAGATCAAATTCTGTCAAATATCTTATTTGACAACACCCAAGAGTGACCCCTCGCTTTCTCCCTCCTACCACTTTCTCTGTGTTTATGCAATCGCTATCTTAATCGCTATTTTAAACTGATACACGTTATTGCTGTTCTTAATTCAATCTGCCAACTTATTCCACAAACGTATTACTCTGTGAGCAAAAAAAACTTAACTGGTATACAGATCTATTTTTTGAAAACTGCATTGACAATAAACTTCAAGATGTAGGAAAAATAGTAAAAAAATGCCCACCATAGTTAGAAATGTCATTCATTTTCTTGAAAGTCTTAATTATATCACCTCTCATGTTTCTCTCCAGCAAAGTAGTCAAGCCCAATGTGTCCAATCTCTCCCTCTAACTGCACTCCTTTACTTTACTTATTTATTTCGTCAACCTTTCTTTGTACGTTTTTCACTTTCAATATTACATTCCATTGTCCATGTCTAGACGATAGAGCCCAGGTCTGGGTGCAGTATGCTATATGAGGTCCTATTAGAGCTTTCTATATCGATGGCGATGAAAGAGAGGAAGACAAAAGAAAGCGAGACATCGGTAAATTCAGGATTTTATATTCAAATGGAATTTGTGCTTGTCGATTAAAAAAAATGTGGTAAAGAGACTAATGAATGAGTGCATACCAACATGCACACGCATAAGAACGTGTTTTATACGCACCTCGTAAAAGAAATGAACGAATGAACACACACACGCAGACAGAATCTAAGAACACGCACTGACATATAAGGAACACACTCACACACCCGCTACAGAAAGTAAGATGCGCGAAAAACGGCGTAAGTTGAACCGACCAGAAAAAGTAGTTTAAAGACTTTTTAGAAACGTTTTAAAAAGTCACAACGCCATATGTACAGGGTGGGCCAAAATAAGGGTCCTATCTTTAAATTTGAATAACTTGAATTTGAATAACTTCCACAAAATAAAAGTTAAACTCACCAAACTTTATGTGTGTGTAGACTGACCCTTCCGAGATTTTTTGAAATAAACAAAACAAATTTTAGCCGAAAAACACTTCTTAAAACTTACAAAAACTAAAGTATTGTTTTTTACACTGTTTTGAGTTTTTTAAGCAAAAATAATGTTTTCTAAATGAGGGTACGTTCCTTAGGGCTAATACGGCTCATGCTTGCTTCGGAAGGGGTCCTTTACTTATTCTAAAGAAAAAAAAAAATCAATAAATAAAAAAGTTATGAATTTTTAAAAATAGGACCCTTATTTTTGCCCACCCTGTAGTAATTATTTGAAAAAAAACTATTTTATTTTATAGCGTTTAGTTGTAGCCATTTATATTGTTTATGCTTTTTAGAAACATTTCTTTGTTTGTTTTTTAATTTTATATGATTAGTTATTATTATCATTATTATTATTATTATTATTATTATTATTATTATTATTATTATTATTATTATTATTATTATTATTATTATTATTATTTGTACTCACTAGATGTTCTCACACATGTCATCATCAGTGATTGCTAATCGACAACTACCGGTGGTATTCCCTCCCCAGAGTTCCAGTATTCTCCAACTCTTTTCGATAGCCACCGCCAATAAACTTGCAGTATCGCAACAGCCGCTCACCATTGATTGTTCGCTGGTAAGGACCATTGGTATTCTCTGGGATTTGGGTGGCAATAAGCCTCCCCAAGGTCCTAGCACTCTCTGCACTTCCAGTGCAGGTCTGGTTTGTGCTGTTCCTTCCTCGGTCTTCTCATACTCCTTTACCCTCTGTAAATAGTATTATTATTATTATTATTATTATTATTATTTACTCACTAGGAGTTATCACACTGGTCATCGTCAGTGGTCACCCACTGCCGACAACCTGTGGTATTCCCTGGAGTCTGAGTGACAACAAGTCTCCTCAGGCCTCCAGTATGCTCCACCTCTTTTCGTTCATCACCGCTGATGACCTTGCGGTAATCGCAACAGCCACCTGCCAACGATTTCCTGCTGATAAGGGCCATCGGTCCCCTCTGGGGCCTGAGTGGCAACAAGCCTTCCCAAGGTCCCAGAGCTGTCCGCGCTCTTCCAGTGGAGGTCTGGTTTTGCGCTTTCCCTCCTCGACCCTCTGTCCATAATTTTCGTGGCGTCAGCCTATGCTTGCGCCTCTCTCGTGCGGTTGTATTTTCCCCGGTTCTGTTGTTTTGTGCTTCCATGTGTTTGTTCTCCATTCGTTGCTTAGATTGGTTGGTTTCCGCATTCGAGGACATTTCTCAGGATTGTAGCTGTTTTGATCATTACTGTCCTTTGTATGGTCTCAGTTATCCCTTTGATTCCTATTTCTCCTAGTCTTTTCTCCATGTTTTTTGGGACTGTTCCTAGTGCTCCTATGATTATTGGTGTTATACTGACTTTCTTCATGTTCCATATTCCTTTCAATTCTCTGGCAAGTTCAGTATATTTGCTTCTCTTTTCCGTCTCTTTGATCTTCACTCTGTGGTCTGCTGGAACGGCAAAGTCCACGATTTTGTAGGATTTTTCTTTCTTGTTGATTATTATCATATCCGGTCTCCTTGCTGTTATGGGTTTGTCTGTTTGTACATTCATATCCCATATAATTTTGTGTTTTTCGTTTTCTAGTACAGTTTCTGGTTTGTGTTTGTACCGTTTTCTTGCATATTATTATCATTATTATTATTATTGTTAGTAGTAGTAGTATTGTATATGTTTACTTTATTATTAAACATGTTGTAATTTTATACTTATTTCTTTTATAACTTTTATTACTTAATTAGTGTAGGTTGATGAATTTCCTATAGATGAACACCTTCAGGATGTCTTATTCAAATGTCTAAATATTTTATTTTGACCCAATTTTGTGTTATCATTCTTTCTACTAATGCAGCAACAGAGGGTTCAACATCTGTTACTTTTAGGCTACGTTAGCTACTCACAGTTATTCGGACACAATACACCCGTAAAAAATATACATTTGGGAAGTACTATTCTATGCGGCATACAAACGATATTTAATGGTAAATAATTTCTTTTGTAAAACATCTTTTGGAAAAATATTCAATCTTAAATTTTTATATCTAAATCAAGAAATGTTGACATCTTCAAATGTCTTCACATTTTAATTCTAATTCATTTAGATATATCAAAGAGGTTGCTTTTAAAAACTCATATATATATATATATGGATATATATATATATATGCAGATATATATATATATATATATATATATATGCAGATATATATATATGCAGATATATATATATATATATATGCATATATATATATGCATATATATATGCAGATATATATATATATATGCATATATATATATATGCATATATACATAAATATACATATATACAGATATACATATATATACATATATACATATATATACATATATACATATATATACATATACAGATATATATATATATATATCTGTCAATATATATATATATATATATATATATATATCTGTAAATATACATATATACAGATATATATATATGTAAATATACATATAGATATATATATATGTAAATATATATATATATGTAAATATACATATATACAGATATATATATATATCTGTAAATATACATATATATATATATATATGTATATCTGTAACTATATATATATATATATATATATATATATCTGTAAATATACATATATACAGATATATATATATATATATATCTGTAAATATACATATATACATATATATATATATATATATATATCTGTATATATATATATACATATGTACATATACATATATATATATACATATGTACATATACATATATATATATGTATACATATATACATATACATACATGCATATATATATATGTATATATATATATATGCATATATATATGCAGATATATATATATGCATATATATATATATATATATGCATATATACATAAATATACATATATACAGATATACATATATACACATATATACATATATATATACATATATACATATATATACATATACAGATATATATATATATATATATATCTGTAAATATATATATATTTATATCTGTAAATATATATATACAGACATATATATCTGTAAATATACATATATAGATATATATATATATATCTGTAAATATATATATATATATATATATATATATATATATATGTAAATATACATATATACAGATATATATATCTGTAAATATACATATATATATATATATATATATATATATATATATATCTGTAACTATATATATATATATATATATATATATATATATATCTGTAAATATACATATATACACATATATATATATATATATATATATCTGTAAATATACATATATACACACATATATATATATATATATCTGTATATATATACATATGTACATATACATATATATATATGTATACATATATACATATACATACATGTATATATATATATATGTATATATATATATATATATATATATATATATATATATATATATATATAACCACTAGCAAAGTTAATCAACGTTTGTTTCGTAAGGTATAGTTTCCTATGTAATTTAATCACATTACTACTAAAATTGGTGTTAGTTCTGAGATAGAGTGATAATTTTTAAAATCCATTTTAATTTAGTAGGAAGGCAAGTAAATAGGGTCTCCCGGGCATCGTCTGTATGGGACAGCTATTTTACTAATAAAATGATCACGAATATAAACTTTTAAAATGGCATTCCATTTACTAAAAAACATTTGCGTGTTTTCCTTTTCTTAGATACGTGAATAAATGCACGTGAGCGCCAAAACGCTACTCACCCAGGCGCCGTTTAAATGGGGCCGTGCGCGTTTTTCCTGTCAATGTGTGATTCGTGTTTTCGCGTCTCGCAGCGACAGCCGTAATAATAAATTGTTAGGCGAACCGATGCTCTGTGCGTGTAAAACAGGATCGTCGATCTAAAATGTCGACGCATTTATCTGTCGTTCGTGTCGGAGCAAAGTGGACGAGGCACGTAAATCAAGGTAAATAATTTTGTCCATAGGAAGACAGAGAAAACCTGCGATGTGATAACGGGTAAAAGAAAAAAAGGGGAAAATATATTCCTGGCTTTTGGGATCCTGAATTATTCGCGATGCTAGCTACAATTGATATGTGTATGGTGTGTTTCTTGAATCAGCACGTTCTGAGAATATAATGCCATTTCTAATTGAAGGGTGACAGACGTACGCAGAAACCGGCAGACGGGCGGTCAGAAAATTTTGAAGAGATGTGTGGATACATCTGAAAATATTGATGCAAATATAAACGTTACAGACCGACGAATATTATATCTAAAAATGTAAACCTAAGAGAACAACGACCGATCTATTAAAAACCTTAGCATGACAGACTAAAACACATGAATAATATCTCTAACTAAAGCGTACTTGAGACACAAACTGACCGATCAAAAGAGGGAGTAGGAGTTTATATAGAGATTCACTGAATTAAAAAAAAATCGTCGCAGATTAAATATATATAACATTACTTAGGTATGTTCACTATCAAATGATAGAATTGTTCAATTTCACTGTGATATGTTGTGGATGCATTTTACTACTTTCAGTAGTAAAATGCATAAAATTAAAGTTTCGCACGCATGAAATTAAATATATATAACATTACTTAAGTGAGTTAAATATCAAATGATAGAATTTTTCAATTTCAGTGGGATATATTGTGGATGCATTTTACTACCGAAAGGCATAAAATTAAAGGTTCACATTCAGGAAATTAAATACATACATATATATTTACAAACATAGTCATCTGAATTTTTTCCCATAGTTATCTTGCTATTTGCCTATTCTGATTAAGCTATTTGCCTGTTCTGATTTAGCTATTTCCTATTCGGATTTAGCTATTTTCATATGGGCATCTAGTTTAGCTATTTGCCAATTCTGATTTGGCTATATGCCTATTCTTATTTGTCTATTTGCTTATGGTCATCTAGCAATTTTCCTATTCTGATTTGGATATTTGCCTATTCTTATTTAGCTTTTTGTCCTATTATCATTTAGCTATTTGCATATAGTCATCTATGTTAGCTATTTGTCTATTCTGATTTGGCTATTTGCTTATTCTGATTTGGTTATTTGCTTATTCTGATGTACCTATTTGTCTATTCCGATTAATCTATTTCCCTATAGTAAACTATTTTAGCTATTAGCTTATTCTGGTTTAGATATTATCATATTCTGATTTGGCTATTTGACTATTCAAATGAATTGTGACAGACCCATGAAAACTTTGTTAAAAACTTAGATGTGAAATACAAACAAAATACTATTTCAAATTTAAGTATAGCTAACCCACTTGAAAACGGAATAACAATTTATAGAGATTAATTATCACATTACGTTACAAAGTAACCAACATACTATGTTAAATGTAAGGCTTGATATATAGACATACATAAATATTATCTCGAACTTGTATCTTCAGTACTAAGATGTGTTGCGCATTCACAGGTAACATGAATTGAAACAAATGCATAGAAGATATTGCCAAGGCTGCTGCTAAGAAGGTAGGCTCTCTCTATCGTGCTAGAAAACTTCTCACACCTGATAATATCCTATATCTTATATGTTTGATCTCTCGTTTTTTTTGCTCTCTTCTAGAGAAATGCGGCCTTGAAAAGAAAGGTACCGATGCACGTTAAATACTATTGTTTACTAATTCTTCATTTATCTCCAAAGCCAATTATGGACGTTAAAACGAAAGCAAATTAAAAGTATTGTACTTTTTTTTAAATGCGTTGATAATTGAAGAGTAATTTAAATTTGTAAATTGCGAGGTTTTTTGTCTAATATAACTCCCCCACGTAGCCAGGGGGTGCCAGGGAGGGACAAGCACCCCCCCCTGCAATTACATTTGCACCCCCTGAAATTTGTGATCCAAACAATATTATAAATATAAATGCTCTTATATTTCCTAGTCAACTATACTTCTTCATTATGAACCAGTATTTACTTTTGCGTAATATATTTTACAGCAGGGCCGGATTAAGGGGCCAAGGGGCTGGGCCCTGGGCCACCCACAAAGAGGGGACCTCCCACCAATTTTTAACATAATTTCCGATTTCAAAAACGCTTCTTTGGATTTTATTTTGTTTAAAACTTAATTTTCAATTCCTGGTACTAATGATACCATAATAAATATTCACGGATTTTAAACTACCAGTTAAAATAAATCTATTGACCATAATAACATCTAAATATGATTTAAATTCATGTTACCTTGTAAAAAGAAAGAAAAAAAATTAAAATGTACGTGTTCTCAAACTCAAACATAACTTCGCTAGTTTCAGATCAAGTGGTGAGGGAAACAAAGCCTCGATGCTTTTCACCTGTTTCCTGCTTGATGAAAGAGATTGTCAGTGTATCTGTCTTTTTTTGTCAACTTACCAAATATATATTTTTAAATATTGTTAATTCACACTATTTAATATCATAAATTATCAATTTCATAATTATAATTCAAATGATGTAATATAAACACAAAATGAATTAACGTTGTTGTTCTGCCAGCTTCTTTTAAAGATATTTTTTTAATTTATAAAAGAAAGTGTTGTCTTCATTCAAAAGATAGAAATGAATACTAGCAACCTAAATTATTTTCAAATGAAAGTGGGAATTAGTTTTAAAAAATATTTTTGTATTTTATCACGAATCTCAAATACGTTTTTTTCTTTTTGTTGTCGGTTGCAACTATTAATTTTAAAAATTGTGAATGTTACATTCAACATTTTTGAAATTAACATAGAAAAAAGTCCCAGATTTCACCCGAGATGAAGTTGAAAGAAAAAACAGCATTGGTAGGGTATAAACCCCACTTACAAATAGAAGATTATAATAGAATTCTGTAGAGCTAGCAAGTAGCTACCTTATTTTACGAACTTTATGTTATTATTACTGTGTTTACTATGCTTTATGTGCTTTACTATGCTGATGTTGTTATTTACATGTACCTACCGAAATATACAACAATATATTTAGATTATATAAAAGAAATTGAAATTTTGTATCTACTTATTTATATTTATATATCAGTACACACATACACTGAACCAAAACGTCACTCATATTAGAATATCAGTATTAGTTTTGCCCCTCCTAAAATGCCTTGCCTCCCCTAAAAATGGCTTCCCCCTAAAAATGCCTTGCCCCCCCCCCTAAGTTAGAAGTCTGGCTATGTGCCTGATATAACAATGCTAATTATATATTTAAAAACATGGTAAGGTCTTTAACATTTAAAAGCAAAATGAAAAGAAAGGGTCGACGAACGTGTTGTAAGTACAAATAAAATAGTCATGGTGCTCTTGTAGCGTACGTCACGAATGCAAGGGAAATAACTCTTATTGACTTAAATATTTATCAAGTTTTTTTAGTAGAGAAACGCATTTAAGAAGAATTGGAATCGTTATGAACAAAAATGCGACGACATTTTTTATGTAACAAAGTTTATAACATCATTAAAAAATGTTAATGGCAAAAAGAAATAAAATGCGAGATAGTTGCAAAGGAATAGTAATTGTGTTTACAGAAACTGCGACGACATATTTTAATATAAAAAAGTTTATAACATAAATACAAAATGGTAATGTCTTTAACAGCACGAAAAAAATTAAATGCGACGATATTTGCGAGTAATTGTAATAGTTGTTTTTTTTAAATAATCTGCGACGAGGTTTTAAGTCGTCGCAACTTGGATGAATTGTTTTGTTTTCTAAAGAAGATGTTTATACCGCAATGATAGTTGCAAAGTTATTTGGCTTGTTATTATAGAAAACTACGAGGTTCATGTGACACATTCTATAACATATAGACAAATGCGTTACGGTGTTTAACATTAAAAACAGAAATGAACAGAATGGTTTCGGTGAACGTTTGTTATGATAAAAACACATTCGTGTTGCTGTTTATTTATTTCGGTAGATATTTTGGGATGCAAAACCATACGATACTTAGAGGAATTGCTTTTTTTTTTTATTAAAAAGATGCAACGAAAGCTGACGATAAATTTGTTACCCCGCCTAATAAACCGGTATCGTCCGGGCCTTTTGGTCTGGATTTACGCCGGTCTATTGGGGGTTGCCGGTCCTATGCAGTTTTAGAAGGTCCACCCTCCCAGGATTTGCCTCCCCTCTTTGGGGAGGAGTAAGTTTATTGCTTACTGTCTGAGGCGCCTCTACCGGGGAATGCCGACGGGGCTGCCCAGGCAATTTTTTAAATGGTCAGAGTGCTCACCTCTCGAGCGCTGGTTTATATAATCCCACTTTCCCGACCTTGCGTCACATCTTACCTTGTGGGAGGTAGATAAATAAAAGTAAGATTCTGGCCTTTTGGCTAAGGTCAAAGTGTATTATCTGTTCCGATAGATACTGCACCCCATACTGATATTGTCTTGTCCTTCGGGTCTTGATTTACGCCGGTCAATGGGTCTGTCCTGTGCAGTTCTGGGAGGTTAACCCCCTCCCAGGCTTTGCCTCCTCTCTTTGGGGAGGAGTAAGTTTATTGCTTACTGTCTGAGGCGCCCTGCCTAGGCAATTTTTTAAGAAACTCCGTACTTTTCTTCTAGAGTGCAAATTCCCACTTTCTGACCTTGTGTCACATTCTACTTTGTGGGGCGTAGATAAATAAGAGTAATCTGAATGGTTATTAAAGATAAATAAGAGTAATCTGAATGGTTATTAAAGATAAATAAGAGTAATCTGAATGGTTATTAAAGATAAATAAGA
>OY744531.1:90177566-90187566 GCA_963556195.1 Sepiola atlantica | reverse complement strand
ACATTACCATATCTTTTTCACTCAACATATCCGAGATCATCTTAACATATAAATAACATTTACTTTATTAGAAACTAACAGGAGATGCGCCTACATATGAAGTCCTCTATAACTGTAATTACACTCCTGATCTGAATAAAAGAATGCTAGAGTCCACTATGTTTCTAATATTACGTGCCGCAGGTGCTTGTTAGTATGATTGTTTTAACATATACTTCAATTGTTGATATGAAATATATATAGTAATATGTGTGATGCATCTCTATTGTTCTCTGATAGGGTGCATATGGAAATATTAGAATAAGCAAAAAGCACAGACACATATAAGCAAAAGGAGATTAATACGAAGTAATGTTTATTTTAAATGTTTTCCGTTTTCGGTCGAAATGTCTTGTTAAAAAAGTCTTTCAATTCTCATGAATAGTTTTGTTCTGGAGCAGAAATTGACTCTGAAACTTTTTGCTTTCCTATCAAATCTCTCTTAAAGTTCATACATGATATTCGTTGTTCTTTCTGTTTCACATAAAGTCAGCTCTCCGTACCGCTCTAAACACTTTTTCATACTTGAGGCTTTTCTCTACCTCTGCAAATCTACTCTCAGACCTGTTTAATATTTGAGCTTGTTGCTCTTGTCCTATTTAAGCGTTCGTGATGAGGTTCAGTAGCGTATCTGTAATTTAGGTGGCGCCACCATTTCTTCCTCTTTGCATTCTCTTTCTCTCTTTCTCTCTCTCTCTCGCGCAGACGTGATGTTGCGAGTACCAGTATCTACCAAGCTCTATTATAGGAATGTGTTCAGAATTGTCTGATCTATTCCCTGCTTCTTTTGTTCCAGCAAGATTTACTCGATTGTTTGGTGGTATTCACGAATTCGCTGTTCTAATACTTTGTTACAATGCAGCTTCCAGTAGTTTCTTTCTAATAGCTGCAGGCCAGCGGAACTCGCTTTCTGCTGACTGTTTTATTCCTACCTATAGCTTTTGACTTTTCAATACAAAGGTCAATCTGTGTCTCCTATCTTTTCGTTATTTGTTACTCCTTACATCAAGTGGCTTCATGCTTTGTCTGGAGCGGCTTCCTTAAAGAGATCTAATAAGATCATTACTTTGTGTAAATTCTTTTTTGGTTTATTTACACATTTTAATATTTACTTATAAAGCGAGTCGTGTGTATGTTCGACGTTGTCCTATTATATTATTTAACTCAGCATTAAATAACAATTTTGGAACCTATAGATATTTTTTTATTAATAAAAGAAAAAGAAAGAAAGGTAATAAAATGCTATAGCAAGAATTGTATCTTACCAGTAACATTGCGTTTATTTATGTATATATCTTTATTTGAGTGATATTTCGTGCAAAATCTTATTTACTAGGAAGGTGGAATTATTGACATAACAAAGCTTAGAGTTATATGATGTTTAACTTGAACAGTGGTCTTTTAATAAGCTTTGTCTGTAGTTGGCTATCAGTTTAATTGTTGGTTTGGTTGAAGTTTTGGTTGTAATTGGATGTCAGTTTAATTGTTTGTATGTTGAAGTTTTGGTTGTAATTGGCTGTCAGTTTAATTGTTTGTTTGGTTGACGTTTTGGTTGTAATTATTTGTCAGTTTAATTGTTTGTTTGGTTGAAGTTTTGTTTGTAATTGGCTGTCAGTTTAATTGTTTGTTTGGTTGACGTTTTGGTTGTAATTATCTGTCAGTTTAATTGTTTGTTTGGTTGAAGTTTTGGTTGTAATTGGCTGTCAGTTTAATGTGTTTGGTTGAAGTTTTGGTTGTAATTGGCTGTCAGTTTAATTGTTTGTTTAGTTTAATTTTTGATTGTAAATTACAATCAAAACTTCAACCAACCAAACAATTGAACTGGCATTCAACCTAACAAACAATTATTTTTTTGGTTGAAGTTTTGGTTGTAATTATCTGTCAGTTTACTTGTTTGTTTGGTTGACGTTTTTGTTGTAATTATCTGTCAGTTTAATTGTTTGTTTGTTTGTTTGTTTGGTTGAAGTTTTGGTTGTAATTGGCTGTCAGCTTAATTGTTTGTTTGTTTGGTTGAAGTTTTGGTTGTAATTGGCTGTCAGTTTAATTGTTTGTTTGTTTGGTTGGTTTAAGTTTTGGTTGTAATTCTTAAATTGGTGTAATTGATGCCGGTTAATAGATTTTACTTTAAAATCATAAAAAATAATTTGCTTCTGGCGTAGGGTAAACACACACATTTGGGTAACTATTGGGAAGCAGTGTTAGAAAATTGCATCGGCCTTGTTGATTGCCAACAAGGTCTATACGTAACTTAGCCGTGTGTTTTGTTATTTCAGCTTGATACGGATATAAATTGTCCGCTAGATTGTTTGTTTGTTTTTGCTACGCATAAGTTTCATTTTAATTTCGTTGATGCCAATTGTTTATTGATTAAATAATGCAGTCTGGATATATTTTGTATGGAATTTAGTAAAATTAAATTTTATTGTATTATTATTTTTTAGTTTTTATTTCATTTGTTTATTTATCTATGTATTCATTTTCATCGGTATTCGAGTGTATTTATTGTTACTTTTTATCTATATTTTGTGATGCAAGCTATCAAAATTGAATTAAAAGTTTAGCTTTGTTATTTATTCATCAATAATGTGCCTTTGTATGGTTGGGCGACTTCTGTCATATTATAGATGCATATATTGCTTATCGATATTTTAATATCGTAGTATCTGGAAACAGTTGTTATTGTCTGTTAAATTATTATAAGTTTGGTTATAATAATCTGTTGTTTGATATATATTTGGTATCAACTGTCTATTTACGTTGAATACCCACAAACACACACACACACACGCATATATATATATATATATATATATATATATATATATATATATATATATATATATATATATATATATATATATATATATATGTTTTATGTAGATGTGATCTTCTTTTTTATCATTTTAAAAATTGTATTACAGCTACACATTCTAGCGGATTCTTGAACATACATCTGATACACAAATGCACACACACACGGACACACATATGTATATATATATATATATAAATATATATATATATATATATATATATATATATATATATATAGAGAGAGAGAGAGAGAGAGAGATTATTTGATATACTTTTTGTGTATTTACTTGCATAAAGATGAAACTAAAATTATTTCATTTGTTTGCTTTGAAAAAAAAATAATGAAGTTAAATGGATAGTACACTTTCGATATTAACGGTTCTGATTTTTTTCTTGGTTTAATTTGATTAGGGTAAGAATTAGAAAAAAATCAGAATTTATTATCAAGGAATGATGTGTGTTTTATAAATTGGCAGAAACAATTGTATGAATAAAGATATATTTGAAAAACAAATGCTGAAAATTTAATAAATTATTATATTTTTAGCGCAAGTTATATATGTACACTATTGAGCTATTAATAAAACTTTCTTGTGAATTTAAAAGAAATTTAATGATATATATATATATATATATATATATATATATATATATCGCTTTTATTTGTGGTGAGTCTTGAAATAAAGACAGAACGTTGATTAATACACAAACTAATATATTGTGGTTGGCATATATATATATATATATATATATATATATATATATATATATATATATATATATATATATATATATATATATATATATATATACATGTATATATGTCTAAAGACGTTTTGAGTCATTTTAAACAAAATAAATCAGAAGGAAAAATCAGTTTAAATTCCCAGAGAAACCAACTAAATCCAACATATCGCAGACCTCGCATTCGTTGGAAAATTCATAAATAAAAAAAGGGGATTCAAGTATCTAACAGTGAAACCAAAACAGGGGACCTTAACTTAAACGTTAAAACGGGGATCATCAGCTGTTTACCATGTAACTGTTTCAGAGATTTAAAAACAGGACAGTTATAATATTTATGGCTCACCAATAGTGCTGATCAAACAACCATTTCCCCAATAATCAAGTGTAGCAAACATTCAGCTTAAATTTCACCTATATATACATAAATAAATAAATAATAATAATAATAATAATAATGATAATATATTACCCTTAAGACTACCGTGTGATATGGTAATTTGCATATCAAATAACATTAATTATAACAATAATAATACTATCCAAAAACTAAACCCAAGAACCATTCTGCAATATGGTAGCTAGCTAAAAAGTTATTAAGGAATAAAAGTTGCATTAGATGTAAAAAAAGATTAGGTACCATTGGTACAAGATAGGCAAGTAGATAAGAGGAAGGAAATTTAGCCACACAGATCTAAATTGCCAATATATAGTCTAAAGAAGCTTTAAGTCATTTCAAACAAAAGAAAGAAAAAAAGAAAATGCAGTTTAAATTCCCAGAGAAACTAACTATATCCAAGATATCGCAGACTTAGCATTCGTTGGAAAATTCATGAATAAATAAAAAAGGGGATTCAAGTATCTAACAGTGAAACAAAAACAGGGAAATTTAACTGAAATATTAAAACGGGGATCATCAACGGTTTAGCATGAGCATATACATACAGGAATTTAAATAAAATAATTGTGTTTATTTAGTGAAGGATTAATATCCAGAGGACTCAATTTCTGTGGTGATGATATATTTTTATTTTAAATTTCACTATATATGATCAGTTTGATCATACATTGATATTAGTGGTTTCACAGAAACATTAGAAACTCCCCCGTGCGTTTAAATATACTAAGCCTTACTATTCTTTAGTCGATGCATTTGTAAACTAGTATATATTTATATATCTCCCCGATGAATAAAGAGGAAAATGCCTGCTAATGGGTAGCATGAAAAATTGGAATGCATCCTTATATGACTGACGAGTCGCGTTACAGCAATTTTACAAGCCGAGTGGAATTATTGATAAAACAAAGCTTGGTGTCAGATTATGTTTAACTGAAACAGTCGTCTTTTTATCAAATTGGTCTGTAATTGGCTGCAAGTTTAATTGTTTAATTGTGTTTAAGTTTGGTTTTAATTTAAAACAAGCCGCGCGTGCGTGGTCTCCATCTGTGTGTGACTCGATGTGACGAGTGTAAAATGCAATAAATTTGGGCAATTGGGGGCATTTTGACCCCCCTTTTACCGCCTGGGGGCACGAACCAGAACTTTTCTGAGGTCAAGGATGCTCATTTTATATCCAGAACAATTGTCTCTATATGTTGGCCAAGTTTCAGAAAAATTGAATGGATGGATCAAACGTTATGGGAGAAAAGTGTAATTTTTTGCCATTTTGGGGCTTTTGATCCCCTGGAGGCGCGAACCAGATTTTTTCCAAGGTCAGCGATACTTATTTTCTATTAGGAACAATTGCCTCAACATTTTGGACAAGTTTCAGAGAAATTGAATGGATGGATGAATAGTTATTCGGCAAAAATATCATTTTTTGTCATTACGGGGCCTTTTGACCCCCTAGGGGGCTAACCAGATTCTTTTCAAAAATCGGAGAATTTCACTTTCTAACCTTACCAAAGTTACAATTTCATGCAAAATTTCATAGAAATTCAATCGATGGTTGCGGAGAAAAAGACGGACGGACGGACGAACGGACATGCCTCAAAACATAAGTCCCCCGATTTTATAAATCGGGGAACCAATAATCGATGTAAACTTAGTTTATACCGACAATATAATATACCACATATGGAAATAGGCATACATACACACGAACGTACGCACCCCGTCACTTATATGAGAAAGCAAAAGAAACCCATATATATATATTTTTAATTCAGAAGATTCAGGCATAAGGAAAAATCTCGAAAACGCATGTTATTTTTTTTCCGAGTTTTTTTTAATCGATTCTTTGAGGAGAGGGAGGTGTTTCGGTCTACTGTTTTTTTTATCCGGGGTTAAGGACTTTTTTGATTTTCGTATTTTTGTCTTGGTTACTAATATATATATAACGATATGTTTGCGTAGATGTGTGTTCGTTCATAGATTCTGTGTGTATCAATGATACTACATCGGTAACTAGTTCCATGTTTTCATACTTACGATTGACAGTTTTTTTTCCTGCTCATCCAGTAGAGACTTATATAAAACATGTATTTGTCTGCAATAAGATCTACCGAAGAACGGGCACACCTGGTATCTTAACCCCACTGACTGAGGTTTCAGTGTTTCCGTGACACCTCAAATACCAATAGACGATCAAATAAATGTATAGTTTTAATTGTCATGAAATACCAATAGACGATCAAATAAATTAATAGTTTAAATTGTCATGAATATATGAATAAATAACTGCATAGAGATGTAACGGATAAACAGGAAAGCAAATTAAGACATATACATGTGGAATGAGTTTTGCAGTTTCCACTTTTTATAAATATACATTTATTTGGTTATTTATTTTTTGTTTATGTTACAATTTTAATTGCTATTAGTGTGGCTAGCTGTAAGAACCATATAACTAAATATTTCGGGGGAAAATATACTCCTCAAATGTGTGTTTTACTTTAGTTTACTTTAGGAGTACTGTTGCCGTTTGAAATTGTCTGGCAGAGAATAAATTGAGCTAAAAAATTAGATTTTTTTTCATATATATATATATATATATATATATATATATATATATATATATATATATATATATATATATATATATTTATATATGTATATATATATATATATATATATATATATATATATATATATATATTAAATTAAAATGTTCAATTCGTTAAATAAATTTAATCACAAGAATACAGACACTATTTTTCCTTACTTTTTTTGAGCGACATTTTGCCAATTTGCCTTGAACTTCTGTTCATATTAAAGTCTGGTATGCAATAAAAAATCTGCATTTGATCGTTTTACAATTAACAAATGTAAATGCATTAAAACGGTGTAAATATTTTACTCATAACTTACACCTTCGTACCAAGACCCATCACTTATATCGGACATTACACACCAGACTTCAATAAGAACAGAAGTTCAAGGCTAAGTGACAACATGTCGCTTTAAAGAAAAAGAAAGAAAAAAATATTGGCTGTATTCTCCTGATGAAGATTCTTTTATGAATCGAAAATTTGAATTTGAAATAAAAAGTATTTTTTTTAAATCTAGATGAAGTGCTTTTTGTTGGTTTAGTGTAAGATGTTAACTTCAAATCATATTTTACTGCATTTCTAAATGTCTTGTTGTCTATTTGAAGTTCAATTTCCATCGTCAGTAAACGATTGTTTCTGCTTTACTCGTAGATGGGACCCGATCTGTTACTAAAAATTATGATTAGATCGAACTTGAAAGTATTGCCAACTAATGGATAACTACAGCCCCCAAATCTTACAAATAACGGCCTTACAACCGTATGCACTACAATTACCGGCACAGGACCCCACTCACAAAGTAGCGATTAGCCTGCTTAATGTCAGAAATATATGCGAGTTTTTACTTACTTAGATGTTCATGATGTTTTTACTGCTGACAAAATGCGAGGAAATATAGTTGAATAATGTGAACACGCGTGTAAGTATAGAGTATTATATACATCCCTTCATGAACATCCTTCATAAAGACATTTTCTAAAGAATACTCTTTCTCTTTATTGTTTGCATTTGTCGCATTAGTATTGAATTAAGTAACTGGAGCAGGCAAGTTCCATTTTATTACATTGAATGTTGTCTGTATAATTTGGATTCAGTACACTACTGTTCTTATCTTTGGTATTAGTCTCACAACATTTCAGTTGACGTAAATTTGTTGAACAAAAATATTTCTATGCAATTTCGAACGGAACCATTATTTAATCCATGAGTGTAGATTGTTCTTGTTCCATCAGCCTTAACCACATACACGTCTTAAGTATTATTTACTCCTCTCCAGGAGTAAGGCACAAGGCCAGTTTATCCTACTCCCACCAGTAAGATGTGACCCAAGATGTGACCCAAGATGTGACCGGAAAGTGGGGGTTGAAAAGCCAGCGCTCGAGAGGTGAGCACTCTGACCATCAAAAATTGCCTGGGAAGCCCCGTCGGCATTCCCCGGTAGGGGCGCCTCAAGCAGTAAGCAATTAACTTACTCCTCACCAAAGAGGGGAGGCAAAGCCTGGGAGGGTGGACCTCCTAGAACTGCACAGGACAATCCCATAGACCGGCGTAAATCAAGCCCCGAAGGCCAAGACAATACCGTCTATAGGGTGCAGTATCCATCGGAACAGATACTACACTTTGATCTTAGCCAAAAGGCCAAGACAAACCCGTAAGTATTTTTCATTTTATTCTTAGTATCGCCTGTAGTAAGGAGTTAACCTTAAACCTCCAGGGGGCTGTAACTTAAAACTGATAATTATTTAACACTTCATAAGTATAAGTTATAATCTCAAGTATTGATAACTGTCAACGAGACATTACTTGTGCCGTTAATACCTGAGAAAAGGGCCCGGGATAAAATTAGTCTACAGTCTCTACATAAAAACTGTTTTCCCAAGAGAGAGAGGATAACTATGACGGGAGCGTGTTAGATTGATATGAACATAGCACACATTTTTTTTACTTATCGTTGCCCGTCTAATGTGTAATCACATCATCAATATGTGGTGTAGGTTTTAGAGTCATTACATTATCTGAATTTAGACGATGGTGAGGAGGTTCGAAAACCGAATAAATGAATAAGACTGTTGTGGAAGAGGTATTCGCTGTGTGTATGCGGGACCCGAACGAATGAAAGGACGGCCAGACGCAAATCGCACGAAGGATGACAGATTCACTAGCGCAGAACGAGCCTATCTAACGGCTCGATCAATATAGGGTTTCTCCTTCCGTTTTTACCGCTAGTGTTTTTTTTTTTTTAATATAAACTAAACAACAACAAAAAATATTTCCACTGGGTAACCCCTCTCTTTCCCTATGGTATATCAAGTCCAACTACTGGATTTCATGCGTCACTGTTTTTTTATATCTATTCAATACCGTTCGTTTTCTTTTTTTCTCCCTCTCTCTATCGCTATCTCTCTCTCTTTCATCGTGCTTTTTCTACGAGTTCCTTTCTTAAATTTAATTTTCCCTGCTTCTATATGCGTGTTATAGTGGTTAAGCGCGCGAACGGATTTTGTCAGGTCTACTGTATCACAGTCTAATAATACACTTGAGTAATGTATTAATCTATAAATCTAAACTTTAACTATTAAGATAGACGATATTTTCAAGTCTTGGTTATATAATTTACCCGCGAGAATAAAACATTTGAAATAAAATTATTTACGCAAACTTAAGAATTTTAAATTTAATAAGTGAAAACATGTTATAAAGCAGTTAAATAAAAAAAACTCAAGTTAAATACATAGTTGTACAAAATAATGTACAAACAAAAAAAAAAGAAAAAATGGCTAGTCAGAATAAAATATTGATTCGTCATATTACTTGTTATCGATGACAAATTCCGAATATACGTTGAGATTACTTCATATATTAGATATAGTCATCGACCAACACTTATTTCGTATTGTCAGGGGCCATTCGTTTGTTTCAAAATGTGTCATACACTTAGCAACAAAGTGTCCGTAATTATTAAAAAAACATACCAAATTAAAATTTTATAGCTACTTAGTTCGCTGTATATTTTTCTTGTACGTTAATGATCTTTTCTGACCGAGGGAACGCCACCAGCAATATAGTTTGTTCATGTCTCGAAAAAAATAACCCGAGACAAGGACTGATCGAAGACAGTGGACATTTATTCAATATGATCTTTATTCCAAATCACTGATTTGTTTGGGAAAACAGAAAGAGAGTGTGAAAGCGAAAGGGTAATTGAAATCACTAATTAATTATATTTTGTTAGCCCCTATCATTTTACACGTCTACGCGCTGCTTGCTCCGAAAATGATATCCCTCTTCTCGCTCACATTCTCACCGAGTATCATTCGATTTATTATCCGTTTCCATTATAATCCATAATCCCACCTGGTAAAAATCCGTATCTTTGTTTCATCAAGTTTATCCTGGCTGATCTGGCATTTTC
>OY744531.1:90170066-90172566 GCA_963556195.1 Sepiola atlantica | reverse complement strand
CATTATTTGGCTACACATTTGCAGATATATTTAGGTCAGGAATATAACTCGCCAGATCTCTTCGGTCCAAAACATTTTCACTACGGCTGCATAGATTGGAATAGACAATATTTCTTTTCAACTCATGAAAAACACAATTTAAACTGCTTAAAATGTTTTATTAATTTGATTTTAAATTTATATTGGTTTGATTTATTTGTGTATTAATTAATTTATGTATTTCAAATTATAAAAGGAAACTGGTCTCACTTTATCGGGTTCAAATTGACAACATACACACGCGTATTTCTATTGTGTATATATATATATATATATATATATATATATATATATATAGCCAGCCATCCCCAGACATACTGTTTCGCTGTATAACATCACTTTAGTGCATCTAGACAAGCACCCATACTAAGCCAGGGATCGAACCTCAAAACATCTTGTTAGTCGGCAGCTCTTACCAATAAGCCTGTCCTTATCTGTCTCGTTTTCTCTTACTCTCTCTCTCTCTCGCTAAATACATATATATATATATATATATATATATATATATATATATATATATATATGTATATATATATATATATAAAAATATATATATATATATACGTGCGTGTGTGTATTCTGTTAAATTATAGTTGTTTCGAATGTTGATTGTAAAAAAAGTAATATATACTTATTAAAATATAAATAAATAAACGATAATAATAACACTACTTATAACGCTAATAGTAAAAGTAATAATAATAATAATAATAATAATAATAATGATAATAATAATAATAAAAATAATAATTAATTATCATTATTATTATTATTATTATTATGATAAGTAGTAGTAGTATTAACTAATAAAAATACTAATAATAGAACTGAAAATAACATGGAGCGTTAGGAAAGACAATATAATACTAATAATCGTAGGAGCACGAGGATAGTCCTAAAATATGTGGAGAAAAGACTGGGAGTAATTGGAATCAAAGGAATCACTGAGACCATACAAAGGACGGCAATGATCAAAACGGCTGCAATCGTAAGGAAAATCCTTGAATGAGAAAACCAACCCACAAAATCCCCGAATGGTAACCAGTCACATGGAAGTTACAACAATAGGAAAACAAAACCACAGGAAGAACACCAAGTCATGGACCGAATAATAGAAACATCAAGAAACTGCATAAGCTTCCCTCACTTACCAATAAAAATGGTGCCGGCTTAGGCTGACACCACACAAAATAGGCGTAGAGGGTCAAGGAGGATGACAAGACTAAGGAGGGACATCACAAACCAGACCTCTACTGGAAGCGTGCGGAGAGTGTTGGGACCTTGGGGAGGCTTAGTGCCACCCACATCCTGGAGAAGACCAATGACCCTTACCGGGAGAAATCAATGGTAAGCGGCTGTTGCGATACCGCAAGGTCATTTGTAGTGGTTATCGAAAAAAGTGGAGATTACTGAAAATCCGGGGAGGCTAGTTCTCACTCAGACTCCAGGGAACACCACCGGTTGTTGCCGGGGAGCAATCACTGACTATGACCTGTGTGATAACTCCTAGATTGTACAAATAACAATAATAGAAACAGGAAATAATGATAAATAAATGATATTTTATGCAAAACCGGATGCTTGCTTAATCGAAGGATCGATTCAAAATGTTCCTAACTGTATGGAAAAATAATCAAAATAATACTAGTAATAATAATTAATAATTGAATCATGAATAAATGTAACCGGAAGTAAATAATGAATAAATGTAACCGGAAGTAAATAATGAATAAATGTAACCGGAAGTAAATAATGAGAAAATTTGGGATTCTTCTTTTTTAAAATTTTTTTAAAGATTATAACAAATTATTGATTACGTTAGTAAAGTAATAATGAATCAATCAGATTCATACATGAGTGACTTATTCTATAACAGATGTGGTTTGTACGAGGTTATTAGACAACAATTATGGTGAAGTATAACTTCATGATGAAAGAATAAAAAATGAGAATGAGCGAAGAAAAAATCAAGAAAACGGAAAGTAAATTAATTAATATTAACCGTTGCAGTGTATGGTACTTGGTTATTTATTTATATGTCATTTTTTTTTATTGATCTAGTATGCATATTTTGAAAGGAAAAACTGAAAAAGATTCGATTGTAATAATTTATTTTGAACTTTTAACTAACGTAAGACATTCTCTTTGGTCCGAGAAGAGAAAAAACGATATATGAATTAAATGAATACACTTAGATTTTTTTCTTTTGCCTGATTGTAATAAATTTACACTGATGAAGCCTTTTCGTAATTTTTTATGATATTAAATATTTTAATATTTTCTGAATAATTATTAATCTATTATATATGTAATACATATATGTTTGCGTGTGTGTATGTGTGTATGTGTGTATGTGTGTATGTGTGTATTGATAAAATGTGTATGGAAGTTTGGATTAAAACAGTATGAATAGCGTTTCCATTAAAAGTCTCATAATTTCCATTGAAAAACCTCATAATCT
>OY744531.1:90145066-90165066 GCA_963556195.1 Sepiola atlantica | reverse complement strand
AATCAAGAATATTACTTGTTTTACGTTATTTAAATACAGTTAGACTATTATAGACAAAGATCGATATTACTTGTTTTACGTTATTTAAATACCGTTAGACTATCATAGACAAAGATCGACATGCTCATGGGAAAGTCTCTTCGAAACAAGATCTTCAAAACCCAGCGTACTTACAACGATGCATACTTTAGATACATAGGTCACATCTTCAATTTTCACCGTAAACAATATAAATCAAAAACCGTAGCTCACCCACTTAATTAAATAAAACCAGCTATAAAATTCACATTCATATAATAACAAAAAACATATACACAATTTCTCGAAATCCTTTTTTACAAAAAAAAAAAACACAACATTCTTTAAATGCATAAGAAATACTATATTCAGTATAACTCGTATCACAACTTAACAATTAAGATAAGATTGATAATAGGTCTAAACCTTAGAGAACTCGATTCGCAGACCACGACATACTACTATTGAATATAATAACATAGAAGCTGCCTTTAAAGTTTACCAAACATTTATTTCCCAAAGTTAGAAAAAAGGTCATTCGAATTTAGCACGACACTAAACGAATACACACCTTTCCCTACATACGTAAAACTGTTACACTCCCAAAAAACTCACACAACCAATATTTTATTCCAGCTTACCCAAATATAGATTCAGAATTATTACATGCAATTTACACACCAAAAATATATATACAACAAGCATAAAAAACATCAATTCCACATATTCAACACACACGAACATGTATATAATACCATACCGTTTCTGTGAGTAATATGGAAAACCAAACCCCCCTCAGAAAAGAATCCACGAGCACAACATGGCTATTTAGTTAAAGGGCCACTTACAACTTTAATAGTCGCTACCACTATGCTCAGACATGGTACCAAGCTGATACGTCTTATCGAATAAAGTTTAGTTTCAGGAAGTAAAGACAGAATCAATCAAGGTTTTATTTTTCTGTCGTCAGAGTAAGGCAGATTCTCGTTGAGCAGAAACTGATCAAATATGACGCAGGTTGACTTAATTAATGAAAATCACGTTGTTTTTCTCTCCCCAACAACCCACTCCTGCCCACGCCAACACCAATCCATCTCGACCCTGTTCCTACACAAACAATTGCAATGACCAGTCCCTCTGCTTATTTTCCAAACACTCCTCACTTCATATCTAACCTATACTTAGTCTTTTCTTGGTTCTTTGTAATTACTACTACAGATCTACAACTTCACTAGATGTTTTCATTTGTTTTATATACAATTTCATCATTTTTTAAATGCCCTTCCTATCATACTGAGCTGGGATTTCAAGACCGAAATATCAGTGGCTTTATACATGTGCCCGTTATTATTTCAATACGTTATTTATGCTACATACTAAACTATCTCTCTCATATATATATATATATATATATATATATATATATATATATATATATATGATAATGTGTATATATATATATATATATATGATAATGTATATATATATATATATATATATATATATGTATATATATATGATAATGTGTATATATATATATATGATAATGTGTGTATATATATATTTTTATATATATATATATATATATGTATATATATATGATAATGTATATATATATATGTGTATATATATGATAATGTGTATATATATATATGTGTATATATATTATAATGTGTATATATATGTGTATATATATGATAATGTATATATATATATGTGTGTATGTGTATATATATATGTGTAGATATGTGATAATGTGTATATATATATGTGTAGATATACAGGGTGTTTCAAAAGTCTTGGGAACATAACGATTTTTAATAACTCAAAAACTATTAGGAGTTGAAAAATGAAATCGGTACCGTTGGAAAGGTTAAAGTTTCAAGTTTTGGTGGGGAATCTTCAAAGTTGCTCAATATGAGCACCATTCGTCACACGGCAGACATCTAGTCGATAGTTCATTTCCTGCCAAACGCGTTCCAGCATCTTGACGTCAATGGTTCCCACAACTGCCGTTACTCGAGCCTTTAGTTCGTCAATATCTCTTGGAAGGGGCGGCACATAGACTTGTAGCTTGACAAAGCCCCAAAGGAAAAAGTCACACGGGGTAAGATCTGGAGACCTAGGAGGCCAGGGCATTAGAACGTCATCACCTCGCCCAGATCTCCCAATCCATCTACCAGGCAGCCTTGTGTTAAGAAACTGCCTTACACTAAGACTCCAGTGTGGTGATGCACCATCTTGTTGAAAAATGATATCATCAGATTCTGCTTGTTCCAACTGAGCCATTAACCAGTCTTCCAGCATGTTGAGATATGATTCACCAGTGATAGTTGCCTCTTCAAAGAAGAACGGTCCATAGACACCTTTTGGTGAATCTCGCTCGTGCTCAAGAAGTTCATGAGGATTCTCAGTACCCCATATGCGAGTGTTATGCTTGTTAACTTTGCCATTCAGATGGAAGGTCGCCTCATAGCTAAAAACAAGCCGGTCATCAAAGCCGTTATCTTCCAACTTCTCTTGCATTGCAATGCAAAAGTCACGGCGAAGTGGCTTATCAGTGTCCTTCAACTTTTGGACCCACTTGAGCTTGTAAGGTACCATTTGCAGTCGTTTCCTTAAGACACGCAAGACAGTTGCTGGAGCAAGCTGAAATTCCCTGCTGGCTCTTCTCACTGATTTACGGGGGCTCCGCTGAAAGGCTGTCCGAACTTGCTCAACTGCATCTTCTGAAGTTGAAGGGCGACCTGTTCGCTTACTTGGGCGCAAACACCCATCTTTCACAAATTTAGCATGCCATCTGACAATGGATTTCCTTTCAAGGGCTTCTTTTTTAAATTTCCTGCGAAATGCACGCTGAACACATGTCCACGATTCAGTCTTTGCAAATTGGAGGACGCAAAATGCCTTGTCTTGTTTAGAGAACGCCATTACTGCACCTGGAAAGATAACACGAGAATCATTAGTATGACCAAACACTTGATTAAGCAAGCTTTAAAATGGCTCCAGTTTCATTTTTCTACCTGGAATAGTTCATGAGATATACGCATTTGTAATGTTCCCAAGACTTTTGAAACACTCTGTATGATGTGTATATATATATATGTGTATATATATGATAATGTGTATATATATGTGTGTATATATATATACATATGATAATGTATATATATATATATATATGATAATGTGTATATATATATATATATATATATATATATATATAGGTATATATATATATATATATATATATATATATATATATATATATATATATATATATATTACTATTTAATGTATCAACAAACATTTTTATAAAGGAGTATACTTGTTTATGTATCAATTTTCAGTATTTACTTCAAAAGTGCTAGATACGTAAGTAGAGCTAGGTAGTAAGTTATGAAAATATATGTATGGCTATTAAACAAGACAGAGGCTCCCGCGTTTCATCTCCGGGGGTAATCGTCAGGCTAAAATGCATGGAGTCAGTTTTGCCGGGTATTTTTATATACATCGCTAGCTAGTTAACCAGTCAGATTCTGTGTTGTTCTCTTAACAATCGTTGGACTTCTCAGATGCTTAAAACGAAACTTGGCAAGAAATTTCTAAATCTGATTGAAAAACATTTCCTCGTAACCAATCCTCTGCATAAAATACTAATAAAAATAACCTAAAACTGTCTTAACGCTGCTGCGAAAACATAGAAATGATAATTAAGGCACACAATATATATATATATATATAGAGAGAGAGAGAGAGAGAGAGAGAGACAGAGAGAGAGATTAAAGCAGAGGTATAAACATTTACAAAGGGCAACTTTATTTCAACTTCGATTGTTCAATTAGATTTGGCATTCGTACATATTTATCTCTTTTCTATCATTTATCTTTATCTATCTATCTATCTATCTATCTATCTATCTATATATATATATATATATATATATATATATATATATATATATATATATATATATATAAATGTTTTCAGGTACAAAACTTTAAAATATATTTAAAAATGATACGCGGAAATCTCTCTAAGGCCCTTTCGACTATCATCTCGTCTTTGGGGAACTGGTAAGTCCCTCCCTCCTTTTTTTCTCCCCTAACGCAGTGCCTTTTAATCGTTTTTTAAGTAAATCATTAAATTGACTTTTAATCGCTCTATTGTTAATTTAGGCACTTTTAAATCCCCATTTGCTCTTTCTTTCGACAATATTATCAATTAAAACTATCGATTTTCTCCTGACGAGATGATAGTCGAAAGGGCCTTAGAGAGATTTCCGCACATCATTTTTATATATATATATATATATATATATACATATATATATATATATATATATATATATATATATATATATATATATATATATATATATATAGTCTCGGAAGTTTCTCAACCATTAAAACTATATTAAGAAAAAAAAAAAGAAACTTATAGTCCCAAGTCTTCCAGTGGAAACTAACTCATGTAAGTCATATTATTTTTTACAGTTATTATATTAGTTTATTTCTAACACTATTTTAAAGGGATCATCAGTTGTTTACCATGAAAAACTGTTTTGGGAATTTATATATATATATTTGTGTGTATGTGTGCGTGTGTCTATTTATGTCATGTGGGTTTTCGTTTCAATATCGACAACTGAAGCGCGGAAAGCATTAACAAACTGATGCACTTCTATTGATTTCTGATTTTAATTAAATGTACTGACGATGATAACAATGTCATGTCGAAACGCCCTGAATTCCCAGTGGATATGGAAACGGTGAGAAATGCGGAATCGATGCAGGAATCTACGTTTCAGAAACGATAAACCATCATTGTCACCCTCTCCCTCCGCGAAGAATCACACGCATACGTACGCGCACACACCTTGCCTACTTGGGACTGAGACAGATCCGCATCTTTAGTTGCGCACAACGATCAATGCGCGTTCTGTACAGGACCACAAAACCATAAACTAAAAGGATAAATATATTGAGGCTAGAATAGCTTATTACACACGGACGTTCACAAAGGATATGAATAACAAAATTAATTCCGCACACAGGTGTAAATCTACATTCTTCAATTGATCTTTCGTTATTACATAGCTTAGATATCTGTTCATATATATATATATATATATATATATATATATATATATATATGCATATATATATATATATGCATATATATAGATATATACATGCATATATATATATATACATGCATATATATATATATACATGCATATATATATATATATATATATATATATATATATATATATATATATATATATATATATATATATATATATATATGAGAAAGGAAGGATGATAGTAATCCGACGCAATGGGAAATGAAAAAGGAAAAACCAAAAAGGATGTTTTTGTATGTATTCATCAACGTTTCGTCTTTATTTGTAAGACTTCTTCAGTATGATAATATTAAGAAAAATGTCATGCAAGTACGTGAACATATTGGGTTGACATGATTTGTTGATGGGACGAAGTAGTAGCGTTGTGCGAGCTCTATCAGGTTCAAAGTATTTTCGTGAATACTTATATGTTCTATAATTACACCTTATTTTGTTAGGTCAAGTACCTAAGCTAAAATCAGTGTGACAATAAAGAGGAACACTCACCATCAGAAACAAGAATGAGTTGCTTGGCATGTCGTATGCAGATTTAAAAAGGGCTTCTCTTCATAGGTTCAGGTGTTTATGGTAGTCTGATTTGCATATGTGGATATCAGGTGATATAAATGAAGAGGACAGCTGGGAAGGAGGTGAAGCGATTTTGGATTGGAGAGAGAAAGGCAGAGAGAAAGTGGGTTGCACGAAATGTTGTTCGGAATTGAATGACAGTCAAAACTTTTGGAGAAAAAGGCAGAAAGTGGGTTGCACGAAATTCGGTTCGGTTGAATTACTGTCAAAACTTTTCTTTTTAATATTTTAATTCTTTTCTTTTTCTGGGATAGTTAGTTTACAATCAGATAATACTCTCTCATTCTTACTAGGAAAGTAAGAGTAATTTTTGTTAGGTGATTCTCTTTTGAACTGTTTATTAAAGAATGTATCCATATTAACAAACTGCCGAACCAGAAAAAGTAATGTAAAAATAACTTCCGGTGAAGTACGTTTGTTTATTGCCGATAAAGTTGTGCAATATTAACAACTACACTACAGATTAGCTTCTCAGATTCAAAGTTTGATTAACGTTTTTAAATGCTATTTAGATGAAACTCCGAAAATCAAACATATATATATATATAAATATATATATATATATACGTTAAAAAATAGAATATTCTGAGGTAATCAGATAGTATACGAGTTATTTATTAATGAATTACATCCCATGAATCCCCAGGTTTAATTAAATTCTGCAGATACAATATGTAAAGCAGATCTTTTATATTATAATTCGGTAGATTACAATTTTTATGATATCATGATTGCAGTTTCAATATATTCAAGCGTAGATATGGAAAAATATTGGTACGTATCGATTTTCTGAGGTAAACTATAATATTTAAAGTTTTAATTATGTTACAAATTTTGTAAACTACCTAATTATAATATATATGGGGTGTGTGTGTGTGAGAGAGTCTGTGTGTGTGAGGGTGTGCCCGCACACCATATTGAACCAAATTGACGTTTAAATTTAACATACACTAATAACATCTGGACTAAGATGTGTGTGTTTCTTATATAAGCTTTTGTACAGGCTGATAATTATCTCGTGTTAATATGAGTGTATGTGTGTTGAAGTGATACATTGTAATAACAACTTGATTTTGATAAAAAGGGTTCTTTGCTATTAGGGCGAGCGTATTTTTCTTGACTTACTTGTAGTTTAAGATAAGAAAATGAACGTTCCAAAAAAATTGAAAGTTTCTAGTTCTTCATAAAAGTTTTATATTCATTCATTTTTATACAAAAAACACATACTAGATGCAATACCCTTAGAAATATAAGCATTATACATCTTTATAATTATTATTTATGATTTTAGATTATATTTGTCAAACGTTACGAAATTCATAATTTAGACGCAGATGGAAATAATAGATATGGAAATAAGAAATTATAATTATATTTCCTCGAAAAAATGCCCCTTTTTCATACTTGTATAAATAACGTATAATGTATACATACTTGTATAAATAATGTATAATGTATACATACTTGTATAAATAATGTATAATGTATACATACTTGTATAAATAATGTATAATGTATACATACTTGTATAAATAATGCATAACGTATACATACTTGTATAAATAACGTATAATGTATACATACTTGTATAAATAATGCATAACGTATACATACTTGTATAAATAATGTATAATGTATACATACTTGTATAAATAACGTATAATGTATACATATTTTATAAATAATGTATAATGTATACATACTTGTATAAATACGTATAATGTATACATACTTGTATAAATAATGTATAATGTATACATACTTGTATAAATAATGTATAATGTATACATACTTGTATAAATAATGTATAATGTATACATACTTGTATAAATACGTATAATGTATACATACTTGTATAAATAACGTATAATGTATACATACCTGTACAAATAATGTATAATGTATACATACTTGTATAAATAACGTATAATGTATACATACTTGTATAAATAACGTATAATGTATACATACTTGTATAAATAACGTATAATGTATACATACTTGTATAAATAACGTATAATGTATACATACTTGTATAAATAATGCATAACGTATACATACTTGTATAAATAATGTATAATGTATACATACTTGTATAAATAACGTATAATGTATACATATTTTATAAATAATGTATAATGTATACATACTTGTATAAATACGTATAATGTATACATACTTGTATAAATAATGTATAATGTATACATACTTGTATAAATAATGTATAATGTATACATACTTGTATAAATAATGTATAATGTATACATACTTGTATAAATAATGTATAATGTATACATACTTGTATAAATAACGTATAATGTATACATACCTGTACAAATAATGTATAATGTATACATACTTGTATAAATAACGTATAATGTATACATACTTGTATAAATAACGTATAATGTATACATACTTGTATAAATAATGTATAATGTATACATACTTGTATAAATAACGTATAATGTATACATACTTGTATACATAATGTATAATGTATACATACTTGTATAAATACGTATAATGTATACATACTTGTATAAATAATGTATAATGTATACATACTTGTATAAATAATGTATAATGTATACATACTTGTATAAATAACGTATAATGTATACATACTTGTACAAATAATGTATAATGTATACATACTTGTATAAATAACGTATAATATATACATACTTGTATAAATAACGTATAATGTATACATACTTGTATAAATAATGTATAATGTATACATACTTGTATAAATAACGTATAATGTATACATACTTGTATACATAATGTATAATGTATACATACTTGTATAAATAACGTATAATGTATACACACTTGTATAAATAATGTATAATGTATACATACTTGTATAAATAATGTATAATGTATACATACTTGTATAAAGAATGTATAATGTATACATACTTGTATAAATAACGTATGTATACATACTTGTATAAATAATGTATAATGTATACATACTAGTATAAATAACGTATAATGTATACATACTTGTATAAATAACGTATAATGTATACATACTTGTATAAATAATGTATAATGTATACATACTTGTATAAATAATGTATAATGTATACATACTTGTATAAATAACGTATAATGTATACATACTTGTATACATAATGTATAATGTATACATACTTGTATAAATAATGTATAATGTATATATACTTGTATAAATAACGTATAATGTATACATACTTGTATAAATAATTTATAATGTATACATACTTGTATAAATAACGTATAATGTATACACACTTGTATAAATAACGTATAATGTATACATATTTGTATAAATAATGTATAATGTATAACTACTTGTATAAATAATGTATACATACTTGTATAAATAACGTATAATGTATACATACTTGTATAAATAATGTATAATTCATAATGTATAAATACTAGTAAAGGCTGCAACGACGAGGTTGTCACTTATACTAAAAAAGTGAACCAAAATTGTAATTGTTTTATACTACGTAAACGTAATTCAGGTGCATGTGAATGTTTTGTGCAATCATTTGTTTCTAATAAAGATAAAGCATGTTGTCAACAGATACAAATAATATAAGGTTGGAAAGAAAGTAATGTCGTATTTTTTTACTTCATCACTTTGCAGCCTCTTAAGTTGTATACAGTTCTAGATTTGTTGGTGAATTGGTGTCTTACTATCTTGCTTTGCGTTTCAGATATAGTAATTAGTTGTGAAATATTAAGTTTAACGGTTTCAGCTGTCAAGAAATGGATATTAGTGAGGAGCATCTGAGACATTGCATGCTCTATGAATTCAAAAAAGGAAACGCAGCTGCAGACGCTACAAGGAATATTGGAACTGCATATGGGATAAATTATCTGAATGACGGAAAATGTCAACGGTGGTTTGCAAAATTTTCTTCTGGAGACTTTAACCTGTCAGATCGACGACGTTCGGGAAGGCGAAATTAATTGATAAAGACGCTATTAAAGACGCCGTGGAGGCTAATCCAAGATTAACCAGCAGACAATTATCTCAACAATTCAATACAAACCACACCACAATTATTCCATGCCTTAACGAATTAAGAAAAGTTTCAACATTCGGACTCTTGGTTCCCCACGATTTGACTGATGCTCAACGCAATCAAATATTGGCTGTTTGCACATCTTCGCCTTCCAGGCATCATCGAGAACAATTGTAGCAAAGAATTGTGACTGAAAATAAAGGATGGGTTCTTTACAAGACTACCTAATGCAAAAGACAATGGTTAAACCGAAACCAAAGTCCCCAGCCTGTTCTAAAACAAGGACTAAACCCAAAGAAAGACATGCTCCCTTTATGGTGGGACATGAGAGGATTGATTTATTATGAGTTACTAGAGCAAATAATCACAGCAGTAAAATATTGTTCGGAGCTTGATGATCTGAGAATTGTTCTATCAAAAAAAACGACCAGCATTACTGAATAGGAGTATTGATTTACTCCTCTCCAGGAGTAAGGCACAAGGCCAGTTTTTATCTTACTCCAACAAGTAAGATGTGACCCAAGGTCGGGTCGGGAAAGTGGGGTTTAAAAATTGCTTGGGCAGCCCGTCGGCATTCCCCGGTAGGGGCGCCTCAGGCAGTAAGCAATAGACTTACTCCTCCTCAAAGAGAGGAGGCAAAGCCTGGGAAGGTGGACCTCCCAGAACTGCACAGGACAGACCCATTGACCGGCGTTAATCAAGACCCGAAGGCCAAGACAATACCAGTATGGGGTGCAGTATCCATCGGAACAAATACTACACTTTGATCTTAGCCAAAAGGCCAAGAACTGGAGTAATGTAGTGTTTCAGCATGATAACACAAAACCTCACACAGCAAATCTCACTCAGAAAAAGGTAATGAGTTTTAATTAGAGTGTTGCCTCGTCCGTTTTATTCACCTGGCCTTGCTCCATCCGACTACCATCTTTTCTGATAGTTGCAGCATCACTTAAACAATAACATTTATGAAAATGACGACCAACTCAAAAATGACCTAAATTTGTTTTTCTCTAAAAAGTCAGAGAAACGTTTTGAAGAAGGCATCAAGAAGCTAGTTGATCGTTGGACAGAAGTCATAGAAAATGAGGCGAATTATTGTAAAGATTAAAAATGTCCTAATGAGAATGTTTCAGATGAAATTAATGTGTTGGACAAAAACGACATTACTTTCTTTCCAACCTGATACAATGATTTGCAACACTCTTAATAAATACAAACTCCATTATATACTATAAAACAAACATAAAAAACAACAAAACATTTTCGAAAAAACAATGCAGGTATTTATACTTTCCCATGCAATAATTGTCATCAGATATACGTTAGTGAAACTCAATGTAACTAAAGGAAAGGATTAATGAACATAAAAGATATATAAAAAATAACAATTCTTTGAATGCACTATTCTCTCATACATTACAATGTGATCATTCATTTAACTTTAAACAAGCTAACTCATTAAATTAATTTTAACAAAATCTAGGCGAAGACTTTTGAATCAGCACTCATCATAAACTCTTACACAATTACAGAATGTAATAGTTACTACAAGTTATCTCTTTTAATTAGCAAAGTTATACTAACTGAACATAACCTGAAGTTAGATCAAGGTTAGCTATTTTACACAACATCCCCAACAAAACCTTATACACAATATTGATAGAAAATTAATAATAAAAATAAACAAACACTTATTCCATGTCATACGAAAAACACACATTTTGAATTCTAACGGCTATGGTTTGTTCGGAAAAAAGAACAAAACCAGTCTTTTACGTCATAATCACACAACATTCTCTGAATTCTAACGACTGTTTTGTTTGAAAACTAATAAAAACCATTAATTCCATTTGATAAACGCATCACACATTTTGAATTATACTAATAGTTTGTTTGAAAAAAGAACAAACACATTATGTTCACGTCACAAACGCACAAAATGTTTTCATATATTGTACTTGTACGCTATTTCTTTAACTCAAGCATCCTGAGGAAGTCTTGAAATAAAGACGAAACGTTGATAGAAAAAATAAATATTTTTGTTTTTTGTTGTTTATTTGGCATCACGTTGTAATATTATTTCTATAAGTTTCATCGCATATATATATTTATATATATACACTCAATGTGTTTAGGTATCATTAAATCTGGTATCTTTATTGATTCCTGTGTATGTATACATCCAAATTGTAGAAAAACATCGACATTAAATTATTAGTCGATCCATGTCGGCAGCCGTCAGTTCGCTGCTAAATCTCTCTTCAGATATATGTTGACAACGCCGCTCTTTCTTTCATCGGAACACTATACGCACTTTGTGACACAAACTATTTGCTCATAGTAATGTTTAGGTATGTTTTGTAAGCAGAAACATACTACTGAATATATTGTTATAATTTAATTCAATAGTATTATTATCCTAATTTTATAAAATACCATAGTGATTCTCAAAATATTAATACATTTTGTACAATTGACAACACTCTCTAAAGGGTGCTTAACTAGATTGAAATGCACTTAATTATCACACTAAAGTTGTTTTTTTTTCATTCACTTTTTGAATTTCTATGAATTATTTTAGGATCAGAACAGTAGCACGTACTACATTTCTGTGTGTCGCAGAATCACGAATTCATCTTGCAACCGGTATTTAAGCCAATATCATGTTTTGTATCTCTGTGTATATGTTTGTGTTTCTCTCACTCTCTCTCTCTCTCTCTCTCTCTCTTCCTCTCCCTCTGTATCTCTTTCTCTCTTTTTCTCGTCTATCTCTTTCTTTCTCTGGTTCGCCGACGTGCTCCCTCTGAAAAGAGAAAAGTGAAATAATAATAATTAAGAGAGTAATGTGGCTTGCAGGTATGAGAGAAGCAATGTATATGGGTCTTCATTTATTCCAGGAAACATGTGGGGTGTACTCGCAAGGCCTCTTTAATCTACGGGCAATAAGAAAACAATGATCTATATATTAATACGATAGCGTGTGTTTTCGTGTGTCACGCTTCCGGCAAAAGCTCTGCGCATGCGTGCCGCACCTAAATTTTGAAAAACATTCAACTAGCCTGCGTTTAGGAATATTTACATGGGTTTCCCTCTGGCAGAATGGTTAGCGAGGTAGTATTATTTACTTCGGCCCGACTGGTTTATAGTTCGATCCCAACCAACCTCTAAGATTTTTATTCTACATTTCGAGGGGAAGGGGAAGCAATAATACATTTTTTTAATCACTTTTTTGTGTTGCTTAAAACAACAAACTATTTTTTTGTTTTTATGTTGGCGTTTTTAATGGCATTGTCTATTTAATTACGTTGACTGCTTAAAAAGTAGGGTATCAGCCAGTATTATTTTGTCGTTTTTTTTTTGAACGGATGGCATATCAACCTTTTTTAGTAGATATGCGCAGTGTCCATCGTACACGAGGTACTATTTTAAACAATTATTTCACTCTTCTCCAGGAGGGGGGGGGCTCATAATAAAGCAAGCGTAACTTACTAACAAATAGAGGGTGCTTTGTTACATTAGGACCCTTATTGAAAACATAATTTCGTTTAATTTACACGGGTTCCGCTAGTTTTCATTAAAGCTGAAATAGTAACAATTTACATGAGTGGTCAATCAGTGTATCATTTTATACAATTAAAATGCGACAAGTGCGCCTCGGGGCGATGACCTGCTTGAAACCGTCCAGCGAAGTTGTCGATTACTCCGACGAATCTCCCATTGTTATTTCACTGACCTGCTGAGTGATGTTTACCCGATGTATTTCACAAAGGGCATTGGCCTTTGAAGGACTTCATCCAAAGCGTGAGATACCAAGAACACAATGTTCTTACTGTTTACCCGGCATGATAGAGAAAACTTGATTTCATCACCGAACGACATCCATGTAAAGTTTGATATCTCAACTAATATTAATTATTATTACATCTCTTAGGATGATTTCAGAACGGTATTTTATAGTCTTTAAAAAAAAAAGACAATAATATCATTATTATTGGCGTAGTAATTAAAGTGATCATGTTTATACTTATACAATTGTACATCTAAATGAAAAAAAGCGAAATCTGAGCTCATTTCTCGCACGACCGGTAAATCCAAAACGGTTTATTTGAAACTAATTCAACTTATATAATAGACGCACCATCTTTTTATATACCGTTTATATAGATGTGATATCAGATTTGAAAAGTTAACTAATTTGCATATTGGTTTTGGAAAAGGTAATGTCATTAATCAATGTTGGTTTGGTATTGTTTTTTAAGCTTATGTTCTTTTAAATTGCAATATATCAAATGTTCTGGTTCGCAATATTGTTTTATTTTCTGGACATATATTTAGTGTTTGTGTTTCAGCGTTTTCTAACGTCATTCAAATATTTCAAACATCGGTCAATCTCAAGCAAATGCGACCAACTCGATTTTTTGTAAATTCCCAGCGAAAAAACAAATGTGTTTCTTCTCTCTTTTCATTTCTTTAGGTCACACTTAAAAGGTAAATAAATGTTTCGAATTTACCAAAATGTTTACGTTTCCTGTTTGAAATGTGTATTATTCTAAACTAGCAGGGCTACCCGATATTGCCCGGGGAATAGTAATTTATTTTTATGAACAACAATTGATTGCCTACTGTTGTCACAGGCGAGGTAAATCTTACTGTACGAACCGAAAACAACTAATGGAAGTGAATCTTTACCCCCCAAACCAAAACCCTAAACCGCAAAACAAAATAGACAAATACGTGAGTAACGTATGACCAAAAAAAGAAATACCCGGGTAAATTAAAAAAACGCGAGATAAGTTTTACTGTAAAAGATAAACTAATCTCATCTCTCTCTCTCTCTCTCTCTCTGGCTCTCTCTTTCTCTCCGTCTATCCTAATCTCTCTCCTGTTAAGAACGCCGTATTATTATGTTATTGTTTTTTGTTATTGTTTCAAGCAATAGTTTCATCGATAGTAAAAGAGTAATTGAGATGCTGAGAACAGATACTTCATTTTGAATTATTCATTTGCACAAAATATAAAAATTTAAATTATGAACAAATTAGTCACAAGGCGAAAAAAACTGTGGTCAGTGTGTCATCCTTGATCAACACAATAAAAATATTACTTCTAACTAGACTCCTCTCAGTTATCGCAATACCACATTTACTCTAGGGGGGGGGTTATACCTAAACTATTTTTTAATTGCTGTAAAAAAAAAAGATTTTCATAAATATTTTTTTTACAGAAATTTATTGAATTAAAACAAGGAGTATGATCTCCGGAAAAAGGCCAAGAAACTATAAAAACATGTGTTTATAACTCGGCATTTATAAATGAATGACTTAAAAAAAAACTGATTTAATATATTATTGTATTATATTTTAATGGGGATAAGTTAGTGTAGTATCGGTTCTATTGTCATACGGCCGTCCTCCTAGGAATTACATCCTCCTTTTTCAATCCTCCAAGGTCTTACATCCTCATTTGAGGAGGGAGGTAATGTAGTAACTGTTCTTTTGTTATGAGACAATCTTCCCAGGGACTACCTTCCCTTTTGAAGAGGGAGGCACGTTGTAGTGTAGTATCTTTTCTTTTGTTATGATACTATATTAACAGGCATTTCCTTCTGCTTTTATGGGGAGATCCTCCCAGGTATTATCTCTTCCATTTAAGAAGGTGTATTGTAGTAATCGTACTGTTGTCATGATACCATCCTAGCAGAAATTACCTCCTCCTTTAAGGATTAGTGCAGTATATGTTCGTTAGTACTTCCTCCTTTGGGGTTCAATGTATGTAGTTCGTTAATCATGATTTAATCCTCCCAGCCTAGCAAAAGTATGCGACCGTAAGGAGCATATATTTTCTAGTAGGTTATATAATCAAAAAGATTTTGGAGACTCTCTGATCTCCACGTTACCAGTATCACACAACCCAGTTCTTAGTAAGTAAAACTTACCATGAAGACAAACTTACTTAGCAGTCTTCGGCTACTTATCAGTGTCGACGCCTCCGTGGTGATCTTGCATTATTGTAGGCAATCTTGCAACTGCACTCAAGTCGGTGTTGTTTTTCTTTCATCCTTATAAATAAACTCGATACTTTTTTTACTTATTTTCCTTTGTCTACAAAGCAAAAAGGGGAGGCAGAAAAGTAAAGCGAGATATACAGAAAGAGACACGTTACTATAAGCGCATAGTTTCTTTTATTTTAATGCTCGAGAGAATATCTCAGACAATACGCAAGCTCGCGCCGAAGGTTTAAATTTATCTTCGGATGATTTTATTTTTACCCCAACGCCAAGTCACAGTCTCCGTGGACCCTCGAAAAAGATGTACCACCGCGCTCCTGGCTCAATAGAAGAGAATACGTCATTATCTGTCCGCCTGAACAACTCGCAAGGGGAGGTCGTGTCGATGCCGACTATATCTTGGTGTAAAGCCGCCTTGAACAAAACGCAGACTTTATGTGGATTTTAATACCGTCTACCTGTCTCTTTACATCATATGTTGAATTCTTTTTGTAAATAAATGTTCTTTCATCCTTATTAATTTACCTGGCACATTCTTACAGAATAATTGACCTTTTATTTAGTCATCTTTGCCATTTTCTTCCATTCATTATTTTACAATTTTCTTTCGCTCTTTTCTTTTTTGTTGATTTCACTCTTATGTATGTATTCTTTTATTCATAGGTTTTATTTTATTTTATTAAGTGTAATGTTTTATTGTTTATTTATTGATAGTTTTGTATTTTTTGTGTTCTATTTTAAAAATAGTGTTTAAAAGTTCGTCTTGTAAGAGCACTTCAGCGTCTCGAAAACGAAAACAAAAGAGGATGGCCCTCGAATACACCGCGTTAAGTTGTGCATCGATGACGCGTCCGTTTTGAAAGAAAGCATCGAGTCAGGGTTAAATATAATATATGGGTATTAAACGTAATCAAGTTTTATTAAAATAATTTCATTTAATTATTGATGATAGATGTTGTCTGTTTTACTGCATCAACGGTGTGTTTATTTTTTGCTTTAACTGTGTGGCGTAGGTTATTGCTTTGGCTTCGGGTGGAATTTATTAATTTTTATTATTATTTTATAGTTTTGTATTTTTTAAACATATTTATGATGGGGTATGTATTTTAGTGGGTTTATTGCTATGCAGTGGCTGGATGTTGACGGAGGGTATTTCTTCATCAATAAAAGGGTTCGTCTAAGAGATCTCGAATGTCTTAACTATTATTGCAATATGCATTTGTGCTCGGTTTATTATATTTATTTAATTATGTTGGCGTTGTCTTGTAATGTGTATGCGTCTAATTATAGGGTATGTGTGAGACAGAGAGAGTTAAGGCTTAGCCATCTATAAATATTAAAAGTTAATGAGGTTTGATAGTTATATTTCTTCGCATTTACTTTAAAAGATTATGTATTTACAATGTGAAATCTTTTAAAAGTGATGAGGTATCTACTGATTTATGTTACATTTGTGGTGGATTGGGTTAAAGGGGGAGGATGAATTTGTGTTGTATTAGAGGTGGTTGTGGCATTACAATATATCGGACGGGGGTTATAGTATATGAGATTAATTTGAAAACGTATTGCGGTGGGTTGCTATGTTATATATATTTCTTATGGTGTGGACAGAATTTGTCTTATAGGGTTATTAGTGAGTGTTGGTTGCTAGTCCAGTGAGATAGCAGAAATTTTCTTTTGTGGAGACATTTTTCAAGACCTCAGTTTAAATGTTCATGCAGTTTATTGAAGGGTTGTTGATAGCCTGTAGAATTTTGATTTTTTTAGTGGTACATAGGGAGCTATAGCGCTTTGGTTTATCAATGATCCTCCATTCTATTTTATAGGGTGTGTTTAACCTGTTTCGTTCCCATATAGTGGTTGCTAGGGTGATGATGTGGTATTTTTCCGAATATCTGAAGGTGTTCTTGTGAGCGTAGATACTTTGTTTAAATGTACCTTGAGTCATTCTGATGTAAATTTCTTCCTTCTTCGTATCTCCATCGGGTATGACTTAGGTTTCGTATACTATGTAACTGACTGTGCATCCTCCTCTTAAGAGGCAGAGCTCCCCTATTTTGCATGAGCAGCGGGGGTTGGAGTAATTGATTGACGATGTAAGTTTTGAGGCTAGAATTAATCTTAAGGGTTTGAAGCAAGAATAACTAGTTTTGATCGTATTTCTATTAAAGCATTTGAAGGGCTTATTTGATGGTGGGAAGTGTTTGTCTGTTAATTAAAGGATCTGCTTGTTTATGCTATATTTGACACTGGTGGATGAAGGGGGATTAAGTGAGATAATGTTTATTTGCTTATTGCGTCTATGTTGTCTGGTAGATTTAGTCGGTATATAAAAGATAACCGCTTTCGAGGACGGCTTAATTGTAATATGGGGCAGCTTGATGGAAAAGCCTGGGTTGGATGAAAGGAGAGTGACTCTCTTGCTAATGTTGAGTACTAGGTTCTTAAATGTAAGAGGAGTGGTAGCAGGGTTTAGAATTGACATATCTAAGCTTTTCGGTGGAGTTGTGGTATGGTCGAGTGGAGTTGTTAGCAAAGTCCAGAGTCGCATCTAAGAAATCCACGCTAGTTAGTTTGTTTCCAATGGTGATATAAATCCCAAGCTGTTTGAATAATTGTTTGTAATTTCTTTCTAAATCTGTCAAGTTCTTGTCCTCCTTTCTTCGGCAATGAAACATGGGTTAATAAATTCAACCCTGATGATCCGTTTGATGTTCCCATGGGAGCCTACGACAGTGTGCTATATGCTATCTGATTGGACTCTTCATCCTACAATCTCTAAAAACCAGATTCTCTAGCCAAGAGTTGAGCATACCCCGCAACAATTTCCACACCTAATTATATTAATACTTCTCAATTAGCTAAATTCATCAGTCAATAATAAAATATCAAATTCAAGTAATAAGTTCAACGTAACTAACAGTGTTTACATTTTAATTGATTTCACAATTTGTCCGGTGAAATAGAGTCAACCAATAAAATTCCTTGATAATTTGTATCAAATAATTCTTCTTTATAGTACAGTTTAAATTATTTATACTCTATTTATTTAAAATGTTATTTGAAGGGCTGTCTTCACTATCCCTTAATAACCAAGAGAAATTGTATCAAGTAAGTGTATATAAAACGAAAAAATAAATGTATTTAAATGGCGGTCCGTATATATTAACTTGAATATAAATCTATCTTTACATATATTTTACCTATAAACAATCAGAAAATAAAAAGATTGACGATGTCGTTGTATACAATTATGCAATAACTGAAATTTTACGGCTCTTAAATCGGTGTTTCGCTCATGCTTTCATGACCTATATCTTATTAGGTGTCTGTTCATACCGTTATATCAGATCTGTTGACTGATCATTTGCTTTAACTTTTTAGTATATGTTTGAAGTATTCATTTTATTTCTTACTTTTGTCTTACTTTGTAGAGTGAGAGTTGGATGTGTATCGATATTATATTATGATTGAACATTTTTGCTCGTCGAATTGTCCGTTGTTTTTTGATAGGCGAAACATTATCTAATATTTGCAGTATATTTCGCATCAAATATCTTCCATGTGCATGTTGTGCCATAGGTGCGTAACATTTTGTATAGCGTAATGGACCATGCTGATCGGTCTGCTTTCCTATTACGTCACTTTCACTTTTCACAGTAATTTGATCACTTGTCTGTAATTTTTCCTCTCCTTAAATCTTATAACTTAACAGTTTTCATATGCACTAGATAATGATCTACCAGTTAACTCAGCTATCTAATTATTTTAAATACACATTTGTACTAATATAAAGTATTTGCAAGATTACGTGGAAATAATACGATATAGTGCAGCGAGTCTAAAAAGTTACTTTATTGTAACGTCTACATATAATTATAGTAACGTTACTTGCTGATCAGTTTTATACATTCCTGTATGAATAGAAGTGAATATGTTTATAGACAATAAATGTAGATATTATACGTGTATTGGATTATGTCATATCAACATACATGTGTAGAGGCGTTGGCCATTTGCATGATATAGAGAGTAGGAATCAGGGTATAAGGTGGATTATCTTCAGAAATCTTTGGAATATTTATAATTTAAAAATAAAATTATTCCTGAGCGTTACTATCCGAATAATACTTTATCTTATATTAAAATGTAAAGACATACGTAAATTAGTTAATGTTTTTTTTATGGTTACACGTCGCTTTAAAGTTTGTATGCCTTAGTCAAAAAG
>OY744531.1:90137566-90140066 GCA_963556195.1 Sepiola atlantica | reverse complement strand
GTATATTACACTTCCTAAGCGATAAAGAATATTGTAACGTGTATTCTTCCAATATATATATATATATATATATATATATATATATATATATATATATTTATATATATATGTATATATATGTATAAATATATATATATATATATATATATATATATATATATATATATATATATATGTATAGTAAGCAATGAAAATATATATGGCAGTTAAGCTACACAGAGGCTCCCGTGTTTCATTATCTCTCCTTATAATATATTACGTGGATACATGAAGTACTAATATATATATGTATATATATATGTATATATAAATATATATATAAATATATATATATATATATAAATATATATTTATATATATATGTATATATATATATAAATATATATATATATATATATATAAATATATATTTATATGTATATATATATATTTATATGTATATATATATTTATATATACATAGATAAATATATATTTATATATATATATTTATATATACATATCTATATACATATATATATATATATATATATATATTTATATATACATCTATATATATATACATATATATATATATTTATACATATATATATTTATATATATATATATATTTATATATACATATATATATATTTATACATATATATATTTATATATATATATTTATATATACATATATATATACATATATATATATATATATATATATATATATATATATATATATATATATATATATATATATATATATATATATATATATATACTAGAAAGAATACACGTTCCAGGACGGGTAAGATTTATTTCTTTATCGGAAACGTTTGACAACTTTTGAGGTATCCTTATAAAGATTAAAATAAATATATCATAAAGTAAACTTTGTTTCGAATTATTTTTGCCATTTTAATCAGAACCAGTTACATCATCTTGAGTTTAAAACATTTCGAAAATTAAAAGTTTTAAGCTTAGGGAGACTTAATAAAAAATTAAATCTATCGAATCTTGTTCATAGGTGTCTCATGACTATTGATCAGATTCAATGCATATACACAATATATCATTTTTAACATATTATTGACATCAAATATTTGTTAAATACAAAAAAAAATATAAAAGTTAGAAAATATTAATAAATTGATCTCTAATATCTATTGAAAAATTCCACAAAGATCAGATTGATTTGAATTTTCACAAAGAGTTTATACTTTGTTTGCATAAAAATTAATAACTTAACATCTTCGTGCTGTGTTTCAAAATTTATTATCATCAGTTCATTAGTTTTATAGTGAATTTCATATACAAATATATATATATATATATATATATATATATGCACATTTAACTTTTTTTCAAATCAACTATATAAATCAGCTGTATGATACAAAATAATACATGCAAAATTATCTTAGAAACGATCGTACGCCAAATGTTGTAAAACTTATATACATAATGTGCTAATTTTATTTGTCTCAACCTAATTTATATATATATATATATATATATATATATATATATATATATATATAGATAGATAGATAGATAGATAGATAGATAGATAGATAGATATAGATTAGAGATCACATCAGCTGCGCCCCATGGATTGCCACTTTCTCACTCTCTGCTTGTCTATGATCAAATAGGTTAACCGAATTGGTCAAAGCAGGCATTGAAGAGTATGTCCACATGCGAAAATTCTTCAACAAACTCACTCTCTTAAATTGTTCACCTCAGAATGTTCAGCTGCTATTGCTAAGAGGCAGAAATCATTCAGATAATTCGGCAGCCATAGGTCAAATGCAAATAGACAGTTATTTATAGAGTCAAGAAATAATTATAAGGCAGTGATAGATGAGGCAAAGAGATGGTAGACAGAGATAATTAAAAAAACGCATTCAGTCACAGAAACTAGGTACTCGCGATTTCTGGGAAATCTACAATAGTATTGTGAACAATGGACAATAAACAATTGCCCCGCTATCAAACCATAACGATGTCGTTTGCACGGTAACTAATTGGCCAGCGTTTCGCTTTAAAATCGATTTTTGACTCGGCAAACTATTCCCTCCCTCAATGTTCATTGTCGAATGAAGCCACACTAGAAAACCTGGTCATCACCCCGTATTAGATCAGAGACACTATAACAACATTGACAACTCCAAATCTTGTGAGGATGATCTTATCCCAATAATAGAAATAAAGAAATGATCTGCTGAACTGGTCATTGTACTCTCCAAACTATACAACAAATGCCTTGCTGAATCTTGCTTCCCCGATAGCTGGAAAATTGCATCTGTAGTGCTAGTCTTCAATAATTCTGGAGATAGAACTGATCTTCAAAACTACTGGCCAATCAGTCCCATCACGATATTTGCTTAAATATGAGAATCCTTAATCAATCTAGTGATAGACCGAGAACTAGTTAATGCTAAACCTCTTTCTGATAATCAGTACGGATTTAGACAAGCACTATCTACTGCGGATATACTAACGGTCACCTCTGA
>OY744531.1:90105066-90135066 GCA_963556195.1 Sepiola atlantica | reverse complement strand
AACAGAAGCCGATATAATTCAATAACATATGCCAGAAAGAAAGAACGGGGAAAAAACGAGGGAACGTCCGTCAGTTGTACAATCGAAACCGAAAGTGAAACACCCTCGAACCGTGAATGACGTGTGCAGACCATGTGACGAGAAAGAAAAAGAAAGAAAGGCAAACGAAATGGATTCTTGAAGAAAGCAATTCCTACACTTGTTGCGTGGCCAGGTGCCCGCCCAATCTCGCATCTAGTGCCGCAGCCTAGTCAGGGAAAGTAGTAGCATAGAGTTCGTCCTTACAGTCGAATGATGATGCCAATTGGGCTACTACTGCTGCTTCGGCTGCGACTGCGCAAACTATTTATGCTACTACGCTAAATTATGATTGCTCTTATCGACGTCCCAGTTGGACCAAAACGCAACTCTTTCTCTCTTTTTCTCACTCCCTCTCTCTCTCTCTCTCTCTCTCTTTATATCTCTTGCTGTATCTGTCTCTGTCTCTCTCTCACTTTTTATGGCTCGGTCTCTGTCTCTGTCGCTGTCTCTATCTCTCTGTCTGTCTCTCTGTATGTCTGTATCTCTCTCTCTCTATATATATATATATATATATATATATATATATATATATCCTGGTTTAGTGCTAGTTTAGCTACACTGACTAGCTGTGATACAGTGAAACAGCTTCTCCGTAAATTACTCTCTATATGTTTATATATCTAAATCTCAGGAGGTCAGTCTCACAGGATCAAAGTGTAGAATCTATTCTATCCTCGGGCATCGTGACTTAGGTAATGTATGTAATAGTACCTATCCACAAAGCTAAAAAGTTTCCTCAACTAAAGCCAATATCAGCATAGCTTACTTATCTTCGATCAAACTTAACTGCATTAGTTTTAGTAATTTACGCTAGTGCATTTTTGTTTTAAGTAAGAAAGTTATAGTAATCGTGTACGTAATATTTACACATATATTAATATGTGTAAATATTAAGTAAACGATTTCCACTAATATTTAAAAGACCTTTCTTTTTGTGAAACTTAGTATGACTAATTGTATAGTCTACTGCTGTTAATTGCCCGCTGACGGCGGGGGAGATGATGACTAAAGCTGTAACTTAACCATTTAAAGAAATCAAATCGAATAATAGTTCTTTGTTATTAAGAACAGAAACACCGTAATAACGTTACGCAAAAGAACCCCTTTCAATAATGTACAGATGCCATCCCGTATAAACATTTAATTTTAAATTGTATATGTATTTGCATATGGGTTTTATAAATGAATTTTTAACACGAAAATTAAATGTCTGTTTATTATCATTTCTTTAAAATATTTGTTCCTTGGCATCGTGTTATTTACTGTAATATTATTTATCTTGTGTATGTCCTTATGAAAATGTTGATAAATTAACATTATCACTGTTATGTCAACATTTATAATAAGATTCGATAGAGAGTGTATCGTTCTTATTAAATAAAATGTAATGCTGCTACAAATAATTATTCATTTGTTTGCCTAATTTGATTTAATGGGATATTAATTAGTCTTTGTAAAAGCGATATTGATTTTTATTTGTTTTAATTTACAAGGAAAAGACAGTACAATTAGACTTTCCGTAATAATAATCGACTATAAGATTAATAAATCCATGGCGGATATCAAAACACTCAGAAATAACTGCATCAATAGAATATGTTTTCGATAGTAAATTATTTCACCTGCATGATAACGATATTAAGAAATCGTTCTTCTAAACAACTGTAATTGTCTATCTGAAAGCTATGAAATATAGCTTTGTGCAGATTTATTTCAATAACTTTAATCACCGTGTTTTTGAAGGAAACTAAAGTGTGATACTTTTTCTTGTAAGAAAGACGTCGAAAGTTTAACAAAAGAAGTATTGGTGAGTCAGAATCAAATAGCGATTTGTCGGATTCAATCACAATACACTTTATCATTTTTTGTCCCACTGTCCATAGCCGCTGCTACTTTTGTGTTTTTTTAAAATTTATTTTCTTATTATTTGGATTTCATTTACATGCTTCCGAATTTATGTCAAATTTCTAGAGATATCGAAGTAAATCAGTCAATTATTAAGCAGACATTAACACTTGGCTGAATTGTTTTAGACTGAACCGAATGCATTATGCTGGTGTGATATATTAGCGTATAACTGTTCAATAATCAACATGAAGTAATGTGTCAGTCAAGTGAATGAATGTCTGTGTACATTTACAAAAATAGCTGATTTTTTTAGAATAAGCCGAAATGCATGTTGATGTATTTCGTAGTTACGTAATTTTTGTAAATATAATGAACATTAGTAGACCTCCGTCGGTCAAGGTGTACAATAAGTAAACTCGTAGTTGTCTGTTCGGCTGAAGCATTGGTGGTTTTAACTGCAGATGAAGATATTAGAGTAACAGTCTCTGCAGCATAGGTTGCATATGTGCTCTCACCCTGGACCGCAGGAGCTGACGTCTTTCATTCTGCTGACTCGGTTCTCTGTAGCGACTTATGTCAGGTTGAAATCAATCAATATGCAGGTAATAAAAAAGATATAAGAAAAGTAACCCCAGAATACTAAGTGGATCCTTATTTCCTCAGTCAAATGCTTAACCTACTGACCTATGACAATTTATTTGGCACAAGCTTATTGCAACTGTTGCACCTATGGAGGTTACAAACAAACAGTTTTGCCCGGCAAATAAAACATCTGACGATCGAGTCCGAAAAACAAAATAATTAATTTGTTTTAACCATTAAATATCGTATGAAATCGACTCAAAATATATTATCGGCAGAAATTAAACCTCGTAAATACACAAAAGTCACGCTGCAAATAGCCAATACTAAGCTGAAAGTAATTTTTTTAGATACCCAGTTGAAGGTTAAAGAGAGTGAACTCATGGTCCCAGAGATGCAATCGCTAAAGTTGCTACTCAAAGATATTTTAGAAAGGAAGAAGACTATGGAAGATAAGGTGGCTAGTCTTGAAGTTGAATGTCGAAGCAGAAAATACATTTTTACAAAGTTTAAAAATGTGATTTAAAATCAGAAGGTTAGAATTAACACAGTGGAGGATATAAAATCTAAATTTTATAGAAGCCCTAAGTTCTCTCATAAGGTATACCTACACCAAATTATCGAAAGCATCGCCAAGACTCTCCAAAAATAAGCTATGGTTACCAGATACGTCACTTCCAACATAGAGCGACTACAAGGAGTCGCAGGATAGCGGTTATCTAAAAACAACAACACTGTAACTCCTGAGGGGGGAAAGGCTCGGGAGGTTATGAAACTTTACTTATAACGGACTACTTGAACTCTTGCACTCACCATAAATTCTGGCAGCACCTAACCCTAACCCTAACCCTAACCCGTACCTGCTCCATTTATGTTGGAACCACACCAGTCTATACTGGCAATCGAGACTGACGTACAACCACTCTTGTTCTCTGTTGTGTGACACTTTTTTCAATATACTTGTTTTTCTAAACTCCAGGTTCGTGTCTTCCTTCCAGCCTCTTTGCAAAGGCACAGCAAATATGATATACTTTTTTTAAACAATTTTTTTGTTTGTGTTTTTTTAATACAGTACAATTAGACTCACCATAGGAAGAATCGACTACTAAGGATTAATAAATATAGGGCAGACATCAAAAGCCTCTTGTATCATTGCATTAAAACAACATTTTAAATAGGTTTTTGAAATCAAATAATTTTACTGAATATTCCGATATGCAAGTGATTTTAGGAAATAAATCGTCCTAAATTTTAATCAGTAAAGGATCGTATGTAATTTATAAAATGTATTTCTTCACGATGGAAATAATCCACATTGATATGATTTAGACTAATAGCATAGTATTGTCTAAAGTGCAGAAAATGCAAATTAAAAAAAAAAAGTTTTAGAGCTTGTTCCTGCAACTCAGCTTTATTACATTATATGCCATAATAGACTTAAGTACGCCTTAATGTGCATAACTGTTTTGAAAAGAACAAATGCTAGTTAAAGTTGTATTTCAATAAACGTACGACTGCATGTTTAAAATTTATTCTTTTCCGATGAAAGTATTTTACATATGCATTTGAAATAGACTATTTTTTTTAGTAAACAGGACGGCAGAGAAAGTATAATTTGTAGCGCTGAAAACAGACAGCTGTATCTAATGAAAATGTGGTATAGAAGCGTAGCGTATATAAAGGGTTTATATGTATATGACGTTTTCAGAGGTCGCCCATCTAATAGGCGTTGATGACGATTCATTAAAAAAGGTATGCTTTCACATAACTTAAAATATATCTATTAAATTAGAATGTAATTTCAGTAGTTGTAATTCATGTACGCATTTATCTAATAAGTAAATTAAAAATGGTTTACGGTATTAAATTCAAAAGAAAAGGAGAACCTATTCATGCCGACTTAATATCACTGTGTTTCGCACGGAAGCCGGCCGCTCCAATTTATTATGATCTAAAGATTATACGTTGCCAATACGAGCAGCGTGGTAACCTACCATTTAAGCCTAAAACCACATTTATTAAAAAAAATTCGAATGAGATAAATCAGCACCGAAACGCTTAAAAATTACGTATATCTATATATTACTCCTGTGGATCATGCTTGTTCGTCTGACACTGTGCACACTGCATGACGTCACAAAATGACGTTGTCACAAAGGAATGATGTCATCTATTTAACACGGAGAAGATATTGGTTAGTATTTATTGTGTTGTAATTAGACGACGGTACTGTTCTGTGGCGTCATCTATTAAAGAGACGGTGAAAGACACCAGCTCGGCATTTTGGCTAAGATCAAAGTGTAGTATCTGTTCCGATGGATACTGCACTTCATAGATCGGTATTGTCTTGGCCTTCGGGGCTTGATTTCCGCCGGTCTATGGGTCTGATCTGTCCTGTGCAGTTCTAGGAGGTCCACCCTCCCAGGCTTTGCCTCCCCTCTTTGGGGAGGAGTAATTTTATAGCTTACTTCCTGGGGCGCCCCTACCGGGGAATGCCGACGGGGCTGCTCAGGCAATTTGTAATGGCCAGAGCGCTCACTTTCTCGGGCGCTGGCTTTTCAAATCGCACTTTCCGACCTTGTGTCACATATTCCTATTGTGGGTAGGTGTTAAATAACGGCCTTTTGGCTAAGATCAAAGTGTAGTATCTGTTCCGATGGATACTGCACCCCATAGACTGGTATTTTCTTGGCCTTTGTGGCTTGATTCACGCCGGTCTATTGGTCTGTCCTGCGCAGTTCTAAGAGGTTCACCCTCCCAGGCTTTGCCTCACCTCTTTGGGGAGGAGTAAGTTTATTGCTTACTGCCTGATACGCCTCTATCGGGGAATGCCGACGGGGCTACCCAGGCACTTTTTAATGGCCAGAGTGCTCACCTTCCCGGGCGTTGGCTTTTCAAATCCCACTTTCCGACCTTGTGTCACATACTCCTATTGTGGGTAGGTGTTTAATAACACTTTATACCGTCATAAATATATGACGTTATCGTTTTGTGACGTCATCCAGCGAATAAAAGAGAAAGGATGAAAAACATTTGAAATATAATAAAGTAACAAAAGGATGACATCATTATTAAAACAGAGACTATAAAAGGCCCGCACTCGAAAAGTGACTCGTAGATTATGTAAACAGTGACTATATACAAGACTAAAGGCGGGTTTAGTATCTATTTGTATTTACTTAATATGCTGTAGTATATTTAAGGTGATATTCTTTTGTCAACAAGAAAAAATAAATATCCGTATGATGTGATATGTACGAAGGAGACCGCCATGGAATATAAAAGCGTCTACACCGAGTTAATAGCCTAGCGAATATAATGCGATCAGCAGTAACACACACTTTCCATCTTGCGATAGTTAAAAAAAACAACCATTTTTTAACTATATTCCTATATCATAATATATAGCTAAGCTTCCCGAGCGACGCCAAACAAATGTCGTATTGTGACGGATTTATATGATTTTCATCGCTATTATGGTAGAAACTTCAGACGTTTTAGTCCGAAGGTTGAAGCAGTGACCATAAAGAGACACTTCGGCTAAACGAACGAATCGAACACACCAGGGAAGCACTTTTTTTATAATTTCGTCAGGGTTATATGAAAAAAAAACGCATTAAAAAATAAAAGCATGTCATAATTGTCAGGTTGCGACATACAAATCTTGGCACAAATAACATACAAGAAATCAGTGTTGCACTCTCATCAGTAACGGAACCGGCTACAAACCTTGAACATGTAGTAACGTCAGCTGAAGACCGCAAACGATCAAAGTACGCCGGTCGTCTCGACAGGTTTGTATATCAATCGATCGCCGTGGCACGATTGGTCCAAGTACGCGTGTCTTCCCCAAAAACTAGGTCTATTAATGACACGCCAACGCGGGGACCATCGTAAATTAACTTTGCTCTACCAACGCCTTTCATCACTATTATTCGCATTGAGCCTGCTCACGGCCTGCCGAGCCTGCAAGTCATACAATTAAATTTCTTATAGTTCCGAATATAGAATTTCTTTTTTTAATTTAGCGGGTGAAAAAGATTTTCATGGAAATTTCAATTTAAATTGGAGATTCATAATTGGTCAAATAATGCGTTATGTATAAATTGAATGAAACATAAACATTACATACACAATCCAAAAATAGTTTTAACATATGCAGAGTTTATTTTTTCAATATTGAACAGCCCTAACGAAGACATGTCGTAAAACAAACACACTGACTATAAACTCCATTATAATAAGATTTTAAAAAATAATGAAGTTTCACAGATAAATAAAACTTTAAATAAGAGGAACAGTATTTTCTAACTTTCGTCACTGGGGATGATAATTCAATGCTCACATAGTTAAAAGCGAATATGTTAAGAACTCGTCGCGAGGGTCGAACACCACAGGGAATACGTCTGTTTGAATCGGGCTTTGTTTCGTCATATTACTTATATTTATCTTTCAGTTTTTTGGCAGTACACTGTTACTGTACACAATGATGTGCGTTTAAATCTAAAAGGTTTACTTCCTCAAATATTGAGGATAGAAAGGATAAAGCGAAATATATGAACATATACTACATTTTGATCCTAGTCAAAAGACCAGGAAGTGTTAAAGGCTATGATTTCCTCCGAATATGATAATCGGCGCATAGCAATCAACGACGAGTATCCATTAGCAAAACATATTTAATATATATATATATATATATATATATATATATATATATATATATATGATAATTTTATTTACACAGACATGTACAAAATCTGCGACACTGGCATGTCGATGTTATCGATCAACAGTTACTATAAACTGAGATCTCATCAGGCAGAGTTAGAATCCGATCTTAACCTCAGACCATATTTGGAGAGAACTTTTTATAAACCCGGTTAAAATTCTCTGGATTACCACCCTGTGGATATTTTTCACCTGGATTATTACCATTATATATATATATATATATATATATATATATATATATATATATATATACATACATAGTCATTGAGTCATTTTAAACAAAACAAAAAAAAGAAACAAAAAAAACGAATGTAAAATGCAGTTTAAATTCCCAGAGAAACAAACTAAATCCAAGATATTGCAGACTTAACATTCGTTGGACAATTAATAAATAAAAAAATAAGTAAATAAAAAAAATAAAAGGGTGGTTAAGTATCTAAGAGTGAAACAAAAACAGGAGACCTTAAGCGTCTAATATTAACACGTGGATTATCAGCTGTTTACCATGTAACTGTTTCGGAGATTTAAAAACAGGACAGTTATAATATTCATGGCTCTCCAATGGTACTGATAAACTACCATTTCCCGAATGATCAAGTGTCGAAATAATTCAGCTTAAAATTTCACTAATATATACATAAATAAATAATAATAATAATAATAATAATAATAATAATAAAATAATAATAATAATATATTACCCTTAAGACTACCGTATGATATGATAATTTGCATATCAAATAACATTAATTATAACAATAATAATAATAAAATAATAATAAAAAAAATAACTAAATAAATAATAATAATAATAATAATAATAATAATAATAATAATAATAATAATAATAATAATAATAATAATAATAATAATAAGGCCACGATGGAATACATGCATACTGGTTTAAAAAATTCACGACCCTGCATGAAAGAATAGCGCAGAAACTGAGCGGATGTATCCATAAAACAGACGTACCAGAATGGATGACGGAAGGAAGAACAACACTAATACAAAAAGACCCCAAAAAGGGAACGCCCCCCGGCAACTACAGACCGATAACATGTCTACCAATAATGTGGAAAATTCTCACAGCACAACTGAGAGAACAAATCTACCAATCCCTGGACAATCGTGGACTGCTCCCCGAGGAACAAAAAGGATGCCGGAAAGGACAAAGAGGGGCACATGATCTACTATACATTGATCAAAAGACCCTGAAGGAGGTGAAGAGAAGACAAAAGAACATAACCATGGCATGGATTGACTACAAGAAAGCCTACGACAGAATCCCCCAAACATGGATAATTGAATGCTTAAAGATATACAAAATACCAGACAGGATTATTAATCTCATCCAGAAAGCAATGGAAACATGGAGACTAAAACTGACAGTCGGAGGACAACACCTGTCTGAGATAAAAATACAGAGAGGCATTTTTCAAGGAGACTCTCTATCACCACTACTGTTTATAATAGCCATGATGCCACTCAACTACATACTCAGAAAGTGTGATGCCGGATACAGGTTTACGGATACAGAACAAAGAATAAACCACCTGATGTACATGGATGACCTTAAACTGTTTGCAAAAAACAAAAAAGAACTGGAAAAGCTGATAAACACAACCAGGATATTCAGCCAGGATATCCAAATGGAGTTTGGAATAGAAAAATGTGCACTGCTAGAGATCAAAAAAGGAAAACTGGAGACGACAGAAGGTATAGAACTCCCCAACCAAGAGGAGATGAGGGCGCTAGGAGAACATGATAGCTACAAATACCTGGGAGTTCTGGAAGCAGACACAATCAAATATACAGAAATGAAAGAGAAGATTGGAAAAGAATATCTACGAAGAACAAGGAAACTCTTAGAAACTAAACTATATAGCAGAAACCTAGTAAAAGGGATAAACACATGGGCTGTATCACTAATAAGATACTCTGGACCATTCATAGGCTGGACCAAAGAAGAACTCAGGCACCTTGACCAAAGAACAAGAAAACTAATGACTATGCACAATGCTTTGCACCCAAAAGACGACACGGACAGACTCTACGTGAAAAGAAATGAAGGAGGTAGAGGACTGGTAAGTATAGAAGACTGTGTGGAAGACACCAAAAAAGAGCTGGAGAAATATGTAACCCAGAACACGGAAAGTCTGATCACCACAGCAAGAGACACCAGCCCAACAAACAACCCCGGAAGTACTGAACCCAGAAACAAAAAGACAAGAAAGGAAAAGTGGGAAGAAAAACAACTACATGGACGCTTTACAAGACTCACAAGCGATGAAGCCAATGAAAACAGCTGGGCATGGCTAAGAAAAGGACACCTGAACAGATAAACGGAATCTCTGCTGACGGCCGCACAGAACAATGCGATTAGGACAAACTTTATTAAAGCAAAGATAGATAAAACCCAGGAAAACAGCAAATGCCGACTGTGTGGACAAAGAGACGAAACGATAAATCATATAATAAGTGAATGCAGCAAGCTAGCACAAAGGGAATACAAGAACAGACATGACAGCATGGGGAAAGAAGTACACCGGGAAATGTGCAAACAACTGAATTTCGAATATGCAAAAAAACGGTACACACACAAACCAGAAACTGTACTAGAAAACGAAAAACACAAAATCATATGGGATATGAATGTACAAACAGACAAACCCATAACAGCAAGGAGACCGGATATGATAATAATCAACAAGAAAGAAAAATCCTGCAAAATCGTGGACTTTGCCGTCCCAGCAGACCACAGAGTAAAGATCAAAGAGACGGAAAAGAGAAGCAAATATACTGAACTTGCCAGAGAGTTGAAAGGAATATGGAACATGAAGAAAGTCAGTATAACACCAATAATCATAGGAGCACTAGGAACAGTCCCCCAAAACATGGAGAAAAGACTGAGAGAAATAGGAATCAAAGGGATAACTGAGACCATACAAAGGACAGTAATGATCAAAACAGCTACAATCCTGAGAAATGTCCTCGAATGCGGAAACCAACCCACATAAGCAACGAATGGAGAACAAACACATGGAAGCACAAGACAGCAGAACCGGGGAAAATACAACCGCACGAGAGAGGCGCAAGCATAGGCTGACGCCACAAAATTATGGACAGAGGGTCGAGGAGGGAAAGCGCAAACCAGACCTCCACTGGAAGAGCGCGGACAGCTCTGGGACCTTGGGAAGGCTTGTTGCCACTCGGGCCCCAGAGGGGACCAATGGCCCTTATCAGCGGGAAATCGCTGGTAGGTGGCTGTTGCGATTACTGCAAGGTCATCAGCGGTGATGAACGAAAAGAGGTGGAGCATACTGGAGGCCTGAGGAGACTTGTTATCACTCGGACTCCAGGGAATACCACAGGTTGTCGGCAGTGGGTGACCACTGACGATGACCAGTGTGATAACTCCTAGTGAGTAAATAATAATAATAATAATAATAATAATAATAATAATAATAATAATAATAATAATAATAATAATAATAATAATACTATCTAAACACTACACCCAAGAACCATTCTGCAATATGGTAGCTAGCATTAAAATTATATAGGAATTAAAGTTGCATTAAAAATAAATAAATAAAAAATAAAGCTTAAGTACTTTAGGTACCAGAAAGGTAATTAGATAAGAGGAAGGAAACCTAGCCGTACAGATCCAAATACCCAATATATAATCTAAAGAAGCTTTGAGTCATTTTAAACAAAAAAAGCAAAAAAAAAACAGAAAGTATATATATATATATATATATATATATATATATATATATATATATATATATATATAGATGTTTCACTTAGAAGATAGTTTATACAGTGAAGACCTGGATTAGGCCAATAAAAATTAGCTCAATGATACTCGATTACAGGGCATTTATATGTGATTTTTTGAAGGCCCACCAAAGCATTCTGTTCAAAGATTATTTATTTATCATATATATTCAAATTAAAGAGTGTTTTCCTACACGTGTTTCACTACCAAGCAGGTCCTTGCTTGGCAGATCATCAGGGGAATTACGTACCTGGAATAAGAGTTTCAACAACTGACAACACACAATGTGGTGTGGCCTTAATTGAGGTCACTTAAGAAGAGGATAGAAGAAAAAATGAAAAGATAAAAAGAAAAAATATAAAATGTCTTAAAAATGTGGGTCGTAAGATTTTCGCAGTATTGTTGCTACTAAGCAAAACAGCAAAGAATTAGTCCCAAATGCATTCAAGAGAAACAGGAACAATGTGCGAGAATACACCTTCTTGTCGGGCGGCACAACGATGAAAAGCATCCCCCCAAACAAAAATTTTTTAAAAATTGTTATTTTATATGATAAATAAATAATCTTTGAAAGAAAAAGTCTTTTGTGGTGATTATTGGTCTCCTGAACGAAATGCTTTGGTAGGCCTTCAAATAATAACACACACACACACACACACACACACACACACACATATATATATATATATATATATATATATATATATATATATATATATATATAACAAAATGAAACGTATTAGTTTACTTTTCTCGCGGGAGATTTTTACTAAGTGTTTACATAGTTTGAGGCGGATAGGTTTAGAACGTGTCTTGGTTACGGGAGGGGGATAACAACCGGAACTAACACTGACAACTCTTATAACTTTTAAATACGTCTGTTTGAGTCTAAATTTGTTTCGTTCAGATTACTTATATTTGTCTTACGATTTTCTGACCGTACACTGTCACATAATGGTTAGATACATGCTAAAGTCATCATTCTGGCACAATATAATCGGCTCTGAGCAACCAAATACGAATATGCATTAACAACTACATTTACTATTACTGTTTCGTTCTTCACACACACGGTAAAATGAGGGTAATCTTCTGCTTGACATTTTTTGAAGCATGTGGTCATACAATAGTTTCCCACTGTTATAATGCCGTATTTTTCATTATTGTAGTACTCTGCAAACACTTTCAAACTTCTCCGGTTGAGCAGTAGTGAGCAGACAAGGCAGTGTTGACTCATATTGCCCTCCTCTCCCCATTCGCAGATGGTTGGGTTAGTGTTGGAGCTCCATCTAACCATAGCAACTTTTGATCGCCCCATTCCCGTTCTCAGGCGGTTGAGTGTTTTCCACTGGACTCATAGAGTTTCAGAATCGGGAAGAAGGGCCTCAGAAGGACGGATTCTTATGCCAGAAGGAGGAGGGAAATTCTATAGTCGTATGGTCCACAGCTGTAGTATGTCCTCTTCCTGAGATGTTAATTGGGGTTCGACATGGCTGAGACAACATCTCAGTAACGTCAGTCGGGTGACCGTTGTTCACGTCCATGTAGGAGATGGCGTTCCTCACTGGTTGCTTTTGTGATCTCTTCTTAGCTGGCAACTTCCCTCCTCAGGGGTAATGGTAATGAGGAGATGCAGGTTGTTCAGGTTGGTAGGCTTCAGGTAGCCAGTGATCAAGCGGCAGGGGTTGTTCAATGCTGAGTTTAATTTTAGTCATGCTTTTATCTCTCCGAAACAGAACAAGCATATTCCGCAGAGTAATAGCACAGGACCAATGCAGTACAACTTACTGGGTATGCTGTGGCTCCCCACTTGAAGTTGATCATTTTCTGTAAGATGTTGTTCCAGAGCTGAATTTATTTATATTTTCACATATTCTTTGAAGGAAAGGGTACGGCACAAGGAAGACAAGTTTGGTACAATTCCAAAGTTGTATTCGAAACCACGTAATGTTCAGGGTTCGGTTGAACTCCAAATTCCTGAGATGGGACGAGAAAACTTGATTTTTTGAAGGTTTTGCATGCAGATTGTTACTCTTGTAGTAGAGGAGTAGCTCATGTAAACCTGAGTTGAGGTTTGTTTCTGCTGATTCAAACGTACTCTCTTTGGAGTTTACGCAAAGAATAGATGAACATCCCAGTGTTTCGGCTTATTGCTTTGTCATTAGTGTAGATGTTGACCAGTAATGGAGCCAGCACATTACCCTGAGGTAAGCTTTCTTTTTGTTGGTGCTGCCCACTTTGTTTGTTGTTTAGTGTAACTTAAAAGCGACTATCTTTTTAAGATGCGGCCAGCGATGCTTGTCAGTGCCAGGTCATTATGCAGCTCCAATATATTTGTCAGAAGGAGGCGGTGTTTACAGTGTGTTATGCGACATACAGATTAGTAAATTAGGGTACTGTTACCAGTCATTGTTTAAACCCATCCTCGATGTGTGGAAATTCAGGAACTGACTTGTTGAGCATTTGCCAGGCCGGAATTCTGCTTGTTGGGGGTGATGGGTGGTTCAGCAACTGAGAAACACCTGTTGTGAAACTTGGTTTGCAGTGATGGTGTACTGCTGTTGTATTGGAGTTGATAGATCTTTGTTGATTTTTTCGGATTAAACTCCATGCGTTTTTACTATCCAACAGATTTTGCTATTTCTGTTAGCGGCCTTCTGATAGATGGTAATTTAAGTAAAAGAGTCAGACACATGCAACTGTTCGTATTGTGCATATAATTTATTGCGTTGAACATCGAGTCCAGGCATATATTAGTATGTGTCAGCCTCTTGAGATGTTCTTCCGGGTTGCTTGGCGTACAAACCTGGTGACGCTGTCATGATGTATAGGGTCTGCTGGGCAATGAGCAACGTTCTTCTTAAGATCAGCCTGGAAACTAGGCTAGTTCGCTTCATAATATTTGAATCTCCTTCGGAATCGTACTATGGCTAGGGTGATAGTAGCATTGACTATGATGGAAATAAGGCGATATCGTGTATTTGGAAGTTGCGCCAGCACTAACATTTTCTCAGTTTGAGTGGCAAACATAGCAGGATTTGTCTCTTCTTTCTATCATCCGCTGTTGAAGGACTTCGGTTTCTTTGCATTGTGGATAATATTACGAGACTTGGTTTTGGCCTATGCTTCTACTGCATCGCAACAGGCGACTTTCCATCGTTTTTATGTATCGATACACACACACACACACACACACACACACATATATATATATATATATATATATATATATATATATATATATATATAATTATTTAAGAATAAATATTATTTTTAAAATAAATTCATTTAAGGATCACCGCTAAGCAAGTTGCCGCGCAGACGACATTATGGTGGTTGCATTGCAGGGGAATAATTACCCTTTATTCACCACACTATTATAGATGTTGCAGAATTTGCGAGTTCCTAATTTCTGCGACTCAATGTGTTAACTGGTTATCTCAGTATACCTACATTTAGGTACGAATATTACACTCTTACAGTTATTTCTTGATGCTGTACAATAGATGCTGCAGAGGTTGAAGTTAACCATTAGGGACGGTGGGTCTTTCTATAGAAAATTCGCGTGATGGCATGTGCTTCTATGCGCACTGTTCAGTAGCGAGAGAAAAGAGTTTACGCCATAGGCCGTCTCTGATGTTATATCTTATGGATTCCTAATCAGCCTATGTGTAGTATATCGTCGTTTTGACCCACGATTCCTCAGCTTAGGATGGTATCAACAATTATCAGAAGGTGATCAGCGTTCCCAAGTGCCCTATGGGCATGTAAATGCTAATAACAAATGAAACACAAGCAAAGATTTTTTAAAAACCAAACGCGCCAAAAGGTGATAAAACATTTTTCTGTTTATCCTTTAACTATTTTTGTCTTTTGGGAATTGGTACGTTTAAATTTAGTCTATTCTGGAACTTTTATAGTTTGTCTTATTTTAATTCTCTATTTATTTTTTAATGATTTTTTTAAATAAAACTTTTATTAGCTGTTTCTCTTGTTCATGTGTTATTCAATTGTTAAAATATTAATGATTTCTTAATTGTTTTATTTTTTTTGCAGTTATTTTCGTTTTTTCATTTTTTATTTTCATCAGTCTATATTATTCCTTTTGTTTGTTTTCTTTCGTTTTCCTGTGTGTCTACGTTATTTCTTTTGCTCTATTTTGTTTAAATATTATCCTTTTCATTTCTCTTCCCTTTTAACCAATTATTTTCCTTTTTGCATTTAAAATTAAAATATAACGTATTTATACTAGCACTTTCAATAATAAAAATAAGGGCGAAGTAATACGAATATATTAATTCATTTTAATCAGTTTGTTTTGAAATTTGATATTATTTTGTAAAGGGCAATTGCAATGTAGCTAACGCTGTAACGTTAAAATTACTATCCTTTGACGTGTTACATGTAAATTAACGATACAATCATTTAAATAACTTGTATTTTATTACGTTGTAGATGTTAAACTCATTCATAAAACGCTATATTTATTCATCAAGTAATAAAATATATAATACATAACTCAATTTTAATCGTTTTCTTTTATCAGTTAAAATGATAATAAAATAACTTTAATACTAAAACGGTCAGAGGAGTTTATCTAATGGTGTAGAAGGATCAGCCCTCCTCTTATTCCGTAACGTGTAAATATACAACACTCTTTGGAAGCGTATTAAAAACAAGAAAAACAGTAAATACTCCCCGGTAACGCCGAACAATTTGAGCTAGTAGCTTATAAAATAATGGTTTTATGTGAGTAACATAAAGAAGAGTATTGATTTACTCCTCTCCAGGAGTTAGGCACAAGGCCAGTTTTTATCTTACTCCCACAAGTAAGATATGACCCAAGGTCGGGTCGGGAAAGTGGGGTTTAAAACTTGCCTGGGCTGCCCCGTCGGCATTCCCCGGTAGGGGCGCCTCAGGCAGTAAGCAATAAACTTACTCCTCCCCAAAGAGGGGAGGCGAAGCCTGGGAGGGTAGACCTCCTAGAACTGCACAGGACAGACCCATAGACCGGCGTAAATCAAGACGCGATCACCAAGACAATACCAGTCTATGGGGTGCAGTATCCATCGGAACAGATACTACACTTTGATCTTAGCCAAAAGGCCAAGATGAGCAAAAGTAATGACATCATTTTATTTGTGTAGATTTTCACAGAAACTATTAATATAGATTGGCAAACAATTGCCGTCGGACTTTTAAATGACGTCGATTCTTACTCGAGTAAGTACTGTGATAGGTTAGAAAGACACATCTGAAATCACTATTATCGTTAACTGCACACATTAAATCAATTCAATTAGCTTAATTAGTGGCTGAGAGGCGAAACCCAATAAGTATTGCGAGTTAATTATCATTAAATGACACATTGTGGATATTTTCCTTGAACACTCTGTTTGCGGGAATTTCTATCATCGGAACGTTTATGAAAATAGGCACGTTTGTAATTGGCATTTAACACTCGTATTGATGAATAGTCGATATGTTTTCAAAATATATTCTATACCAATTAATGAATGTTTTCAAACCGCTATCACATTTCTGTGTAACATAACGAAAACACGAGTTTATATGCGCCAAACTAAATACATAAGGCGAAAGTTTAACAGTATAAATGAAAAAATAATGTTTCCACTGATACGAAGTTCCTGCTCTGGTCATGACTCACTCACGTTTAATGGCCCTCCAGATACGGGAATCTCCTAGACAGTAGCTTTTTATGTCATATATTGGCCTTTTTAAGTGGATACTTTCAAGCAATTATTTAAAGTGGTCTTTTTGGTATGGTCTCTATATATTACAGCAGATTTAAGTTTGGTTTTTCGACGTTTGACAGTCAGTTTGTTTTCGGTGGCCCTCAGAAAGAGATGAGCTGTTTATGTTCGGTTGGACTTAGGTTTCGATTTGGTCTGGCTGAGAATTCTCATTTACAAGTCGGTTATTCAATAGAAGAAAAGAGTTTCAGTGTAACCCCAAAATAAAATACACGTTTGTTCCTGGTTTTAAACTAGAGTCGTGATTTTATTAATTGTATTCTTGTGAGCATCATCGGAACTAACAAGGTTTGATACACCGGAAATAAGGCATAACATACGTCTTGGCCTTAGAATTTGATTGCGTTAAGTACCAGCTTAAGGTCAAGATCAGATGTAACATAAAAAATTACATCCCTCGAAATTGAACAAATGGTGGATACAAGTTGCGAGCTTGTCTGTACGAAAAGGAGCGAAGGAACCGCACACGCCATGCTCGGGCAAGAAACACGTAATAATCAGACGTGACTCTTTTTCTTTAGAAATGGTTGGAGAGTATTACTCACCGTTTTTATTTTTTATTTTGTTTTCCCACACTCCAGCTCCAATGAGTTTGTACATAGATATACTTATGAATAAAATGTAAAGTTTCAAACACTTTGGGGATAGTTTTAGTAGGATGGTTCCTAGAGTAAATGTGGTATTGTGGTGACTGCAATGTGTCTAGACATGAGTAGGGAAGACACATATGTTAGAGTAAACAAAGGATTACCAACGATCCGCGTTTTCACAATACATTTAATGATTTTGTTCTTAATTTGTTCAACATGTAACATTTATATTTTTTTGCAAATAAATTAGGCAAAGTGTAGTACCTGTTATATTCCCATCCAGTGGAGGATAAATCCCTCTTAGATATGGAAATGTCTATGTTTACCCCATCCAGAGCAAGTCAGATAGGTATTCTTCACATAAAAGCGACCGTGTGTCTATATTTGCCCTCGTCGGGTGGAAAGTGAATACGGACACACTAGAGCAATTATTTACTCAATTATTTGTAAGTCAACAGGGTTGGCATGCCGTAAAAAATTGCTCAAAATAATGATTGTGTTCCGGAACTAAATATCCCGAATACAGCTATAGTAACGTTTACATACCGATTCCCGAAGTTAAGCGATGTATTGACTGGCCAGAATGAGATGAGTGACCATTTGATGAATACCAGATACTGTATATGGAAAAAACAATACTTTCAGTAGACCTTCCTGCAAAAATAAACGTCTTCATGGCTTACAGGTTAACACAACCATTTGTAAAATAGGCACTTGTCTTCACGTAATCGTGTACGGAGTAATTGTCAATATACAGTGTCCATAGCGTATTTTTACAATTAACAAAAGCACTACGAAGACAGTTGATGAGATACCTTGATCAGAGCTTTTTGTTTTAACTCAGTGATTATTTACGTTTTCATTATCAATATGATTTTTATTTCAGATTTTGTGTTGAAGGAAGGACACAGGCTAAGTGAACCGAAATACAATGATTACTCATCAACAGTTTAAGCTATTTAATCGACATATTACGACTTGTTTGAATAAAGCTTTACACCAGCAACATATATTTAGTAATATAGAATACGTGGTGTCTTGAGACAAAAGTTGATGTGTAGACTCAGCGAAACTACAGAAACAAGTATGGAAAAGATCTACCATTGCGGCCTTCAATTCGTGAATAGCACAAGGAATTTATGGAGACAGGCTAAGTGTTGGATAAAAGGAAAAATGTGTGACCAAGAGCATCTGAGGAAAACATCGAGTACCGTCGTGATGTGTTTCGTGAAATTAATGGTGCCAACTGGTATAGAGGTGTATTAAATGAGTTTTTAAAAAATCTTTAATAAACGTTAATTAAAACAAAAAAAATGTTGTCAATATATCTCAATTGTAGACTTTATGGGCACCGGTATATTTCGGCATTAATTAAAGCGAAAATGGATGATATGCCGTAAAAAATATTGAAACAACTAAATAACCCAAAACAGCTTGATATGCCGCCAATAAAAAAGCATACTAATCAATAAATGGTCAGTATAATTATTAAAATATTAAAAGGTTCGTATCCCGTAAAACAGAAAGAAACACAACAATAACACCTTCATAATAAGCATTTATTTCCTCACATTAAGTATACCAAAAAGACTTGATATGCCGTAACACGAATAAACGAGGCTAATCAAAGAATGTATAAGAAAACATAGTATATATATAGTATAGCACGTATTTAACTGCTTTTATTTGATGCTATCTTTTTTCGCTGATAATATTACTAAACAAACGATTATTTAGTCTGTGGGACAGGAAAAAAACAAAGAAATTGAAAAAGGAAACTCGTACCTTTTGGTATTATCTCTTTATTTCCAGCCTCGCGAACTAAATAATCGGTTGTCAAACAAATGCAAGTCATACCGCATTGAAACAAATCATGCTAATATCAAAATATTAGGTTTAATTGTTAACATCATATCAACCCCTTTTCCTTTATTATTTAATGGCAAAACACAATACCTATATCAATTTATTTAAATCCATGACTGTGTCCACAATAAAAAATACAATGCTTCAATGACTTTAATTGTACATAATATTAATTTTTTTATAAATATTTCCTACACAAAAAAATAAAACAATAAGTACAGTAATACATAGCATACAGTATACTGCTTGAAATAAATTTCAAATACGAAAAACATATAAAAATGTGTTGTGTTTCTAATATTAAAGGGTATTAAGGACCATTTAATATACGGAACACACTTCCTTTTTATATGTTTCATGCCATAAAACAAATAGTAAAATGATTCTAATAAATGAAAAGCATCTTATGTAATGGTTCTCGTACTGTCTACCAAGCTCCAGCCGCTGTCCCATCGTCGCAATGTTGCGTCCCCGTGCGTGTTTTACAAGTATTTCAATGGAATATGGTTCGACGAACTTGCGGCACTTGTGCGCCCTCAAGGTAAATGCCCCCAACACAGCCGACAATCAGCAAAATCCAACGATTTAACTGTAGAGGCCCTAAACGCATGAAAGGATAATTATATTCTGTTCACAGAAATGCTTGCCTTTGGAATTCCCTCCTTGCTCCTTGTTTACCGGACTGTACTAACATGCAGTACTTTAAAGGTATTGTAAACAAACATCTTACTGCTCAACTCCACACTAAGGATTCTTTTTTTAAACTGCCCCCAATTCAAAGTAGCCCCTTTACATCCGAGTGGCAATATGCTTTGTTTGGGGTGAATATGAGTACACATAGAAAATAGATAAAGGGATCAAAAATATACGATATGACATACGTAATAAAAATCAGATGAGCCAATAAATATATTTATTTAATTGTTATAAATGACCATGGTTGGTTTGCCGTAAAAAGGAAGAATTAAAAGTTGCTAATAGGTATTGACTTTTAAAAGTAAATAACTCCTAAACACTTAATCAATCAATGACTTTGGCTTCGAAGCTTAAATGCCACAAAAAGTGTTGATATGCCGGAAAAACGAACACACCAAACAGATCACTTCATCGTTTACAATGTCTGTTGTGTCTCGGCATTACCTGACACCAAACAATGCGATATACCGTTAAACATATAGCTTGAAGCAATCAGCTCACTGTGAAAAAAAATAATATTGTTTGTTTAGGCATTAAATAACTCAAGGCTGGTTTCGTTCTGTGATCGGAGTGTAGTATCTGTTCTGTCTTCTGCCAGAAGAGAATCATTTCTTCATGACTGGTTCAATTTTAATTTTTGTGCTATCCAGAGTGCGACTTTGAAAAACGACATTGTGTCTATATTTGTCCTTGTGGTGAGACAAGTCAATATGAGCTCAGGGTGCTGATCTTTCCTAATTTAAACAATCAATCTTTTATTGGTCCCCCGATTTATAAAATCGGGGGACTTAAATTTTGAGGCATGTCCGTCCGTCGGTCCGTCCGTCCTTCCGTCTGTCCGTCGGTCCGGATTTTTCTCCGCAACAATCCATTGAATTTCTCTGAAATTTTGCATGAAGTTGTAACTTTGGTCAGATTATAAAGTGACATTCTTCGATTTCTGAAAAAACATCTGGTTAGCCCCCCAGAGGGTCAAAAGGCCCCGAAATGGCAAAAAAATGACAATTTTTGCCCCATAACTTTTCATCCATCCATTCAATTTCTCTGAACTTGGCCAAAATGTATAGGCAATTGTTCTTGATATAAAATGAGCATCCTTGACCACGGAAAAATTCTGATTCGCGCACCCAGGGGGTCAAAGGGGGGTCAAAAATGCTCCAAATTGCCCAAATTTATTGCATTTACACTCGTCACATCGAGTCACATACAGAGGGGACCACGCATGCGCGGCTTGTTATAGATTGTTTATTTTTCTATTTGTTTTAGATGGGGATTGACAATTACTATTATTTGGATGACTATGCAAATCTTTGTGGTTATTTTCACAACGTCTCGGTCAATAAATCTCTAACCTTCTTCAGGGGTATGTTTTCGAACTTTTAAATCTCTATGTCGAACTTTGAAGCATATCCGAAATTTTAAACTGAACACCTGACGGGGGAAGATTGTCATCGTTAGGCCAGCCACATCCGAATAGAAGTGTTCATTATTATACTCTGCTTAGTTATTAAAAAAAACAGCTTTATTTGCCGGAAATTAGACAAACAACGTAAATCAATGAATCTTAATTTAGATGTTTGTATTTTTCCATTAAGTAACTCTAAAATAGTTAGGTTTCGGAATTTTTTAGACGAGTATTGTAAATGTAAATTGTTTGAATTATTCGGACTACTATTCGAAGCCTATTGTTGCTTTCACAATTTTCTGGTCGATATAACCTCCGTCCTTGTTCAGGTGCATCTATTTTATTAAATGTTGAATCTTTATGTCGGACTCGGGAACCTACACGAAATCTCGAACTGAAACAATTAAATGAACAGAGGTAGATGTTTCTCCTTCTGTCAGCCGTAACTGGTTGAAGCGTTAAGTAATTATTCTATTCTTCGTAGTTATTAAAAAAGGCTGATATGCAGTAAATTAGATGAAGAAGTCTAATCAATGAATATTTTAATATCGATTTTGTATTGTTTTCATTAAGTAACGCCAAGAAGATTGATATGTCGTAAAAACAGGGCAATCAATAAATTGTGTGCAATTAGTCCTGTGTGTATTTACTCGTCTCCCTACGAGGGCAAAGGTCGGTTTTTAATGTGAGAGATGTCCAACCCTACAACCAAAGAAAATTACCTGTGAGCTCGTCGGCACGCTTTCAAGAATAAAGGCGCCTTAGGTGAAAGAAAATAAAAACCCGCACTCTTAAAACGAAGGAGGTAATTCCCGGGAGAATTGTCGGCTGAGACCGAATAAATACTTAACTTTGTAACCTAGCCTAATACCATGCCCCTATTTACTTGCCTAACTTACGAGATCGGTTTTTAATGTTGGGGATAACCAACCCCTAAAAAGGGACGCTCAGGATAAGCAACCCCTAAAAAGGGACGCTCAGGATAAGCAACCCCTAAAAAGGGACGCTCAGGATAACCAACCCCTAAAAATAGACGCTCAGGATAACCAACCCCTAAAAAGGGACGCTCAGGATAACCAACCCCTTAAAAGGGACGCTCAGGATGAGACAATAAATCAAAGGAAAAATGTCCGTTCTTCATTGACGACAAAACAGATACTACACTTTAAATTATTTATTCTGTAAAAGAATACCATTTCATCAAGTTAGGCACAAGACAATCAAATGTGTGAGGTTGCGGAGAGTCGGATGTCATCCTTTGTCTATCTTACTCTTAACTAGACGCATTCTGACCCATTCGTCAAAGCATCGTTTTTTTCTTAAACCCGTTGCCCATCACTTTCACTTCAGCAGTCACCATAATACCACATTTACTCTACTCTAAATTAGAAAAATAAACGGTAGGTGTATTTTTAGTTCTCTTTAGATCATCAGGTATGCTAATCATAATTTATATTAAATTACGGACGTAATTCTATAATTGTATATGAATATTAGTGCCATCACTGGGTAATCATAATGTTTCCTGTTATTTATGACGGAGAGTATAAACTAGTATATATATATATACATATATATATATATATATATATATATATATATATATATATATATATATACACCTAACAATTTAAAAATTAAACCTAAAATTGTAATACAAGGAACCACGTGTTAAAATAAATTCACCCATGATATTGACACAACAAAGGAACAGGATATAGGCCAATCTATAGAAAACACAACAATAGAACAGGATATAACAAGTAACACTAACCAAACCTTTGTTCGTGGAAAGCCCTACAATTGGCTGAGAGAATCAATCTGATTGGCTAACTAGCTAGCCGTGTACATAAAAACACCCAGAAAAAATAACTCCATACATTTTAGCCTGAAGATTCCCCTCCGGGGATGACACACGGGAGCCTCTGTTTTTTTTATAGCTTACTATATATATATATATATATATATATATATATATATATATATATATATATATATATATATATATATATATAAACAAAAGTAAATTCGAACGATTAAAGATGAGTAAGGAAGCTCATAGAGTACATGCACTAATATTCATATAAAATCATATAATTACGTCCGTAATTTAATTTTTTAGTATAAATTATTATTATCATATCTGATGACCTAAACAGAACAAAAACACTCAATGTTGACTTTTTATTTAGATTGGATTATTTTATTTAACTTTTCTTCAGAATTCATGTCATTTTCTGACTTGCTATTTGCTTTCTCGTTTCCCCTCACCACTTGAAATGATATCATTTCTAATCTAGTAAAATGCACGATTTTTACTCGACAACTTTTTCTAACGGGGCAGATATAAATTTAGTTATATAAACTATACAAATAAATACACATTGTCGTGTAGAAGATGTATGTATATAAATATATATATATATACATACATACATATATATATACATATATATATATATATATATATATATGTTTATTTTAATTTACACAGACATGTACACAATCTGCGACACAGGCATGTCGATGTTATCGATCAACATCTATTATAAACTGAGATCTCATCAGGAAAGGTTAGAATCCGATCTTAACCTCAGATCATATTTTCCAAATAGGATCTGAGGTTAAGATCAGATTCTAACTCTACCTGATGAGATCTCAGTTTATAATAGCTGTTGAGCGATACCATCGACATGCCAGTGTCGCAGATTGTGTACATGTATGTGTAAATTAAAATAATGATATATAAAAGCTATATTTGATATTGAGCACTTTTCATAAACCCGGTTGAAATTCTTTATATTACTACCCTGTGGATGTTTTACTTGGATTATTATATATATATATATATATATATATATATATATATATATATATATATATATATATATATATATATATGTATATGTATATATATATATATATATATATATATGTATATGTATATATATATATATATATATATATATATATATATATGTATATGTATATATATATATATATATATATGTGTATATGTATATATATATATATATGTGTATATGTATATATATATATGTGTATATGTATATATATATGTATATATATATGTATATATATATATATATATATATGTATATATATATATATATATATATATATGTATATATATATATGTGTATACATTTATATATATATATATATATATATATATATATATATATATATTAATATTTTTCTGGACAAAATTAGCGGTACTGGCATGTCGATTTTATCGATCAACAGCGGTTATACACTGAGATTTCATCAGGCAGAGTTAAAGTCACATCTTAACCTAAGGTCATATCTTGAAAAACACTAATGATCTAAGGTTAAGATAAGATTTAAACTCTGCCTTATTCGATCTCAGTTTATAAAAGTTGTTGATCGATGACATCGACATGCCAGTGTCGCAGATTTTGTACATGTCTGTGTAAATAAAAATAATCACATATAAAAGACTTATTTGATATTGAGCACTTTTTATAAGCATCTATGAAATTCTTTGGTTTACTATTCTGTGAATGTTTACCCTGCCTGGATTATATATATATATATATATATATATATATATATATATATATTAAGCTAAATTCGAGTGACCAAGTTTTTATTCATTGTTTTCCCTAATTCAAAACACTTCGGTGAAGGTTGATAGACCGTTTCGCACATAGATGACCATCCGTACATGTGTCACTAAATGCAGCGAGGTTTTTGTGAGAGGTAAGTGACATTTGGGATAAAATGAAAATATAATGAATAAAAATATTATATATATATATATATATATATATATATATATATATTATATATATATATATATGTGTGTGTGTGTATATAAATATATATATATACATGTATATATAAATAAATATATATATATATACATGTATATATATATAAATATATATATATATAAATAAATATATATATACATGTGTATATATATATATATAAATATATGTATGTATATATATATATATATATATATATATATATATATATATATATATATATATATATATATATATATCAAATGCATATTCCTTTCAGTATTAGAACACTGTGACGACGGCTGCCTTGAAAGTATTAATCTCTCGCTGATTTTCCAGGTTATATATATATATGTATATATATATATGTATATATATATATATATATATATATATATATATATATATATATATATATATATATATATATATAATTGCATTTCAATTTAATGGAGAGTGGGACAACAAAATTACTGAAAAGGAAAAGTAATAGGTCGGTAAGACCCATCAAACTGTTTCTCAAAAATAGCCACTAACTGTTCCGGTATATTTTGAACCGAAATCAAGTAGTTAGAGTTCAGTGGGAGAAAATGAAATAGGGGTGGAACTTAGAATGGATGGTGTCTCTCTAATATAAGAAAGTATTAGGGAGGGCATCTTGGAAGAATTACATTACCAACGATACAACGCTTTGATCCTTGCCGGAAGGTCAGGAAGAAAAATACCGTATTATATGATATACTATGTACAAAAAATGTGTTGAATAAATAGACTAAAAGGATTTTATAAGTCATTAGCCTTATAAACTTTGGCAGACAATGAATCGTGTAAAACACGTATTTTTTTTAGGGATTTAATAATTAAAAAAGGGCTGATGCGCCGCAATATAAACAAACGACATTAATCAATCGCACTATTTGTGTAAGTATTTGATTTTGCCATTAATGTAAACAAAAAAGGTTTATATGGCGTTACTTTAATGGAAGGTGCCTAGCTGAGCTCCACTCTTTGGTTCTGATAGTAAAACATTCACAGCAAGAACTCGCTTTGCTATCACAACGAAAAATCATTTTCCTTTCTTCCTGTGTTGTCTTGCGCCAGACTAAATTTCCACAAACCGAGGGTTTTCGCACGGCGGACTTTCCGTCTGTGGTACATATTGAGACGAGATTGCTTCTCTTCAGATCAAAACATAGTAATCCGTAAATCCAAAAAATGTCAACAGATTTCTGTGATATACCGTCACCACAAATAACCAAATCTCGATCATTCTATTAATCATATTCAATCCTCTCACGATGCTCTTCACCTTTAAAGTAGTTATCATTCAATCTAATTAACAATTATCCTCGAGTGGTCTTCAGTCTTGATAAGTGGGATCCATCAATAAGAAAAAATAAATCTGACCAATTCAAGAATCGTTTCAAATAGATATTGTGTTTATTATCAAATAAACAAAAAAAGGTTGATATGCCGTAAAATAAATCTGACCAATTCAAGAATCGTTTCAAATAGATGTCGTGTTTTTTTATTAAATAAACAAAAAAAGGTTGATATGCCGTTAAATAAATCAGCCAAGTTAACCAATCCTCGTTTATTATACTTTTTATGTTCATTAAGTTTAATAAACCCCAAAATGTGATATGCGTAACACAAATACACCGAGGCAGTACATTTATAATTTAGAATAAGTATTGTGGTTGGGTATAACATATCACAAAAAAGGTTTGATGTGCCGTAGGAGGGACTTCATACAAACACACACACGAGGCCACTTTCTCTCCTTCTTTAATTTCTATTATTCAATTGAGAACGATATCACTACTACTCTACCATTATTTGCAGGTGATACAACTGCTGTTGCGAGGCAGCTGAGCCGTCATTTGTACTACTGCTTCTAATACAGTTGCTTCGGGGATATATTTATTCTTTTTTTTTCTATTTATTTATTTTCACATTTTTTAAATTTGATTTTTGAAAAGATAAAACCAAATTCTTCAGCTTGTCGATTGAGGAAAAACAAACACACAAACGCATGAACTAGAATAAAGTAAATTAAAAAACAAAAAAACAAGGGAGAGCCGCTCAGCCCGTTGCAAAATATAGCAACAATTGTTTTCCATCTCTCATACCGATAAGCGCGAACGGAGACCTCCGACTATGCTGTAACCTCCGCGCTACGCCAGACCCGCGAACGAGTGCACGCTTCTAACTGCAACAAGCGGCTGCCTATAGACACATATATCTTACTGGTGTATTGTGCGATATAGATTTAAATATACGCATATATATATATATATATATATATATATATATATATATATATATATATATATATATATATATATATAATATATATAAATACGTGTGTGTATAAGCATACACATGTACATGAACGAATATGTAAATATATGTTTCGAGAGAGTACAGATTGAGAAAGAGATATATAGACACTTATACACACATATGTATATATAGATATATACAAATATACACTACTACTGCTGTTGCTAATACTACTAAACCTATGCTATTGCTACTCTGATTACTACAATACAAATAAGAACTGCTTGTCAATACGAATACTATTAAGGCCACTCAGATTACGTCTACAAATACAACAACACTGACGTTTATTCAACATAAACAACGATAACACCGTTATACGTCAATCGACGTGGATAAAGATGTACCACTCAAATATGTATGCCTAAATAGACATATAAAAAAAGAAAAGAAATATACTTATGGCAAGTAAGCCACACGGATATGTCTGGGTTTCATCCCCGAAGGAATTCGTCAGACAAAAGCAGCAAAATTAAAAAGAAACACTTACAAAAAAAATAACTAACAGTTTCATAAATCACAGGATAGCTTCCAGAAAAGTTTGACTTAAAAGTACCACCCTGAAGTCGTACCCAAAACCGAGGACAATACATCTATACACACAGTCCGGCCGGAACATCTAATACAAGCATCCACTAAAGGAACGCATTTTTTGTTTTTGTTTTAAACGTAATTTGACTTTGTATACAAACGGGACAATCTGGTTACTTTTTACTTAGGTGTTTACGTATATGTGTCTAGATTTGTGTATATAGTAATATAAACATATTTATGTGTGTGTTTTGTGGTCGATATCGATCTGTGTTTAGTTATGGTTGATATGTGGTGTATTTTATTCGCAGGTGTCTTCGGCTTGAATCGCTGTGTTTAAATGTTAAAAGAAATTGAACTTGGAAAAAGAAAGAAAGAAAGAGCGCAATGGAGGAAAAGAACGAGGGTGTAACAGAAAGGACGGGGGCAGATGTGTGGTGGTCTTAAAGGTCGGTGACCGGAGGTCGATCGAAGGGAATCGCGGGGATGAAGAAGAGGATCGAACCGGAGGAGAGAGAAATGCAGAAGAAATTACGTATTGATGTGAAAATGAAAGTGAAAGTAGCAATTATTTGACAGTGAAACGGACAAGGGGAATAAACATAGAAAAAAAAGGAAGTAAGAGACGGAAAAAGAGCAGAAAGAAAGAAAGAAAAAAAAGGAAACACAAGGATATTTTATTTCTTGTGAATATATAAAAAAGGGAAAACATGTAATAAAAGTAAAAAGTAAAAAGTGAAAATAAAAAAACTGACGAAAAAATCAATTACAAAAATAATTTAAAAAATTACATTATTTAAGAAGTATATGTATATGTCCTTGTTTATATACTTGTGATATATAAAACACACACTTATATACGTACACACACACACACACACATATATATATATACATATATATATATATATATATATATATATATATATATAAGGCATATATATGTATATATGAAGTATATATGTTCGTTTATTTAGCAAAACTACGAAAGAAAAAAAGCTATATAATTGTTCTGCAGTGAGTCGATGTACAAAAGCCCAACTCACGAAACACACCAACTCACTATCAACATACTTATATGAACACAACATAAAGAAGTTATAAATTACATACAAGAAATTAACTGTATCTCATGTAAATCGATACACGTCGAGGTTTAAGCCTCAACACACACACACATATCTCCATATATATATATATATATATATATATATATATATATATATATATATATATATATATATATATATATATATATATATATATATATGCGTATGTATGAGTATGAACATGATAACGGGGCAGAAGAACTAATTGTCCCGGAAGGTACCGCGTACCAGACGAATGTACACGAAGTCTGCGATTCCTGGTGACTAACAGACAGTTGTTGTAATTCGTTCGGAACAATCGCGGTACACCCGCCTGCTTCCTTCTTTGCGACCTTATCGCGAGATGAATCGTTCGTAGCCGCGGAAGAAAGAGAAGAACAACACTCGACAAGGGAGAACTATCCGCGCCTCCGACGGAATCACCGGCAACAGGTGTCTACACACAAAACAATTCCTGCCTACAAGAATGTCTACAAGCTCGCGCCACATCCGTAGACATAACTTTGTGTATATATATTTCTAAAAACAATTGAACGAATAAAGACCCACACTATACACACGTGTATATGTATATACATATATCTAATTAGAAGAAGGATACGTACACGCAATCGTATATACACATACACGTTGGAAATAGCGTCACTAAGCCAGATATAAAAAAAACATACAGTACAAAATATAAAAAAGAAACTTGATTGTTTTCTGAAGCCAGTGATCTCAACTTAGTCTTAATTTTTTTGAATCAGGGTTACTTAGATACATTATTTAATATTAAACAATCATTATACATACATAGATATATATATATATATATATATATATATATATATATATATATATATATATATATATATATATAT
>OY744531.1:90065066-90090066 GCA_963556195.1 Sepiola atlantica | reverse complement strand
TTTCGATCATACATGTATATATCGCTATGCGTACATATAAAGTACATTATTTAAAAAAAGAACAAATTTCTGCGTTGATCAGGCTTCAATATTTTTTTTTAAAAAGATTCTCTTTATTATCCTCATTTTATCAGCGCTTCGATGTGCGACCTCTCGATATATATATATATATATATATATATATATATATATATATATATATATATATATATATATATATATATATATCGAAAGAGAAAAATACTTTTTTTTCTTCAGGGAGAGTAGATTCTTGGATCTTATCAGTTAGAATCTCATTCGATGCTTTGCTCCACTTTTCAAACTTTGAGTAGTGGTAGCAAAACAATAACACCTTCTTTTGTGCAACAGCCTCTTATGTTTCTTTTTTTGTTGCTGCATTTGATGGAGATAGGGGCAAGGACCTTTGGTCTCAAGGCCTGATGGCTGACCCTGGTTGGCCTCTGTAATGGCTAGGGCACCATTACCAGAGGCAGGAAGGTTTACACCATTGCTTACATCTTCCCGCCTGGTGTATGAACGGGTTGATGGGCCCTTTTTAGTCTTGGTGCCGGCCTCCCAGTATTTACTTTTGTTTTTATTCATATTTTTTATTATTCATTTCCTCATTGTCTCACGGCTTCTAATTCTTTATTCGAAGCTGCTCTTTATTAATAAACTGTGTGTCCCCGTCCGCAATTCGAGAGACGTGCTGGATACCCTTTAGAAGAGAGCACACCATTTTGAAAAAATATTTGGTCAAGGTTTACTTTAAGTAAAAAGTATCCTCATGTCTCTTCAAACCCTTGTACAGAGAGACCGAAAACACCCGAGGGTGGTGTCTAGTAGGCATTCAAATCCTCCTCCATATATATATATATATATATATATATATATATATATATATATATATATATATATATATATATATATATATATATATATATATATATATATATATATATATATATATATATATATATATATATATATATATATATATATATATATATATATATATATATATATATATATATATATATATATATATATATATCTACCATTTCTTATATATATATATATATATATATATATATATATACATATTTATGAATGACTCCGGCTCTGTCATCGAGTCCTATCGAAAGTTTTTATGTTTACACTCACAGCTTTCAATGTAAAATATAACTTAATGTATCCGTTATCACGTGACAATCCCTCGTGGCCTAAGTGATCAAGTGAACGCTTAAGGATTCAGGGTGTCTCTGTGAACCTGGTTCGCACCCTGTGACCGTCTGAGATAGTTATTACCCCGCGCTCATGATAGCCGTTAGCTCGAAACGACGTCGTACGTAGGTAGAATATTAAAGATATAATTTAATATTATATATATATATATATATATATATATATATATATATATCCGAACATCCAAGTTATCGAGTAAAATACTGCCATACGCATCAATTTCAAGTAGTTAGGGGAATTGAGAAAACAAATAACAACTCAGACCCCCAACATATTTATATAATGAGTCTTTTTCTTCCTGCTTTATTCACCTATTTATAAGTTTTGTTTCTTTTTTTCTTTTGTTAAACTTTCCAGTTTTAGACTTCTTAATAGTCGAATATTATGAAGTAATGGAAATAATGAAAGAATATAATAGTACATACTAAACACATTTTATGTCTCTCGGTCTTACTACCGCCACTCTTTGATTTTGAAATCAAATGTAATTTAAACTATATATAAAAACACGCAGATTGATACAGCTAATTATTTATATAGGGAGATACACAAACAGTACTAATACTATTACACCTGTAGATTAAGAATGAAAAGAAAAAGTAAAACAAAAAGACTAAGCATCAATCATAAGTAGTAATGCTATTAAAACACTAGCCGTGAGAAAGAGAGAGAGAGAGAGAGAGAGAGAGAGAGAGAGAGAGAGAGATATATGGGGGCTGAGATAAATTTATACAGAGAGATATAGTAAGCAGAAAATGACTAATTTTAGGTTATCTTTTTTAATTTAACTGGCTTTGCAAACCTACTATTTCCTTATTCAAACACTCTAAACCTAGCTGATTGAGTGACCCAACGTTGGGTCACATATATTTCTAGCATGTATATAAATGTCCACCATAGGGCATATATTTGACGTGGAATTATATGGGTTATGCGATCAATTGACAGTGTTTGCCTGTTGCTGGCTCTATTCTAACTGTTGATTGTAGCTCTTAACCCCGTCACTCTCTGCGTCTAGCTGTCTCTTTCTTGTGTCCTCTTGATATATAAAATATGCATCCAAACAATGAATCCATACAGTCTGTATATTAAAAAGTTCCGGTTTGCATAATATAGGGATTCAGGTCCCAAGTAAAAACGTTCAATGAAAAATAATGAGACTCACCCAAAATAATACAATTTTATAAATCCCAGTAGAATGTTTTGTGAAAAATTCGAAAAACAAAAATGAAAAATTTCGTCCAATATATTCTCTCTCTTGGCAGAGCAAACATGTTATGGCTTAAGTCTAGGTAAAACCCCAAACACTAACCCTACCCCTAACCTTAACCGTAACCCTAAACCTAACCCTAACACATGCCTAATAATAATTCCCATTTTCTGGACAAGCTTATAAGGCATGTTACTAAAATTACACTTAATCACAAGGTTGCTAAAATGGCAGATATATGCAATGAGTTTTGTTACCCCTTACTTTGATATTCGTATTTTGATTAACACAAGACTCACATAAATCACCGTAAATATTTTTCTTTAATTATACAGTAGATTCCGTCTAAATAGTCACCTCAAGTAAACAGAAAAAAGTGATGACTGAGGAAAATTAACAAGTAAGGCTAACTGACTTTGAAAATTTTAAAATTGTTTGTCACTTGAAAAAAATGCAACTATAACTACACATAATAAAAAAATAGAAGATTCTTTTAGCTACAAGTTTGTTTTTTATATTTGTATAGTGCTTTTGCATTTTTTAAATATTTTCAATTCTGTGCTTAACATTAAAACGATTTTGCTGTTTTATCAATTTGATTTCCTTCCATAAAAATTGTATGAGTTTGAAAATCCATAGATTAAAGAAAATATTTAAATTGTATCTGTATATTCGTTATTTGAACTATTTGATGATTAATATACATTGTTTTTTTACCCCATTTTATGTTCATCATTAATTCCCCTTTATTACTGTTGCAATTTGTATATTAGGCTTTTACTCATAGCAATACGATTAATTTGAAAGTAAAATTAATTTTTATTATTTTTCGTTTTATATATATATATATATATACACACACGCACACACACACACACACACACACACACACACATATATATATATATATATATATATATATATATATATATATATATATATATATATATATATATATATATTATAATTCAGTAAAATGCAAAATATTTTCCATAATTAATATTCTGTAATAATCAGGCTCCGAAAGATTCAACTTAAGTTGTAGTCATTAAACTAAATTTTATTTAATTAGATGTATATTTTACACACATGTATATATTTACATATCTACTTAGACTATATATATATATATATATATATATATATATATATATATATATATATATATATATATATTATCGCAAGCATGAAGGGAAGACGAATTATATCGTTCATGTTTAAAAGTTAATCAAGAAAAAAACAAAAGGAGGGATTTTTTTTGAATCCCTCGATACAGCCTTTGTTAAGAGTGCAAACCCGGTCGGCTGGCATTTTTTTCTTTTTTTCTTGATTAACTTTTAATCATAAACGATAGAATTCATCTACCCTTCATGCTTGCGATAATAAAATGTTGTACTCCCCAAAAATCATGAAATATATATATATACATGGAAATGGTAATTTAATCAGTACCATTGGAGAGCCATGAATATTATAACTGTCCTGTTTTTAAATCTCCGAAACAGTTACATGGTAAACAGCTGATGATCCCCGTGTTAATATTAGACGCTTGAGGGCTCCTGTTTTTGTTTCACTGTTAGATACTTACCCCCCCTTTTTTAATTTAAAAAAATAAAATTCATTTACTTATTTTTTTATTTTCTCATTCATGAAATTTCCAACGAATGTTAAGTCTGCAATATCTTGGATTTAGTTAGTTTCTCTGGGAATTTAAACTGCATTTTACTTTTCTTTTTTTTTCTTCTTTTTTTGTTAAAATGACTTAAAGCTTCTCTAGACTATATATATATATATATATATATATAAGTGGGAGATGAGTTATAATGTAACATGTTTATTCACCCATTGAGCACGAGTAAATTGGTTGAATCAGATAAATTGGAGTTAACAAAGCCAATTACATGAAAAAAATCAAAAAAATCAATCTCTTTCTTTTTGCGATCTTTTTCTGTTCTGTCATTATCCTCTCCAGCTATTTACTTTAAACTCTTAATCCCATAGACACCAATTTAGAAGTTATCCAAGTTATCCATTGTCTATAGAAGAAAGAAAGCCATTCAAGATTTGTAGCTGAGGTTTGGTATATAATCAACAGTTGAGTGTGCTAGACAAAGATCGAACTCGCCACCACATGTGCAAACATATAGATAACTAACACTTAGGTCGTTTTTTTTTACGGCATATCAACCCTTTTTGGGTTATTTAATGCCGAATCTGGTCATTATAGTAAAAGTTTTTTATGCTTCAAGTTCTTTATATCTTCAAATGTTTAATCATCGTTTTTTGTTTGGTAGTTTTGTTTTACGGCATATCAACCCTTTTTGGGTTATTTAATGCCGAATCTGGTCATTATAGTAAAAGTTTTTATGCTTCAAGTTCTTTATATCTTCAAATGTTTAATCATCGTTTTTGGTTTGGTAGTTTTGTTTTACGGCATATCAACCCTTTTTGGGTTATTTAATGCCGAATCTGGTCATTATAGTAAAAGTTTTTATGCTTCAAGTTCTTTATATCTTCAAATGTTTAATCATCGTTTTTGGTTTGGTAGTTTTGTTTTACGGCATATCAACCCTTTTTGGGTTATTTAATGCCGAATCTGGTCATTATAGTAAAAGAGTTATGCTTCAAGTTCTAAAAGTAAAATAAAAAAGGGGAGGGAGAAAGGGAGAGGGGCTGTTGTTTTTGTTTTTGGTTTTGTAGAACATAATTAAGTTTTACAAAAAAAAAAAAAAAAAAAAAAAAAAACAACAACAAAAAACAACAAAAAACGTCAATGTAGGTGAATTTCGTCTCAGGGAGCCACAGGGCAGCCTGATCTGGTATCACCAGATAACTAACACTTATATCACAAAAGTAATCCTGTATTTTTCAGATTTTAACTTCTTTAATTTATTACAAGTTAGATTTTCAGACTACCGAGTGAAGGTTTAACTCTATAATACCTAATATGCGCAATGCTCATCGGATGTCCCAGCCAGTTTTAAACGTTTACATATAAAGCTACGCTATATACAAAACTAGTTATTCCTTTCCGGCGTTACTTGGTAGTGTATTATCGTACAAAATGTTCTGCTCATCTTTTTCGGCAAAGGGAAGTAACTCTCAATGAACAAATACAAAGTCCCGTTCCATTTTTTTAAGAATGTGGGCATTCTCAAATCATTCCGACGCGAACAAAGTATTTTAGGGAAGAATTAGATCGAATTCAACGATTTTCCCTACAACATGCTAAAACGAATCTACAAGAAAAGCAGAGAAAACAAAGTATTGATTTTGTGCGAAGAAAGTTATCGATGATAAACAAACGATCAAGCGAGTGGCTTTTCTTTATAGATTAGATTACAAAGGGTGTATAGAAGAAGACCTCAGCAGAAGAAAGAACGAGAAGAAAAACATCGCAAAAAAGAACGGGTGATAAAGACTAGTGTATCGGGTTCGACGGTGAAAAAATGTGACTTCTTATTCGTGTTTACGATTTGCCGAGGACGAAAATTTATCGGGAAAAGATTTAAGCTCATTCTAAAGGCGTATATATGAGCCACGCATGGAGAACATTACTGGACTCATCTTTAAATTTTAACAAAAGTGGGTAATTTATTTGCATTTTATATTCGTGCGATTGCCTTCCATCAACTGGTTCATAATAAAAGTTCAACTATGCTTAACATTTGTCTTCGCAATAAAACAATATTCATAAACAGAACTATGAGTTATTCAATTAAAATGAAAATAATCATTGAATTAAAAAAAAACAATAACAAAGAATAGTTAATTAATGAAATGTCATTTTGCAAAGCAATACGCAAATTAGTTAACCTGATGGTCCGACCCCTCTTTTAATTCGGACAAAATCACTAGACGAAATTTGATAATCTTGCTGACCCTAGACTAGTTTGATTGACTGGCAATAGATGGCTCTGTGTGAAGCACGTCATACATTTATTTGTTTACAGTGCACCTGCGGGTGGCAGTCTCCCTTTATTTTTTAATTATTAATTATTTACTTAAAGTTACTACTAGTTATTGCTTCACAGGAAAATTTAAGTGACAGCCATTGTGTTAATCGTAAAAAGTTTGTTTTTACTAATGGATCACAACTTATGAAGAAAGCCACTCGAGGATAAGGGTTAATGAAATGGATAGGGTGCACCTTATGAACGGATTAAGTATTATTGATGAAATGGAGTTAGTTCGAATACAGGTCAGGGCGGTTCGTAAAAGCAATCTGTTGACATTCGATTTGGAGACGATCATGTTGTAATCTGCGGGTGAACAGTGGTGTGATTATGTGCTTCACAGACAGAAAGCCTTTGCGGTTCTATTCATCCCTGGTGTATAATTAGTGGTCATGGGGTAAAGTGAAGTCAGTTGGAATCGGATGGTCTGTCAAAGGGTTAATCTGGCAACGCTCTTGAATCAAGGGTGCCGGGCAGTCAGTTTTACACCTATACTGAAAATGTATTGCAAGGTCAATGTGATATATTCTTGTCTTCTTCTTTCGTGTGAATCAGATGATTATGGTGTTGGCATTGGTTTCCCCGTTTCCTAGTTAGAAATCTTTCTGGAAAGACATCTGATACTTACGGGAAGGACCACGAGAAGATTGGCAACATCCTTAAGTGAAAGTAATACTGTGGAACCGACTGGATTCGAACTTGGAACACCCAGGTCTTACAGTCCGTGTCGATATCCACTTAACCACCGTCACCTCCCAATTCTTGTCTTTGAAGCAGCTGAACTCATAGTCTTTACAGGTTTTTAAAAAAGCGGGATGTTTAATTTACGGATAATAATAATGACCTCTAATACAGTCAGTTTCTACAGCTCTGCTTAGAATTAATTTAGAAATCTTTGTAGACACATGCAGACGGCCAAACAGTTCAAGGTAGCGCTGGGCACATCATGGTCGCTAATCTTTGGATAATCTCCCCTTAATTTAGCAGCGTGGATGCGTACGGACGCGTTACGGGCGCAAAACATCATCACCAGAATCTAAATAAACCTTCCGAGAAGTTTGTCACCCCAGCGTCTAGTCGTCGTCTTAATGTGTCCTAGCAAAAGTTATACCATAGTCACTCTCTACTCATTTGAAGAATGAAAACATTCGCTGTGCGTTTTTCTACCTCGTTGAACAGCCTAACAGAGGAAGCGACGATTCCTATCATATCAAGAATTAAAGTGACCTTAGGCAAAGTCATACAATATATATATATATATATATATATATATGAAGCTCCTTGCTCTGAACTTTTGATGTTCTAATAAATATTGTATCTTTACAATTTTGTAATCTCATTTTCATTTCTAGAATTGATTGCTCTATTAATTATATTGAGCATTATATTAGCACGATAGATTATTATGAAACGATTATTCAATTATCTTTAATTTAATTCAACATTGTAATATATGTATATATATATACACACACACATATATATATATACACACACACACACACACACATATATATATATATATATATATATATATATATATATATATATATGGAGCGAAAACACTCGAGGATGATGTCTAGCACGTAATTCAAACTCTCCAGTAGGTAATTCAAATCCATTCTCCCTCTCTATTTTGTTTCATTTTGCTTCAGTCGAAGTTCTCGATAATCAATGGGCCACTTCCTGGGACTAACACTTGATCTCTATATGAGATACATAGACCTACGAATATTACGTTAAAGTTCTATATCTGTAAATCTTTGAGTTTTTAAAGAAGCTAAAATTATAAATTTCCCTCTCATCAATTGATTAGTAAACTATGTTATAGTATATCTTTCTTGTGGTCTTTTAGTTTTACCGGATTCCAGGACAAAGATTCATCTAGTCTGGTAGAGTATCCAGCTTTGTGATGTTAATAGAGGAAAGATAACTTGGAGAAGATGCACCATTCCTTGTATAGACCAGTGTGTAACCATACTGAGCGGATCTTATTTAGACTTCGAACACTTATTTATGTTGAATATGTAGTCAGAGTTTACTTGTAGGAGAGAATATCTCCATGTTAGGTTGTCTTTACAAACCCCTGTACAGAGAGACCTTAGACACTCGACGTAACTGTCCTGAAGGCATTCAAGTCATATATATATATATATATATATATATATATATATATATATATATATATGTCACTATGTTCTCATTTTAATTCAGTCGAAATCCTCAGAAATAAAGGGACCCTTTTCCTAGGGTTAACACTTGATCCCTATACATAAGTATTCGAATATGCTATTAAATTTCTTCCTTGCCTCTCAAACGTTCAGTTAGTTGAGAAGTTAAGATTAATAATTTTCCTCTCCCTAATTGACTAGTTTACTATGTTACAGTATATGTTTCTGTTGTTTTCGTAGTCGGATGGCAGGACAAGAATTCATCTAGGCTGGTGGAATATCCAGCTAAGTGTTCTTACTTGAGGTGTACCATTCTCCGTATGACCTAGTTTATAGCCGTGTCGAAAGGAATCTTATTTGGGCTTCGAATACTATGTTATTTTGAATATTAGGTCATGGTTTACTTGTAATGTGAAGTATCCTCATGTCAGGTTGTCCTAACAAACCCTTGTACAGAGAGACCTAAGACAATCGAGGATGGTGTTTAGCGAGTAATTATATATGCGTATTTGTGTGTGCGGAAACTACATTTAGATTCTCAGCACTATGTTTATAATTTTCCATGCCCATTTTTTTTTATTAGTATTGATTTAAACGAATATAGAGATCCGAGCCAAAGGGACGGTTTAACTAATTAACAATACTCTTTTTAACATAAGTCATTTATACCAGATTTTGGTCCAATTAATGATTTAAGTTTAATCTCACACTAGATGTATGAGGTAATTCATAAGAATCTACCTCAATTTATTAATCTGCTCTTCTATAAATCTATTTTGAATCACGCAATCCCGTTCAATTAGAATACAAACATGCACCTCGCTATGTTTTTTGTATATGTGACGTAAATATACGCCTTTAGAATCAGCATTAAGTATACTTTTTTCTCATCTAGTTTCGACCAGAGTAAACTGCGAAAGCAAATAAGCAGTTTCATTAGTTCACTATTGAACCCGATAGACGCTGAATTTCGATTACACTGACATTTCTTAACGGCTGTTGATGTAACGAACTAGACAATGTTCAATCGGGACTGTTCTAATATAAACAATCAATCCCGGGACATTGTCAATGAGAATAATGGAGATGAGATACATACGCGCGTCGGATATACTACTACAAACATCCAAATACATTAGATCTACCTTCCTACGTATATATATATATATATGTATATATATATATATATATATATATATATATATATATATGTATATATATATATATATATATATATATGTATATATATATATATATATATATGTATATATATATATATATATATATATATATATATATATATATATATATATATATATATTATTAAAAATAAACGACAATTTTTGTCTGGTTATTTTAGTGTTGATCCCTTCAATTTTCCGGATTAAAATCTTAATCTCGGAAGGAAATTGGCTGATGAAACTGAAACACTAAAATAACCAGACAAAAATTGTCGGTTATTTTTAATAATACGTGTCTTAAAGAAAAAATGCTGCCTCGATACACACACACATATATATATATATATATATATATATATATATATATATATATATATATATATATATATATATATATATATATTTATATATATATATATATATATATATATATATATATATATATATACATATATATATACAATAAAAAAATTAAGATAAATATTATACTTTATATTAGATCCTATATTGATAAGTCAACGGTCGATATACTAGATAGAGCAAACATATAAGAGAATGAATATAAATACTCATATTATAGTAACCTATATCTACAGTGGTCGGTTGTGGTAATGCCCGTTCTTTGTAATATAGCAGGAAAAGTCCCAGCAGAGTTCTCGATTAATTGAGAATTAAAGTTAAAAATTAAAAATTAAGAGCGTAATATTTATTTATTTTGGTACAGAAAAATTAGTACAGCATTCGTACCGTCGGTTTCAAGCACAGAAGGACTGAAGAGAGCAGGGTGTCTAAGTTCTTCTGTGCTTGAAAGCTACGGTACGGATGTTGTACTAGTTTTTCTGTACCAATATATATATATATATATATATATATATATACATATATATATATATTAACTCTGACTGATTAGATATCAGTTTATAACAGCTGTTGATCGATGACATCGACATGCCAGTGTTGCAGATTTTGTACATGTCTGTGCAAATAAAAAATAATCATACATATATATATATATATATATATATATATATATATATATATATATATATATATATATGTACTAGCAGAAAGACGCGACATCGGGATTGAATGAAGGTTACTACTGTGTACCTTTTCACTATGCTCATAACATCATATTACTTTCTTTGTTTTACTGCCCTCTCTTTTTGTTGAGCCACTTAATATAGTTGGAAGAAGCTGAAATGTAGAGGAACTCTCTGAATTAGTCATAGGCATATGGTTCAAATTAAAATTAAAATAACATATACGAATTTTATATGTTTAGAGGGTTACATCACCATGTCTCATTTATGTAGTTATTCGGTAACATAGATATTCGTGACCACTTCCATTTTCTTCCCTGCAGCATTTTATACACATGATTTTAATTTCATAAAAATATGGATATATTTCAAGTTTTAAATGAGGTTCGGCCCCCACAGCTTTATTAGATTAAAAGGGTATTTTGAGATGCAGGGACATGTTTCACCTTATTCCACATTAAATATCATACGTATGATTAAAACTTTATAAACATTTGATATATTTAAAGTGTTAATACCCTCATAGCTCGCTTAGGAGTTCACTTTTATATTCAGTAACACTTCTATTGAATTTTCCAGAAATTTTTTTTGAGAATACACTTTGACATTTTATGTAGATTCTCTAATATTTATTTCTATAAGGAACACACAAACATCACACCAACAAACATTAAGCCATATATATATATATATATATATATATATATATATATAGAGAGAGAGAGAGAGAGAGAGAGAGAGAGAGAGGGGGAGGGAGAAAGACAGAAAGGCCGACTAAACTACTATTTCAAACTGAAGCACAAGATGACGACTAATCTATCAACCGAGCGATGACCAAAACATATACTAAACTATTTTGCCATTATCTCAACAACTCACGTGACAGGCTAATCTAAATTTGAGAAGTCCATGTACAGCCGTCCATTTAATTCGGATAATTTTACTAGGGTTTTGTTGTGCTATTGTATACGTACGTAATACTAAAAAGAATCGCCATCGCTACTTTATTCAACACCTATAAAGTCAGCTTTATTATCTATGATTTAATCAACGTTTGTTTCCCTAAGGCCTTTTTTCCTATACAATTATTATTATAATATTCTTCAGTTTCTGAATTGTATTATGCTTGGAATAATTCTTCCGTTTTCATTGTTCTAATTAGCCGAAATTGGCAATTAACTCACTAAATAACTTTCTACAATTATCTGTCTCTGTCTCTGTCTCTGTCTCTGTTTCTGTCCCTGTCTCTGTCTGTCTGTCTGTCTGTCTGTCTGTCTGTCTGTCTCTGTCTCTGTCTCTGTCTCTGTCTCTGTCTCTGTCTCTGTCTCTGTCTCTCTCTCTCTCTCTATCTCTATCTCGAGCGCGCCGTAGGTTGTTTTGTCCTCTATTGATATTTTTACGGTACCTATCATTGTTGCGTCCATCACACGCACAACCTCACCGTCTCTCTCTCCCTCTCTCTCTTTATCTCTCTCTATCTCTCTCTCACTTTCGCTATCTATTAAGTGTTGAAGGTTATACAGAAAGGAAATAAAAAAACAAATTGGAATAGTTAATTATAAACAAAAGGATATAAAACAACAACCCGAAACTGTACAGTAAGTGAGAGAAAGAGAGAGAGAGAGAGAAATGGATATATATATATATATATATATATATATATATATATATAGAGAGAGAGAGAGAGAGAGAGAGAGAGAGAGATAGAGAGAGAGAGAGCAAAAAGGAGTAAGAGAATAGGTGAGATAATGAGCTATAGAATACTTTTGGATGTCATCTTCTTATTAATATTAAAGTGGCTTTGCAAACACACATGTTTCTGATTTAACTAATATTACCCGATAAAAAAATTGAACCAACGGGTCACATTTCTTATAGTATATTGTATACAGGAGTCGAAACGGTTCGTCTAGAAGAGTACCCGTAATTGTTCTAGATACAATGTTACAAAGGATTTCTTCTCATTTCTCTCTGATCTGATGGAAGACGTCATCACATTGAGACGTCACAAAATGATGACATCATACAGCACGCACGGCGACAAACAAGGAACATAAGAATATACACAAACAATAATAATCCACACTGTTTTAGTAGTGTATACATTACAATGAGAGATTTGAGTGCATCTATCGGGTGGGTGGGTGTATGGATTACATGGGCCTAGTGCATACCGTCGCTCCCTTTGTTCAAACAATGTATTACTAGTAAGTATTTTTATTTTTATTTATATGTTGCTTCATGTTAGTTATGCCATTTGTTTTACTGTGTATATTTTACAGAATTAATGTATTATTACAGGATTTTGAAAGTTAAATTACATTATTACGTTATCGTTTGATCATTAAATTTATTATTTAACCATATTATTGTAAAACAATCATGATAATGTTTGTTAAGATAATGTTTTTAATCTAAATTTATAAACTTATTGGTTTTAAATAGCTTCTAAAACTTTCAATTTTTCATGCATGATGATTTGATAATAATTTTAAAGCAAGAACGACTTTCTCTACGGCGGTGTCAATGCTTCTAATTTCCTTTCAAATCTCGAAGGACCATGAAGTAAGTCACTCTTCTTCCCAACTATAAACAACATTGTCTTGCTTGTTCACGAATAAGCACAAATGCATTCTGGTGGATTTTACTTTGTAATTAAAATATTTTTGTAAACAGGATTTTCAAAAAGTTCGTTTTTCAAGTTCACGCCATTACATTTTTATTTCAATAAATAAGCGAGTAATGTTATGTAAAAATAATGTGGCGAGAAACACACATAGACACAGATAGCCGAGAGGCAGTCACACATTTTTTTTTCAAAGTGCAACGAAGAAAATCATTCTTTTTTCTAACTATTAAAAACATTAAGATACCTGACTTGTTCACAAATAAAGGAAAATGCATTCTGCTGGATTTAATTTCGTTTTTGAAATAATTGTGTGAATAATATTTTCAAAAAGTTCGCTCTTGTAGCTTACACTATTGTAATTATATTTCAATAAAACTCAATGAATATTAAATAAAAACTAATAAGATGTAAGTCACATAATGGCGAAGTACACACAGACGAGAAGTAATAAAACTTACGTTTAATATAGAAATTAGCCAATACATCTCTCAGCTATTTGGCTAATAGATAACAAATTCAGATTTGCTTTCTTGGATATTGGCAAGTTTAAGACGAGATTTTAAAACGAATCTGAACTTACGAGAAGTTATACATACTGATTGAAGAAAGCATAATGAATTATGTAATACTCAAAAAGAAATGTTTTTAAATGTTACATCTTGAAATGTCATTGTACATTATCTTCACGACGGGGGTGTACAGATTTGCCAGGAGATAGGCGAAAAGAAAACGGTATTGTGGAAGCGACGCATGCGCACAGAGATACGCTTACATCGAAGCCTCGATCTGAGAATCGTGGAGACAATGCTATTGGCCATATCGCTGTTTATAGAACACGTGTAGAAATATTTATAAGTTACGGAGAAAAAGAGAGAAAAGCTAACAGCACATGTTGAAGTTGTAAGAATTTGAAACGACAATGATCGGGTAGATTTTAGACAATTACAACGTTCCTCATCACTAAAAACAAGGAGGAAGAATCCAACTGAAAGTGTTATACTATCAATTATTCTTTCTCTCTTTCTCTTTCTCTGTGTCTGTCTTTCTCTCTCTCTCTATGTATGTATATACAGAGATAGAGACTAAGCTATAGAGAGATACAGACAGACACCAGACAGACAGACAGACAAGAAAGTCGCGCGCGTGTGTGCGTGTGTGCGTGTGTGTGTGTGCGTGTGTGTGTGTGTGCGTGTGTGTGTGTGTGTGTGTGTGTGTGTGTGTGTGTGTAAGAGATTGAAAGAGAAAGATACACTTTCTTTATTTTCTTCCGACAAATCTAATATTATGCTTTTACATAAAAAATAAGAAATATTAAATAAATGCAGACATTAAAATACGTATTTACTAATGTATATGTTATTTATATATCTATACTCTCTCAATCTTTCTTACACCACACACACACACACACATATATATAAATACACAATTAAAGTTTTTCACTTCTTTAATAACTCAACGTTTGAGTGTTAAGGTAGAACTTTAATATAACAATCGATTATCTATTTACTTGATATTGAGATTAAGTGTTAGCCCCAGAAAGGGGTCCTCTTGATTTCTGAATACTTAAACTGAAATAAAATTTAAAAAAGAGAAATATATATATATATATATATATATATATATATATATATATATATATAATAATGGTAATAATCCAGGTAAAAACATCCACAGGGTAGTAATCCAAAGAATTTCAACCGGGTTAATAAAAAGTGCTCAATATCAAATAGAGCTTTATATATATATATATATATATATATATATATATATATATATATATATATATAGGCAAACATTATAAAATAACACGAAGTGTTTTTGCTTTATAAAACTTTTTTTTTAATTTTTACAATTTTTCGAATGGTCCATTCAGTATTTCGATTAAATTGCTGTATGTAAGTTCCCTCGGCGTCTTATTTTATTTCCTTTCCTTTTTCGCGACCACATCACTTTCCCGAAGACTAACATTACATCTCTCCGACACCAGCTCCATTTGCCACACCTAAAAAACATGACTGCCCCCCTTCTCAATATAGACGCATACTAGTCAACAATACTAAAATAATACACCGCGATTCCAACATCAAAAGATTAAAAAATATTGAAGTCCTCTACATAAAAACTAAACATCCCACAATCAATAATGTAAATTACGAAACGAGTCACAACATTTAAAAGTCTCTAGAATAGTAATTAACATTACCAAATTTTAAGCTATTAAGCAATTATACGTTTGAATCTTGAATGTCCTTAGAACGTAATCAAATTATTAGCGGTTAAGCAATCTAACTTTTTGATTTTCCACGCTCTTAGCACGTAATCACGCTCTCATATAAAATCTTACTATTATAGACGCTCCTTTAAAGGTGTAAATTACTGACCGTTATAATACTAAAGACAGTCAACAGTAAAGACATATTTAAAAAAATCAACAAGACTAACACCGCCTGAAGATGATTTGACGAATCAAATCGAAAGTAATTGCGAAAAGGAAAAAAAATAGAACAAGAAACCTACGGAACTGACATAGCAATTTGACCGAAACACTAAATGGACCATTCAGAAAATTGAAAAAAAAAGTCTTATCAAGCAAAAATACCCCGTGTTATTAAATAATGTCTGCCTAAATGAAAATATGCTGCCTAAATACACACTATATATACACAAACTAACACACAAACACACACACACACGCATATGTATTGTAAAGATACCCGTCACATGGCAGATATAATTAATTCCCCGGACAGAACACAACTTATATCTCGAATCGTTATTCCAATGATTATCTAAGTTCATTACATAATTTTGAGTATAGAAAATGTTTAAAACTTAAGAATTAAGCTGAATAATTGAACTTCATAGGATCTTGCTGAATTTGTATTTGATGCCTATTGATAAAATTTCATGCAAATCTGAAATATTTGAATTTACAAATTGAAGGTGTGTTCCAATAGTATGCCTCCTAAAACGGTTTTAATTACTCCAATGAAACTGAAATTTGGGGAATATTTATTAATTGATGTTCAATACATGTTGTGAAATTTATTAAAAATCTGAGGTATCTGACTGTTAACAAAGGGCTTCAATCCCCATTTTACCCCTTTGCATAGAACTAAATTAAAATGTATAAAGTTCACACTGCAACTCCTTACGTCTATCAGGTATGTTTCAAAGTTCATAATGATCTATTTATTAGTTTAGGAGTAAATCCTACACATATAGATATATAATTATATACACATACTTAACTTTATATATATATATATATATATATATATATATATATATATATATATATATATATATATATAAAATATGAAACTAAAAGTATGCTTTTAGAGGATAGAACCTATAGTAAAATAGTTAAAGCACAATATACGAGATAGAGCAATTATAAAGATAAATGAAAAAAGAGAGATAAATAAGTATGAATGACTAATCTTTTTCAACTCCGATTATTCAATGAAATTTGCAATCTTTGAAAAGCCTTGGCGTAAGGAAAGAAAAATAAACATGTTTTTTACCGAGTACATCTTGCATTGAACAATCGAAGTTGAAATCGATTTGTTATTCGTACATATGTATCTCTCTTCTTTCATTTGTCTTTATATATATATATATATATATATATATATATATATTTATTTATTTACTTTGAAATATATATTAGTTACTTTGTACATTATCTACGTTTCTTTATTACAGTAATATCCTCATTTTAATCCTTATAAATCTATCTATCCATCTATCTGGCCAGATAACTAATAAGCTAGCTATCACAGTTTCTATCAATCTATCTTTTTTCTTCCTCTCCTATTATTATGTAAGAACGTTTGTATATGTTTATATCGATCTTGTTTTTATATATATATATATATATATATATATATATATATATATATATATATATATATATATATATATATATATATATATATATATTCCAGGTAAAACATCCACAGGGTAGTAATCCAAAGAATTTAAAGCGGGTTTATAAAAAGTGCTCAATATCAAATAGAGCTTTTATATATGATTATTTTTATTTACACAGACATGTACAAAATCTGCGACACTGGCATGTCGATGTTATCGATCAACAGTTATTATAAACTGAGATCTCATCAGGTAGAGTTAGAGTTCGATCTTAACATTAGATCATATTTGGAAAGAATGAAATGGGGAGCAAAAGAAGAAGAAAAGAAATTTAAACTTTATATATATATATATATATATATATATATATACACACATATTTATATGTATATATATATATCTATGTATCTATATCATCTGCTTTTCTCTTTGTTCTATCTATCCACCTATATTATTCTTGTCAGTCGTAGGAGGTTCACTCTCCTAGTCGTTACCTTCTATCAGAGAAAGGATATGTTTATTTCTAATCGCCTGCGACGCCGTACTGGGGAATGCCAACATGGCTGCTCGTACATTTTTGTAAGCAAAAGTGCTATTTTCTTAGTGCGCTGACTTATCAAAATCACACTTAGCCTTGTGTTTAACATTTGGCAAAGAGATAAATAATCTATATTTATATCTATCTATTTATCTATCTATCTATCTATCGATCTAGATGTGTATAATTACTATACTTTTTTCTATCTCCTCGCCATCGTTTCTTCTGAAAACACCTTACTCCCTCCTCTCTTTTACTACCCCATCTGTCTCTCTCTCGCTCTCTCTCTCTCTCTCGCTCTCGCTCTCTCTCTGCCTATCTATGCTCAGTGAGACATGCTTCTTCTCCCAATCTGTCTCTCAGTTTTTGTTATACTTGCGTTTCATCCTTTATTTATATACTTCCCTCTCGCAAACTCACCCTCCATCTCTCTAACTCTCGTTACGTATCGATCTATATAACTCGTCTATATCTGCTGTTACCTTAATACGTTTCATTACAATGCAACCCACCACACCCTAACATGTTTTATGCGTTTGCGCTGTCGGGCGAGGGGTGGGTGGCGAATGAGCTGCAAAGCGGTGCCGGGCGCGCACACATGCACCTTGCCAGATCTGCCGTGCCCCCCCCCCCCCGCTACCACACCCATCCTCGAAACATCTCTTGTTCCTCAACCGCTGCATCTCCATGTAAATGTTTATCAATATTGAAGCGATAGTTTCCTGACATTGGAGACTCGGAGCCTGATGCCGCAGGAAATTGCGGTCGCTACCTACCGTTTTCAATCTCGCGCGTGCTCTCGTTCTCTCGTTCTCGTTACTAATTCTCGTTCTAACGATATGTACCCCCCCTCCACCCTGCTAACTCATACCACAACCGCCTCCGCTGCCAACGCAGCAACATGTGGCGGCAACTACTTTTTTTTCAGGGTCGATGTCTCTCAGTCAGAGGCTTGCACTAGCGTCGAAGTTTTTCTTGCTGCAGGCTCTTTCGGAAGCCCAACACGGGTGTGCTTGAAAACGTGTTACTATTAAATCTTTACAATCGTTTATTACATCATAAGTTTTTTTCAGTATTCTTTCTACGCTTTGAAACTGCAATCCAACTACAAATATAAAGACACACGTTTTTAGTACTGATAGAGATTTCATATCTGTTCATCAGAAGCTGAATCTATACTATTACTTCTCTTTCTGGAGATAGAACTATAGTATTACGATCTTGCAATACTCAATTAAAAGAATATTACATGTTATGTTGTCATGATACAATCCTCCCAGGCATTTCTTCCTTTCTTTTCAGGCGGGAACTACACTACGTATTTTATTGTCATTATAATCCTTCCAGACAATGCCCTCTTTTGTAAGAAGGTAGTGTAGTATATGTTACGTATGTCATGAGATAATCCTCCCTGGGATAATCTCTATTTTTGGTTTGAGTGTTAGTGTAGTATCGATTCTGTTGCAATAATCTCATCATCCAAGTGATTACATTGTGTTTTCAGGAAGTGGGTAGTGTAGCAACTATTCTGTTGTCATAACACTTTCCTCCAAAACATTACACTCTCTTTTAAGGATGCAGTGTAGTATATGTTCATTCATCATATCCACTAGGAAAAATACGTTCCCTCTGATCACACAGCTTTGCTAGTATATATATATATATATATATATATATATATATATATATATATATATATATATATTAAATGTATATACATATACAGGGTGGGCAAAAATAAGGGTCCTATTTTTAAAAATTCATAACTTTTTTATTTATTGATTTTTTTTAAATTTTTTTTAGAATAAGTAAAGGACCCCTTCCGAAGCAAGCATGAGCCGTATTAGCCCTAAGGAACGTACCCTCATTTAGAAAACATTATTTTTGCTTAAAAAACTCAAAACAGTGTAAAAAACAATACTTTTGTTTTTGTATGTTTTAAGAAGTGTTTTTCGGCTAAAATTTGGTTTGGTTATTTAAAAAAAATCTCGGAAGGGTCAGTCTACACACACATAAAGTTTGGTGAGTTTAACTTTTATTTTGTGGAAGTTATTCAAATTCAAGTTATTCAAATTTAAAGATAGGACCCTTATTTTGGCCCACCCTATATATATGAATTTAAATGTTTTAATAGAATGTTTAAATTTTTAAGGTTTAATATTTTTAAAGTGTTAACTTTATTTTCTTTTTACACGTTTATTTTCTCTATCTTTTTATTTTTGTATACGTTTAATGTTTTTGATTTTTAATTTTATTATTTTTTTAACTATAATTTTTTACACTGAATTTAATTTAATTATACTTTTATTTGTTTTTAACTCTTTAGTTTTCTACTTTTTAGTGTTTAAGTTTTCGCTAACTATTATACGGAGCTTTAACCCTTCTCCAATCCCAACATTTTTTTCATATTAGTCTTACACTCTAACCCCTACAACCCATATGGACTTCCTTTCACTTATCATAAATCAGTCACTTAATCTGTTTTCACTTAATAAAAGCATTGCTTTAAACAATCTATATTTATATCTGAATTGGCCTTGTATCTAGGCGACCTCACCCTACCAAACCCCTTTCGAATTACCCGTATAAACACTCTCACAACTCTTACCTTCCTATTTCTCAGCTTTTTAAACCTTAATCCACTTTGACTTTGAATGTCACCTTCTGTAGCAGCTTTAGTCTATTGTTTTACTTCCGTGATGCTAGCATCGAATTACCAACAGAATTACTTGATTTTGAACACTACTCCTTACTATATAATTTTGAACACTACTCCTTACTATATAATTTTGAACACTACTCCTTACTATATCATTTTGAACACTACTCCTTACTATATCATTTTGAACACTACTCCTTACTATATCATTTTGAACACTACTCCTTACTATATCATTTTGAACACTACTCCTTACTATATCATTTTGAACACTACTCCTTACTATATCATTTTGAACACTACTTCTTACTATATCATTTTGAACACTACTCCTTACTATATCATTTTGAACACTACTCCTTACTATATCATTTTGAACTCAAATCCTTTGAAACTGTTACCATGAAATTATTCAAAAACTGTTCTAATACAAAGCTTGCATCCTACACAACTCTCTTAAAACCGGATTACTTGTACATCTGATGAAGCAATTCATCTTGGATCTGCTACCTTTTGAACCCCCTGCTGCATTCATCGTGATACATTTGACTGTGAACTTTTTTCCTATATTTTCAATCTTTATTCCTTTAGACAATTTTTACATTTTCTCCAAAAAATTACTCAATCATACTTGTATTTAATTCTTTTCAATTTATTGATTCTTAGATTTCCTTACCAACGTATTTGTTTGTATTTCTGTGATGATTATAATCCATTCTTTGAAAAGCCATGGCTTAAGGACGAAAAATACATATTCTTGCATTGAATATACTTTGTGTTGAACAACAGAAGACGTACTAGATTTTGTATTCTCACAACTTTTTTCTCTTCTTTCATATATATATATATATATATATATATATATATATATATATATATATAGTTCAAAGAACAGTAATAAAAAGTTGTGAGAATACAAAACATGAATTAACTTCAATGCCAGAAATAATATACTAAAATGTATATAATGGTAAATATAGTTTCGTAATTATTATATAATTCACACCAAAACCATATATAATACGAACACATGGTTTATATCTTATTAACCTTATTCCCCACAAGATGGACCTGGATGGGTCTGAAAGTACTTGGGACAGAAATGAAACCTATAGCAGATTAATCGGCCAATTCCACTCTAAAACTAAGATTCTGATTCAGACAATGGAAAGGGTCTACGAAAGAATATCCAGACATAAATTGTCTGTTACATTTAATACTTGCCTTCAAAAAAAGATGCTGCCTATATATATATATATATATATATATATATATATATATATATATATATATATATATATATATATATATATATATATATATAGGCAAAAACGAGAAACACGTGAACACTAAAGAATATTATCACCACACTGTTAATCAAAATAGTGGTTGTAGTAAGAAAAATACGAGAGAAACGGAAATAAACACCCGCAATGAAAAAGACGTAAACATAACTGATGTGCAGTTTTTATACAAGTTTGCCCCTGATTTTATCAATAAAAACATTACCTTTATGAAGGATATATGTCTGTCCGAGATATAAAAATAATATCCAGACTTATAATAATGTTTTTATATTTTTCCATGAGGTAATTTATATATATATATATATATATATATATATATATATATATATATATATATATATATATATACATAGTTCCCCCGAACAAGGAAGACCGCCCTTGTAGACGTAAGGTACTACTGAGAAAAAGGGTGCGAGTTTTTTAGGGGGGGGTCAATATAAATTTGGAGCTGAGCAGCGAGATGTCTGTTTACATTAGTTTTATATTTCTGCATGTCAATACCGTCAGAAAAACAGGGAGCATGGAGGGAGTTCCAGAGTCCGGCAGCACGAGCAAATAAGTGTTTGGAGTAGAAAGCTCTTCGTCGTCTGGGTACGTCCATAGTGAATGGATGGGATTTGGCTGATTGTCGGGATGGTCTAGTGAATTTTCGTCGTAGGGGCACCAGAGCAGCAAGCTAATCAGAGAACAATCCATTGAAGTTCTTGTAAAACAGGCACCACGAAGCAACATTGCGGCGGTGGGATAGGGGCTGGAGCTTGGTGGATAGCGAGGGACATATTAAGTTGGCGACTCTTTTTTTAGCCTTGTCTAAGAGGGAGAGACTAGTGGATGATGCACCAGCCCATATGCGGCAACAATACTCCATGCATTGGCGGATGGTGGCTTTGTAGATATATAGGATAATATCAGGTGGGAGAAATTTGCTAGCACGGTAGATGGACCACACATTCTTTGCAGCAGTCCTGCCAATGTATTCAATGTATTAGTTTAAATTTATGTTATCTGTGAAATTTAGGCCGAGGAGTTTCAATGATGAACTCTAAGGTACAGTGTTATTTGCCATGACAATCGGTGGTTGAAGTGGTTTCTTGTAGTTATTGAAGGAAAGTAGCTTTGTCTTTGCGGCATTAAAAGTTACCATCCATGTTTTACCCCAATCCACTAGAGACTGGAGGTCATTTTCTAAGGATTCATCTATTGCCATAGATATGTGCGTGTCGGTGTTGCCCACATGACGAGAGTAGAGCGTGCTGTCGTCAGCAAATATTTCTATCTCTATCTCAATTACATCAGTGAGGTCATTTATGAAAATCAGGAACAGTAGAGGTCCTAGTATGGATCCTTGGGGTACACCAGCATTATTGCCATGTTGCTCAGATGAACGGCCATCGAGGACAACCTGGATCTTTTTTCTTGTTATGAAGGATTTAATTATATTAAATATTTGTCCAGTAATTCCATATGACTGCAGTTTTAGGAGAAGCTCTTCATGCCAGACCTTGTCAAAGACCTTGGATATATCAAGCGCTACCGCTCTAGCTTCACCTGCCTTGTCCAGTGTATAATATATGCGTTCAACGATGAGATGGGGTGATGAATAGGTTCTAAAGTGTGGCTTCAGTCCGCAATGGGAATTTAGGGAGGGGGTGGTTTGCCGAGTTCAAAGTGGATTTTAAGGCGGAACGCTTGACCAGTAGTTCAGGCTGATCAGTTGCCGTAAAAACATTGTGATTTGATAGCGGGGGAATTGTCGATTGTCAATTGTTCATCACACTATTGTAGACTTTCCAGAAATCACGAGTCCCTAGTTTCTGTGACTGAATGCGTTTTTTGGTTATCACGGTATACCTGCTCTTTGCTTCATATATCACTACTTTGCAATCATTTCTTGCCTCTACAATTGTTTGTCTGTTCGCAGTTGACTTATGGCGGTCGAATTCTCGGAATGCCTTCTGGCTTTCAGCAATAGCAGCTGCACATTATGAGGTGAACCATTGAGGAGAGTGTGGTGTGCTGAAGAATTTTCGCGTTGGGACATAAGCATCACTATATATATATATATATATATATATATATATATATATATATATATATATATATATATATATATATTTATATATATACAGGGTGGGCAAAAATAAGGGTCCTATTTTTAAAAATTCATAACTTTTTTATTTATTGATTTTTTTAAATTTTTTTTTAGAATAAGTAAAGGACCCCTTCCGAAGCAAGCATGAGCCGTATTAGCCCTAAGGAACGTACCCTCATTTAGAAAATATTATTTTTGCTTAAAAAACTCAAAACAGTGTAAAAAACAATACTTTAGTTTTTGTAAGTTTTAAGAAGTGTTTTTCGGCTAAAATTTGTTTTGTTTATTTCAAAAAATCTCGGAAGGGTCAGTCTACACACACATAAAGTTTGGTGAGTTTAACTTTTATTTTGTGGAAGTTATTCAAATTCAAGTTATTCAAATTTAAAGATAGGACCCTTATTTTGGCCCACCCTGTATAATATACATTTTTATTCATACAAACATTACTGGGTGCATATGTCATACTGGTTTCAGCACATTAAAAACCGACATATGTTTATGTCTGCCCTCGTTGAGAGGCAACTGAATAGAAATCCTCTATCTTTATACTTCCCATTTCCCATTCTACTAAAATAACGCCCATTTTAACGCGGGCAGACACAAAGCTTTCGGTCCTGTTTTCAACGTTTCAACGCGCATTTGATGAAACAATCCCAAGCATATCGATCCTACCGGAAAACCACCGATCAAAAGAACTCCAAATCGATATTTTATATATTAGGCCACGCTCTGATGAAATTTTTTTTTTTATTGAATATGATCTGGATCCAGCCTTTACACATTCATATGAACTATTAAATTCTCTAGCGAGACGCAAATATTCGTGTATCGTCTTGCATGTGAACACCACTTTCAGTTACTTGGTAAAGCACGCAGCATATGACAACATCGTGATTGATTAAATACATGTTAACACGGTGTTATCTACTAGAAAATATCGTGACCCCTTAGGTCGGCCATTGAACTCGGGGTTATTTGAATCAAGAAAACGTGAGTTTGCAAAACCAGTTAAAGTTTTAAAATAAAAGGACAAAATCCCAAATTAGTCTTCCCGTACGCTACATCTATTAACTTCTTTATCTGTCTG
>OY744531.1:90040066-90060066 GCA_963556195.1 Sepiola atlantica | reverse complement strand
ATGGCTGCGGTCAAGACTGAAGGAGAAAAAGTAAGTTGGAATGTGTGTGTGTGGGGGGTGTATGCAGAGAAAAGGAGGGTGGGTAAAGAAGGCTGTGATTTTGGTGGATGGGCGAAAGTTATGGTCTTAGAGAGCGTTTTGAGAAAATGAGGGGATTAAGAAGGGGGTATGGAAGAGTGAGGGCCCTCCCTCTCCCCCTCACCCATTCCCCCTCTCAACTATTTCTCTCATACCCTCACTCTTTTATACCCCCTTCTTAAATCCCCTCATTTTCTCAAAACGCTCTCTAAGACCATAACTTTCGCCCATCCACCAAAATCACAGCCTTCTCTTCCCACCCTCCTTTTCTCTGCATACACCCCACACACAAACATTCCAACTTACTTTTTCCCCTTCAGTCTTGACCGCAGCCATCTGGTCAAACACCTCGTTCCTCCCTCTCCTCCACCCCTCTCTGCCATCCACTTTATCCCTGCTCATCCCCCACCTCTTTCTCTTACTACCAGCCACAGTAGTCCTTGCTCACCCCCATCTTTCCACTTCTTCCCCACTCATTTTCTTCAACATTCATTTTTATTCTCCACCAAGTACGGACGTCCACCCAGTAGTGGCCATTATTTTAATTTTTTTTCCTCCCAATATGTCAACCCTACATGTAGTTGTACTTGCATGACATTTTTCTCTATATTATCATCCTGATGAAGTCTTATAAATAAAGACGAAACGTTGATGTACACATAAAAAAAAATCCATCTTTTGGTTTTCCTTTTTCATTTTCCCATCACGTCGGATTACCTTCATCCTTCTCTTCCCATATATATATATATATATATATATATATATATATATATAACATAGTTCACCCCAAACAAGGCAGGCCGCCACTGTAGACGTAAGGGGCTACTGAGAAAAAAGAAAAGGGGAGAAGGTAGGGGGGTCAACCTAAATTGGGATCTGCGCAGCGAGATGTCTGTTTACATTAGTTTTAAATTTCTGCATGTCAGTACTGTCGGAGAAACAGGGGACATAGAGGGAGTTCCAGTGGCCAGCAGCACGAGGAAAGAAGCTATTTGAGTAGAAGGCTCTCCCGCATCTGAGCACCTCCATGGTGAATGAATGAGATTTAGTTGATTGTCGAGTTAGTCTAGTAAATTTACGTCGAGGGGCACCAGAGTAGCCAATTCATCGGAACATAATCCATTGAAGTATTTGTATAACAATCACAAGGATGCTACATTGCGGCGATGGGACAGCGACTGGAGCTTGGTTGAAAGTGAGGGGTCTATTAGGTTGGCGACTCTTTTTTGGACCTTGTCAAGGAGGGAGAGATAGTAGATGATGCAGCAGCCCATATGTGACAACAATACTCCATGCATGGGCGGATGGTGGCTTTGTAGAGATACAGGATAATGTAAGGTGTGAGGAGTTTACTAGCACAGTAGAGAGAGCCAACCTTCTTTGCGGCAGCCTTGGCAATGTCTTCAATGTATTTGTCATCTTCTAACTGTCAATTTGCATGGCTTGTTACACTTTGCTAATGTTTGACAATAAATTTCATTTTATTTGATTAGTTTGATTATTAGGTAACTGTTCCAGTATTATCTCCTCTTTTGTCAAACTTTTAACATAAAACAATATAGGAATGATTTTAGATTCAGGATAATCAACGTTGCCGTATGTAAACACTTTTGTTTATTTCAAAACTCCGAGAGCGACACCTGTACTATTCATAGAACATATTGCTTATGAAATCGCAATACATAACAAACCGCGCCTGCGTGGTCCCCCTCTGTATGTTACTCGATGTTGCGACTGTAAAATGCAATAAATTTGAGCAATTTGGGGCATTTTTAACCTCCCCCCTTTGACCGCCTGGGGCGCGAACCAAAATTTCTCTGAGGTCAAGGATGCTCATTTTATATCTAGAACAATTGCCTCCACATTTTGGCCAAGTTTCAGAGAAATTGAATGGATGGATGAAAAGTTATGGTGCAAAAAATGTCATTTTTTGCCATTTTGGGGCCTTTTGACCCCTTGGGGGGCTAATAAAATTTTTTTTCAAAAATTGGTGAATGTCACTTTCTAACCTGACCGAAGTTACAACTTCATGCAAAATTTCAGAGAAATTCAATAGATGGTTGCGGAGACTAATACGGACGGACGGACGGACGAACGGACATGTCTCAAAACTAAATCGAGGGACCAATTATCATTGTTCAACTACTCCGTTGACTTTCATTGCCCAAACAATGGTTTGATCAATAATGCTGGCTGCGAGATCCTCGTTGGAACATTTCTATCCTTCTAAAGGGGTACACTTAACTAGGTGGTAAATCAGGTAAAAACGGAATAATAAACACGAGAGCATAAGAACAAAAGGAAGGTTTATTGTCAGGGTACAAAAAAAGAAGAAACATACCTTAAATAGCAATTACTAAAGTCCGAAGTAAAGATCAATGTTAAGTGCAATTCTACTAAATATATCGTCATCTATTAGAAAGTCAACATAGGAAAAGGGGTTTAATGGATTCTATTACAATACTAACCTAACAATAACAATCACACACTCTACAATAAAACAAAACTAAACGTTTACATCAATGAATCAAATATTTGCTTTCATGTATTCCATGACCCAATTTTGACGCTTTAAAATGTTTTCGCTTGATCTCAAGTCTGACCCGTTTATCGCTTTTCGTAATACATCGTGTGACGTGTAGATATCATATTTACATCTCAATATATGAAGAGTTCGAGTGCAAAACGCGATAAACGCCATTTTCAAAATTACGACGCTATCACTACAAAAAGGGTTGTATTTCAACACTGTATTACATATCAAAAGTATGTTTTACCTGATATGATACCGGCCTAATTTCGTTCGAATTTTAATGAAAATAAGATTTTAGGCGAAGTCTAGTTTAAATGTATTTGTCCTGGTATTGTTCAATGTCTTATTTTAGACACATTGGATTCGAACTCTTAATATCGAATGCTTTTGGAATATCTTGCTATGCGAACAATTCACTAAAGATACACGCCGTTCGTACACGACCTGAACAGTTCCTATTAACTAGCCTCCCTACTACGGCAGAGTAAGACACACGGCCGTTTTATAACGTAGGGAAAATGCAGCCCCCCCCCCACACAAAGGGGCATTCTGGGTTGAAACACAAATAAAAATTGCCTCAATCTTGAAAGATGTCTCCTTCACTGACCGGGATAAACTAGACAACGTGTAACATCAGACCAGATACTACACTGTGTTCCTCGCCAAAACACATCAAAAGGTGAATTATTCTGTATAAAAGGCAGAGTACACCGATATCAGTTACTATTCTTACTGATTATCACCCTATATATATATATATATATATATATATATATATATATATATATATATATATATATATATATATATATATAACTATCTGTATTTACCAGTCATTTATTTGTGGAACGACATTTCGATAAAAATGAGATCCAATATGTGGTTCCTTGTTTTAAGCCATCCACTGCAGGAAATCTTTTTGCTACCACAGTAAGAAAAGACTTGCCCTTCTCCCACCATGTGCCTAGCACCAGGCGGAATTTTCATGTACATAGATTATTTGTAAAGGCTTCTCTTATGTAGAACACGTTACCGTGTGACTGTTTCTCTAATGATTACAACTTGGCCGTATTCAATCTTGTTCCTCCTAAGGCTTCAACAAATTATTGTTAGAAACGACCCCATAAGTAATAATCACTTCATGCAATTAAAATATGTTAGTGCCCCAATCATTTCCGCATCTAACAGTTGACAATTATTTCAGTGTAATTAACTATTTTCCTTTAGTTGATTTTGGCCTTGATATGTGTAAATAGTAACATTTTAAAAATAGTAACATTTACATTTTTTGAAAAATATAACTTCTACACATTTCTTTTAATTTTACGTCATTTATTTTAATTTGAATATATATTTAACAAATAGAAAATTAAAACCCACGCTAGATCCCATAGGATAGTTTAACTTAATACATATATCAATTAGTGTTCCTCTCTATCACAAAATGTCACCTTTTTATATCTACTCTACCTCTTTGACAGTTACTGTAAGATCCCCTCTTATCTACGACATGACGCAGTCTTACAATCCATATCCAAGGTGGGCATTCCTTAAACTTAAACTATTGGCCACTTACTGTAATCTCCTTTCTCACTCCACTTTTCACTGTTAATAACCCGTGCACCGTTCTGTACGCTCCATCCCGTAAAGTTATAGGCACGCCCACTTTTTTTTTTCTAGAACGATTTCTCATTGGTTGATTTTCGACGAATCAGAATGAACAGGAAAATCCGTTGAACAACTGAAAATGAAAGTGAAAGTGGCAAGTGTTAAGTGGTCTCTGTTGTCAAGTACCTACGCATGACGATACTTCAATGTCAGAACGATGTGAGATCACTTTCTTCAAGAGAGATTAGCACTTAACTTCAATTACGTCACAATAAATACGGATATCCAAGCCAGTTTGATTAAACAAAGTAGACAACGGTTAGCTATTGATTATTTTATTTTATTTACATTATCTTATATCTATTTCTAATACCACTGTTAAAAGTATTAACGAATATCGCAAAATTGATTACACCTAATCATTTTTAGTGTTTTAATTAACAACTAGGGTTACATCGTGTAAATTCCAGTGCGTTTGACGTCAATCTGTATGATTTTCTGCTGATAATAATACTCATTTTGAAAAGATAAATATCTGTCAAACAGACTACTAAAAATAAAAGTTTTCGTCTTCCGTAAACATTTTCAGTTAAATATTCTTTGATTAAATAAAACGAATACGTCTCCTGTTTATTTATTTAGACTTGTAGCAATTTAATTCTTTTTTTAAAAAAATAAATAGTTTTTGTCGTATTATTGTAAAAATAATTGCCCCGTATAGTCTTTACATAAATTAAACGAATGTCACTTTTTGAAATGTGTTTATTTTAAATCGTAGTTTTACTCAATATAACGACATAATTTGCGTTTTTGAAACAATACATTTTAAAATTGATGAAATCGCAATTGTTTACATCAGCAACATCAGATTACTCAGCAATCACAATCAGACGATGCCTTAGCGCATTCCTATATAGACGGATGAAAATGTAAAAACCTCTAAATCCATACGAATACAAAGCTGCAAAAAAATAGTAGTTGTTGTTCAGTACAAGCAACAAGTGAAAAGCCGAGTTAGATTTGCTTGTTTTATTTTACGGCATACCAACCCTTTCGGCTTATTCTGATTATTTGATTTTCTTACGCCGCATCAATGTTTTTCGTATTATTTTATGCCGTATCCTATCACTCCACAAAATGACGTTATATGCTTCAAGTTCTGGATATATTTAAATAGTTATTCTTAGCTTTGGTGGGTTAGCTATGTACGATACATACACATACTCAATGACTAATCCCGTCATTTTATTAAAAGTTTGGTATTTCTACAGACTCTCAAGTGAACAGATCTTAACCCACACTAACCTAACACTACACTAACAGTATCCCCAACCCTTACCCTTACCTAACCCTAACTCAATGACGAATCCTGTCATTTTAGTAAACATTTGGTACTTCTACAGACTCTCAAGTAAATAGTTTTTTAAACCCACACCCTAAACTTACCCCAAACTGACCGTAACTCTAACCCTTACTCTTGCCCTAACTATAACTCTAACTCAATGACAAATCCCATAATTTTATTAAAAGTGTGGTACTTCTACAAACTCTTAATTTAATATTGTTTTACTCATACCCTAACCTAACCCTGAACTTACCCTAACCCAAACCTTAACCCTGACCCTAACCCTAAACCTTACTCAATGACAAATCCCGTCATTTTAGTAAAAGTTTGGTACTTCTACAGACTCTCAAAGGAATAGTTTTGTTAACCCACACAACTAACCTAACCCTAAAAAACCCTAACCCTAACCATAAGCATAACCCTAACTCAATGAAAAATTCTGTCATTTTAGTAAAAGTTTGGTACTTTAACAGACTCTCAAAGGAATAGTTGTTTAACCCACACCCTTACCTAAATCTTAACTAACCCTAACCCTAACACATAACCATAATCAAACCCTAACTCAATGGCAACTCTCATCATTTTAGTAAACATTTTGTACTTCTACAAACTCTCAAGTTAATAGTTTTTTTAACCCACACCATAACCTTACCCTGAATTAACCCTAACCATAACCCTAACCCTAACCCTCCCCCTAACCCTTACCCTCACCCTTACCTTTACCCTAACCATTACTCTAACCTTAACCTAATGACAAATCCCGTCATTTTAATAAAAGTTTGGTACTTCTACAGGCTCTCAAGTGAATAGTATTTTTTAACCCACACCCATACCTAATCGTTAACTATCCCTAATCATAACCCTAACCATAACCTAAACTATAACCCTAACCATAACCCTTACTCAATGACGAATCCCGTAATTTTAGTAAAAGGGTGGTATTCCTACAAACTCTCAAGTTAATAGTTTTTTTTAACCATCACCCTAACTTTACCCTAGACCAACCCTAACCCTTTCCCGTACCCTAACTCTAACCCTAACCCTAACTCAATGACATATCTCGTCATTTTAGTAAAAGTTTGGTACTCCTACAGACTATCAAGTGAATCGTATTTTTAACCCACACTCTAACCTAACTTCTAACTAACCCTAAGCTAACACCAAGAAAACACTTACCTTATTCTAAACTAATCCTAAAGTAACCCTAACCTAACCCATAAATAACCCTAACCTAAGTTTTAGGTTTAGTTCAGAATAAGCAGGGTTTGTTACGTTCAAATTCTCTAGAAGCATTAAAAGTGTATACGCGTTGAATTATTCATATCTTTAAATATATATGCGTTTTTTTTTTGCAGTGGTGTTTTTACGATATACACACATTTACGTATTATTCATTGTCGAATCCCGTCGTTTTAACAACAGTTTTTACGGATAAAAATGTCAAAACATGTAAATCCGTAACAATTCAAATAAACAATTAGTGTAGTTGCCGTTCAGCAGCATCTGCAGATCTAACCGGTTTTTATGTGGTTGTTTTCTCTTACGACATATCAACCCTTTCTATATATTTTATGCCGAATCCCGTTACTCCCCCAAAAGTGTTTATGTTTCAAGTTCTGGATATCTTCAAATATGCATCCGTGGTTTCTGCTTTGGTAGCTTCTTAACTCACGTCAAGCTATTTCAGTTTATTTAATGTTATCGTTGTTGTAAAAGTGCGTATGCGTCAGGTTCGTAATATTTTCAAATACTTATTCGTGGTTTTCTTTTGTTTTTGTTTTACGGCATATCTAACTTTTCGGTACTCTTATAGATGACGCACTATGTCTCCGTGACTTCGCGTCGTCAACGTTCGTGCAGGTCTCGGAAGCGCCCGAGCGTTGACGAAACTATTAATCATTCAGGTTACAGCAGACACTAGACAATCTGGCTACAGCAAGCAGCCGATAAATGTTATAATAAATTAATCTCGTACAATAACAAAAAAAAAAATGCATTTCTATAATTGCCGTCAGCTTGTTGAATGTTCCGAAAAAAACTAATTGGTTTCTGTCAGCAACAAAACCAGTACAGAAGAAAACTTTTGGACCAGCTGCAACCTAAACCTAGAAACTGCAAAAGAAAAAAAAAACAGGAAAAAAAAAATTGTAAAACAATAAACCATTTGTTAAAAACAGTTCGTTTGTCAAGAAAAATGATTAGAAACAGTTTCGATGCTTATGTAAACAAGAAAAGAAACATTGAAAATAAGAAAAGAAAAAAACAGAAACATTTGCTTAAAATATAAAAAAAAATCATCTTATATATTTATTAACATTTCCTAAACAGTGTTTCCTTTGACAAAAAATATCTAATTAATAACAGTTGTTTAGCTATAGTTTTTATTATCGTCTGCCAGTCTTCAATTTAGCGTTTGTACAGTTTTCGCCTCGAGCGGTTCCGAGACCTGCCCGTACGTTGACGACGCGAAGTAACGGAAAAATGGTGCGTCATTATAAGAGTACTAACTTTTCTTAGCTATTCAATGTCGAATCCAAGGATTTTGAAAACATTCTTTATGTTTGAAGTTAATAATATTGTAAATATTTATTCATAGTAGGATGTTTGATTGTTCGTTAAGTAATACCAAAACCTGTCTTGTTATGTAATATGAAGTCCCATCATTTTACTAAAAGTAATTTTATGCTTCAAACTATGGATATCTTCATATACTTATTCGTTATTTTTGCTATGGCAGATTCTACAACACATCACCCTATTTAATGTCGAACCTCGTCAAGATTTTATGAGTCAAATTCTTAATATATTTAAATCTGTATTCATGGTGGTTTTGTTTTTGGTTTTTTGTTTGTCGGTACATCATTTTATTTAAGGTTAATATACTTCATGTTCTTAATAACTTCGAATATTTATTCACGTTTCATTTCTTTTAATAGCTTTTTCCGACATATGTTGGGTGTGATGTAATGTCGAATCCAGTCATTTAATAAAAGTAAAATACACGTTTTTTCATGGTTATAATTTATGTAATATCAACCGGTGTTTAGTTATTTAATATCGAACCTAGTCATTTTGCAAATAAGTATTATAATTCAAATCTGTAATATGTTCAAATATTTAATCTTTGTATCTACTTAGTTGTTTTTTATTCCGCCATATCAACATATTTCGGAATATGTAATGCCGAATTTCGTCCTTTTAGTAAACTATTTTTTCTGTCAACTCCTTAAGTTCTCCAAATATTTATCCGTGTTTGTTTTTACTGTTTTTTGTTCTACTGTATATCAACTCTTTTAATCATTTTTTGTCAGATATAATCATTCCTTAAACAGGCTTTATAGTTCGAACACATTTTTATGGCATTCTGTTCGGATATTTTTTTACGTTATATCAACAATCATCGGATTGTTTAAAGTCGACTCCCGTCGTGTTTGTAAAATATTTTGGTTCTCACATTTAATTAGTGTTTTTCCTAGATATTTTCGTCGGTTTTTCGCATTGTACTCCGTGTTCTTAACTCGTTCACTGGTCTATCTTATTTCTTTTGCAGATCCGTCTTTTTGCAAGTATGTCTGTCTGTCTGTCTGTCTGTGTCTGTTTTTCTCGCTGTCTCTCTCTCCCTCTCTCTCTCTCTCTCTCTCTATATATATATATATATATATATATAGAGAGAGAGAGAGAGACAGAGAGAGAGAGAGAGAGAAAGAAAGAAAGAAAGGGAGGAGATTTTCCCCTTGTATACGTAACGATTGACGTCAGCAAACATTCCTCCAAATTATTTATTTTTACTTAACGATATTATTATACCGGAATCCGGATATTTTTTTCTTTAGTATATTTTTACCTGTTTGCCGAATCCCAGTAGACTATTCTGTCTATCGTACATTTAGTGACGTCATCAAACATTCCTAAAACATCTACATTGTACTCACTTTAACTAAAGGATTCATGTCTATATTTCATAATTCCATTTTTTCACTTTTCCGCGAGAAATACTCCTGCCTTACTTATACTCTTACAAAGCTTCCGTCTTGTTATACATAATACAACTTTATGTCGATGCAAATGTTACTGTCATTTCTTCTTAATTATGTTTCTGTTTAATTCATATTATTCATGATAGCTTCCTCTTTTTGCCTTCAGGTTGTGTTGACTTTTTTTATTTCAACTGTTCTCAGCTTTTTTTTATTTCTCTTTAATTATTATTAAATTCTTAATATTATTATTTGCTCTGCATGTTTTTTGCATCAATGCTACATCCCATTTTGATTTTAATTAGACTCCTACGTGTTTCGTATGAAAAGTCCATCTCCCCTTCACCTTATTTCGTTTTGATCCATACAATTTCTATTCTGTTTATTTATTTATGTTTCATAAAACTGGAATGAGTATTCGTTTAGATGCGTCCAGAAAATGTCCTTGTTAAGCGGCGGAAATGTATTAAACATTCATGTATCACAACTTAAGTGACAGGCAGAGTCTCTTACGGAAATTTGTGACCGCGAATAAAACGCATCACAGAGAAATTAAATGGTATTTACTATTTTAGCGTGATTCACCAATGAGGATGCGATGTCAAAATGATGCAGAATAATGGAATAGAGATAGGTGTACGTACCAGTAGACAATCAGTCCGACAGTGAACTTGTTGTTGTCGGGCTGAGATAGGGTTTTCTTCAGTCTTAGGAGGTTCACTTTCCAAGGCTATATATGCCCTTTTTGCGAATGGGGTAGTTTTCTGCTAGTCGCATAAGGCGTCCCTACCGGGGAATTCCGGCATGGCTGCCAAGGGATTTTTGTTGCCAGGGTGCGATTATTATCGTGCGCCGGCTTATCGAAACCACACCTAGTACTATGTCTTACTTCCTGGAGGAGATGTAAATGAAATACACTCTCCAGACAGTTTCGCCGCATGATTGAGAACAGAACTTCCGCCAAGCAGAATTTTGCTCCGTTTTGTCAACCTATGTGTAGATTAGCCGATTATACTGAAGTACTTGATGAAATTATCTTCAGTTTTATTTTGTTTGCAGGAATGATCGCTGTCCTTCCACATAAAGCGCCTGGTATTCCCAAATATTCACCGATCTATTCCTGGCCATGCTCAATATCGCTGTACGTCGAATATTTAAAGAAAACCGGTGTGTCAACGCGATAATGCTGTATTAGACCAACGAAAATGATATTCCAAATTTAAGCGTAAGAAAAAGATACACGACTAGCAGCTCTTATGGAGATAATGGTACGCATCAAAAATAATATTTGTGCATTCGATCTGCGTGTTTAGTAATAGCTATTGCAATTTTGTACACCAACTTTGTTTAAATGTACACCCGCTACCCCGAAAAACAGACAAAATAGGGGTTGTCATTAAAAACTGAAGACATTTTGGTCATTTGTACAAACATAGACTTTTCTTTTATATGCTTGCCTTAACCCAAACCCACACCCGTCTGCGATGTATTCTACAGTGGCGTTTATTCTGTATTTTGTACAACTTGTCCCTAAAACTTACCCTAACCTAACACAACGATAACCATAATCTAACCTTACTTCTAAGTCGACGCATGTCTCGACAAGACACATTTTTATGAGTACTGTCGATACAGGACCTACCTCTGTACGTCTAGAGCGTTAGCGCATGACCGGCGTAAGTATGTGTTCGTAAACCTTATATTTCTATTATGGCGAAGCTGTTCTACAACAAACACGATGTTATTTCCACCTGGAACGTGTCAGACCGACATACGGATCGACCGACAGAAAAATAAAGATTTTTTAAAAGATTAATCAAATATAAAAAGGTGTAATCTAGTGAGCTAAATGAAAAAAAAATCTCTAAAAAGACCAACATGGCGGTTGAAGGAAGCATGTGATTCAACTGTATACGCAGCGGCAACTGAAACAAACGAAACCCCGTCTGTAAAGATTCCGCTCGAGGCAAGATACAACTAGAAAATATTAGTTTTAATTAGATAAAAGTCTTGTTGTTGGTTCATCCAATATCTGAATAATGTTATTTATCCATGTTGTATGATATATCATGGGAGAAATTAACCCAAAAAATATTAAGAAAGAGGGGTGTTATTTTCATAATGGATAACGTATACGCTTATTGAACGAATATTTTGAGTTAAACTCATAGTATGTCTAATGTAGTTATTTAAACATTGATTGTGGTAATTTAAACACTAATAGGTATTGTAGTCATTTAAGCATTACTATCTACTGTAGTCATTTATACACATATATATTTTGTAGCCAGTTAAACACTAACATCTATTGTGGTAATTTAAACACTAATATGTATTAAAATACTTTAACAGTACTATCTATTGTGGGCATTTAAGTACTACTTACTAGTCTAGTCATTTATAAACTACAATCTATTGGGTTTATGTTAAAACTTATATTTATTATGGTCATTTAAGCACCAATATATGTTGTAATCAATTAATCACTGATTTATGTTTTGTTCATTTAAACACAACTATGTATTGTCATCATACATTAATATTTATCGATTATAGGCATTTAAGTACAAATATGTATTGATTTCATTTATACAATAATACCGATTGTATTTATCTTAGCGCTAATATCTATTATGGTAATTTAAGCACTAATATATATGGTGGTCATTTAAACACTAACATATATTTTTCTCATACACGCTAATATGTATTGTGGTCATTTAAAAAACTAATAGCTATTGTTGTCATGTAAGTACTAATATCTATTGTGGCTTTTTAAACACTAATATATATTGTGGTTATTGAAACACTAATATCTATTGTTATTTTAGCACTGATATATATTATGATCGTTAAAACACTAATATCTATTGTAGTCAATTATACACTAATATTCAGTGTTGTTCTTTAAGGAATAATATAAATTCTTGTAAATTTAGCACTAATATCTATTGTCATTATTTATCTTTAAATACCAATGTGTATTATAGTCATTTAAATACTTCAATATTTGGCGGTCAGGTAAATAGTTATATCTAGTGTAGCCATTTACGCACTAACATCCAATTTTGTAATGTATACACTTATATCTATTTAAACATTAATATATATTTTTGTAATTGAAATTATATATATATATATATATATATATATATATGTATATATATAAATGTTGAATCAAATAGCGATAATTGAATTATCGTTTAATAATAATAATCTATCGTGATAATATAAAGCTCAATATATTGAATAGAACAATCAATTTTAGAGGTGAAAGATGAGAATAAAAAATGTAAAGATACAAGATTTATTAGAACATCAAAAGTTCAGAGCAAGGAGCTTCATATCCTTAATCCATGTATTTTCAAAGATAAACTCTTCTCATATATATATATATATATATATATATATATATATATATATATATATATATATATTATAAAATTGTAAATAGAAGCCATTATCAATGCAAAATTACATTATTATTTTTTTAGTTTAATCTTATTAATTTCAGAATAATAGTCCATCATGTGTCGTTGGTGGTTATGAATTCAAATTCTGGTTGCAGAACGAATAAAGCATTGACATGCTAGAAGTTTAAGAAAATGGGTCGTTCATTTCAAAGTATTGATTGGTCAGTATTATAAAATTGAAAATAGAAGCTTTGATCAATGCAAGATTAATTTATTATTATTATTTATTTATTTTTTTATTAATCTTATTCATTTCGGAATAATATCCCCTCATCAGAGTTGATCAGTATTGTGTCATTTTTTCACCAAAAACACAAAAAGAAAAATAAACAAAACTTGTTATTTCGATAAAATGTCCTTGTTATGGTGTATCCGCGCCGATGTCGTTGGCGGTTATGAATAGCGAGGTGGTTTCACAATTTCTATTGCAATGCAATATATCAGAATTCTATAATGCAGGCAAATAGTTTGATTCGTTATAAACGTGGCAAATGTACACGCTCAATCGTATGAAGCAGCAAGAAAGACAAGAAAACTTATTATTTCGTAAATGCTGAATTAATACATATAAATATGGATCTCTATTCAGTATCTCTTTTGATAAAATTAGAATTTTACAAGACATATTGTCATCATACATTAATATTCATCGATTATAGGCATTTATGTACAAATGTTTATTGTTTTCATTTATACAATAATATCGATTGTATTTATCTTAGCGTTAATATCTATTATGGTAATTTAAACACTAATATATATTGTGGTCATTTAAACACTAACATATATTTTCTCATACACGCTAATATGTATTGTGGTCATTTAAACACTACTATCTATTGTTTCCATGTAAGTACTAATATCTATTTTGGCTTTTTAAACACTAATGTATATTGTGGTTATTGAAACACTAATATCTATTGTTGTTATCTTATTATTAGAATTTTACAAGACATATTCTTAATGTTCGCCTCAGCGCAGATGGTATACTTGATTCAGTCTCATTGTCTTTACTATATACAATTCTGAATCAAAACCGTCCGATAATTTATTTAGAGACACCTACTAACGCGGAATACGTCACAGAGTGCAGTTTCATCTGAAGGGTTTAATTTAGCGCTTGAAATAATTAGGACACAGCGTTCATGTTGTTAAAAGGGCCTGATAAAGTGAAGTGGGGTTCATCACTGACCCACAACCATGTGAAGTTAATAACTCCGCTAATATAAATGATGATGTCATCTGCTTAAATGATTTTGTACCGTTAGTTTGTAACGTTATTTGTAACGTTATTCTACTTTCTATCAACCCTGAAATGTAGGAAATAGCACAATTATTTTTAGCGCAGTTATAAAACGAGCCACACTTATACAGAGACACCTTATTTCCAAACTCATCATATTTTATTCAACCCAAATTATGAAAGATAACACGAAAAAATCAAGCAACCAAACCGGTTACACACGCACACACAATACAGAAAACTGCTGACTGGTCTCTACGAAATGAGTCGATCGATTAGCGTGTCAAAAGCTTTCATTTACGTCACAACCGACACAGACGAAAACGAGGCAACAGGAAGTGATTTAGTCCGCTTCACTGGCCTCGTCGTCAAGGAAACGCGTTGTTTAACTCCGGACATTTACTCAGCCGAAGGCCATTCTGATATAAAACCAATTGGTCAGCACTGAAGGATATAAATAAAAGCAATATAAATAAATAAATGCGAATATAAACTAGCTGAAATACGCGTAAGTCGACGAGTTCAAAGCAGTAAAAAAAAAAATTGGATCCTCCTATATGCGTAAGATATACGATCTCAAAACAATAAAACACGAATGCTATATAATAAAAATCGTACAAAATAATGAACACAAGTTAAGTTACAACAGCACAGCCCTTCTGTAATTGAATAAGGTTATATGACAATATATTCTTGTTTCACTTGCTATCATAAATAATTTATTTTTCATACATGAATGCATGTGCAAAAAGATCGATTATTTTTTTTAACATATTTCACCCAGAAACAAGGCAAGCCGCCACTGTAGACGAAAGGGGCTACTGAGAATTAGGGTTTGGGTTTGTGGTGTCATCTTAGCTAGGAGCTGTGAATCGAGATGTCTGTTTACATTAGTCTTAAACCTGTGCATGCAGGTACAGTCGAAGAAACAGGGAAAAGGGAGGGAGTTCCAGAGGCCGGCGGCTAAAGGGAAGAAGCTATTGGAGTAGAAGGCTGTCCGACATGTGGGGACCACCACAGTGAATAGATATACATATTTCTGATTGTGGAGTTGGTTTAGTGTATTAACGTCGAAGGGAGGGGGGAGGGCACCAGAGCAGCCAGTTCATCGGAGCACACTCCATTGAAGTATTTGTAAAACCAGCACAAGGTTGCAACATTGCGGCGATAGGATAAGGGCTGGAGCTTGGTGGATAGTGAGGGACCTATTAAGTTGGCGACTCTTTGTTAGACCTTGTCATATATATATATATATATATATATATATATATATATATATATATATATATATATATATATAGTGGGGGAGAGAGAGACAGACAGAAAGAGAGACAGAACTCGTCCGACTAGTTAACCGCTTGAAGACGATTGAATGAATCGATCGAAAGTACTCGCGAACACTGGAACATGTACACTACATACAACATTTGGACAAATATACTCGATAGTAAAAAAATGAACTAAACGACTTTTAAAGCAGACGCATTTCGTGTTGTTCAATAACCTTTGTCTGTATATATCAAACATTTATTACATTTGTATTCACATGCGTTCCAAGAATTCAACATGAAACACAGTTTTGTGTACGATCGTTACGTATATATATATATATATATATATATATATATATATATATATATATATATATATGTATATATATATGTATATATATATATGTATATATATATGTATATATATATATGTATATGGATATATATATATGTATATATATGTATATGTATATATATGTATATGTATATATATGTATATGTATATATATATATATATATATATAGAATAAATATATGATGTATACCTTTAAAGAAGAACCTATCATGGAAAATTGATGCTCGATATACGAGATAGAGCAATTATATAAACAAGTAACAGATGAGAATAAATATTGTTAAAATATAATATCTATAAAGTTATCACTTGTTCAAGAACAGGAGGTGTTTAATACACGATAAGGAATAATAACATGCATTTTATTTAAATCCCCTTTAACAACTGATGACTAAATAGATATTGCATTTTGTAGAATTTATATTCTAATCCTTTACTTGTTTATATATATATATATATATATATATATATATATATATATATATATATATATATATATATATATATATACCGTATTACTTAATTGGGAGAGTTTCCCAGCAGAGTGCTCAATTATTAATGCAAAAATAAAATTAACTAGATAATTAATAAGAGCATGCTATTTATTAATATTAAATAAAGTGTTACAATAACATCCGGACCAAGGTTTCAGATCCGAGAAAATCGGACCTTCATCAGCGGAGTCGTATAGCTCTTTAAGCTATACGACTCCGCTGATGAAGGTCCGATTTTCTCGGATCTGAAACCTTGGTCCGGATGTTGTTGTAACACTTTATATAATATTAATAAATATATATATATATATATATATATATATATATATATATATATATATATATATATATATTGCGGGTGTGTTTAGGCAGCATATTTTTATTGAGGCAAACATTAAATTACACGGAGTGTCTTTGTTTGATATAACTTTTTATTTTTGTCAATTTACCGAATGGTCCATTTAGTGTTTCGGTCAAATTGGTGTATGTAAGTTCTTGTTCTATTTTCGTTTCTATTTTCGCGAGTACTGACCGAATTAATTCGAAAAAGAAAAGAAAATGGAACGAGAAACAAACCCACGGAACTTGAATACACCAATTTGACCGAAACAGTAAATGGACCATTGCGTAAATTGAAAAAAAGTAAAAAATAAGGTATGTGTATATATTTGTTTATATATTTGTATGTACAGGATGCAGTTCTAAACTATTTAACCTAAACTGTTTATGGATTTGGTTAACAGATGTACTAGTTGATAGAGGTCGTATTGTTGGTTTAGTTGGGTGAAAAAGTCGTAAAAAAGAGGTGAAGTGTTCATGAAAATTCAAATACCCTCGAACCAAAGCTTTTGTAATTTCAACAAAACGTAGTATACATCAATCAAAAAATATTCGCCAAATTTCTAATATAGGCAAACCTGAAATTTTAAAATTAAAATATATCTGATTTTAATTGAGTTTTGTTCATAATAATTAAGCAATAATCTCTACATGTAATTTTTTTTTAATAGCTTATAAGCCTATAATTTAAAACATTTTCAAGAATCAAAATCCCGATGCAAATTGTAGATTCTAGATAATAGTTTAAGTATTATTATATTTTGATTTGATCTTCGTAACGGGACATAAAGGTGGAACATTGCTCTGATGGAGCAATTTATTTGCCTACATCATGGGACGGATATTGTTTTTGTATTTCTATAAAGTTTGGTAAGTTTGTACGTTTATATATTTCTATAGTTACGATATATTCCTAATAGAACTATCCAGTTATTATGAATATGGAACACAGCTGCCAGCGTAGGCTATTCTAAGTGTAATTTAGTTGCAAAGGATACTAATAGGTCGGGTGGTATAATATAGGTATACTAACATGTATGAAAATTCAAATTGTTCACGTTTGCATGAATTTGATCAATAGTTATTAAACCCCAGTTTAGCAAGTTTCCCTGAATTTCAATTTATTATTTAGATTTCTTAAGCTTAAGCAATCCATTTTATAATTTTTTAGAATTCAAATCATGTAATGGATGTTAATACATATTTGAATAATGATTCTAGATATCAGGTTTAGTACCATTATATCTTGATTGTAATCATCCTAATGGGTAATAAACGTGGACGGGTATTTTATCTCTCTTCGTCTCTCTCTTTATATCTATCTATCTATCTATCTATCTATCTATCTATCTATCTATCTATCTATCTATATATATATATATATATATATATATATATATATATTTATATAGATATATATCGATCTATAAATATATATATATATATATATATATATATAGGGATCTATCTATTTATATAGATACATATATATATATATATATATATATATATATATATATATATATAGGGATCTATCTATCTAGTTATATAGATACATACATATATATATATATATATATATATATATATGTATATATATAGATCTATGTATTGTTGGTGAACGATATCATGACGTAGCCACCAAGCCCGTGCACTCTCCTAATTGCACGGTGTGAGCTGCAATCTCGGTCAGAGTCATCATCGGACCAATCTTCTTCGACAAATCTGGCGCAGCGATGATAGTCACCAAGGAGCAGTATGTGGAGGTCTTCAAAACCTTCAAGAGTGAGCTCCAGATCCTCTACCCGTCGCCTATGAGCAAGTTCTGGTTCCAGCAAGACGGAGCAAGTTCTCACACCTAAAACCTGTCCCGAGATTGGCTGAAAGAGAACTTCGGAGGCCGAGTGATCAGTCTCAGGGCTAATTTTGAGTGGCCACCCCATAGCCCGGACCTAAGCCCCCCAGATTATTTCCTTTGGGGCTATCTTAAGGACAGAGTGTACGCAGGGAAACCCAGAACCATCACTGAACTCAAGGAAGCCATCAGGGAGGAGATGAGAGCCATTCCCAATTCAGTCTGTAAGAACGTCATGGACAACTTCGTTCTGCGCCTCAAGAAATGCACGAAACTAAAAGGAGTCCATCTAGAACACATGCTGTAGAACGGAGAAACAAGGCCAAATACCCTACTGTTTTTATATGATGTTGTGAATATAATAAACTAGTTATGCCCCAAAATTCATTTCACTCGGAGGAAACACTAAGAAATGAACCTAATTAGATTTGTGGCCCGTTTTTGAGGGTCAGCCTGTATATATGTATATATATATATATATTTATATATAAATATATATATATATATATATATATATATATATATATATATCCATATATATATTTATAAATATATATATATACATATATATCTATATATAGGTATATCTATATATCTATCTATATATAGATATCTCTCTCTCTCTCTCTATATATATATATATATATATATAGATATCTATCTATCTATATATCTATCTATCTATATGCCTATCTATCTATATAGATATCTGTCTATCTATGTATCTATATATATATATATAGATATAGTTATATAGATACATATCTATCTATATGGATATATACCTGTCTATCTATCTATCTATCTATTTTTATATATATACATTGATCTCTTTATATAGATATATCTATCTATATAGATATCTATATAGACATCTATATAGACATTTATATAGCTATATAGACACCTATCTATCCATCTATATAGATTATATATATAGAGAGAGAGAGATATATACATATATATATAGATAGATATAGATATATCTATATAAATATATAGATATATAACTATATATCTCTCTCTCTATATATATATAGATAGATTATATATATATAAATATATATATATATACATATATATCTATCTATAGATATATTTCTATCTATATATATATCTACTTATATATATACATATATATATATATATAAATATATATATATACATATATATCTATCTATAGATATATTTCTATCTATATATATATATATATCTACTTATATATATATATATATATATATATATATATATATATATATATATATATATATATATATATATATATATATGTTAGTAGAGACGAAAGAAAGATAAACAAATAAAAATATGGAGATAAAACACACTGAAATAAAAGTAAATAATCAAATATAAACTTAATAAAAAAAGTTTTTTTTTTAATTATAAAAAAAAGAATATATATATATATATATAT
>OY744531.1:89857566-90037566 GCA_963556195.1 Sepiola atlantica | reverse complement strand
TTATGTCTAATCGACGTTCTCCTTGCATAGTAGCCACATATGCAACGCCAATTAAGGCCATCAGTTTTGACTACTGGAAAATTGTGTTTAAAATTCGTTGTAAGAGTTACCTGCCCCTTATTTACCTCTCCAGCACTAAAAGACAAGAAAAACTTTTTTTCTGCTTTTTATTATAGAAGCACCCATTTTTCTAATAACTTGAGTAAATGAGCATTGACATTTCTAATTCAATTAAGTAATCGTTGATAAGTATTAAGCTGTAATCGCAAGTTTTAAGTAAGTGCTCCCAGGCAACACTAAGTATCCTCGCTAGTCAATGATAAATTCTAAATATGTGTCCTACTTGATACACGTTTCATATCGATTTGTACACGTTGCAAATTCATTCATACGCCTCAATGAATGCAGAATCCAGCCTCCTGTGACACCATCGGATTTGACGGTGTGAAATATTCGGAGAATAATTTTCCGCGGGAAACGCACGTGTTTAAAAGGAGAACGCATATTCAGTAAGCTTATAATTCGGAGACATATATTTCCCTTGGAATGCAACCAAATGAATTTCGGATTCCGTTTCTGGTCGGACGCATCCAGCCATATTTTTGACATATTTATTAGCGGAGAGGACTTCATTGATTTTTTTTCTCGATCTCACCGCATCATGCCTGTTCCGCCTACCCCACCTATTTTTCCCAAGAAGCGTTCCTTCTCTGCACACCATAGATTATATCTTGTCTTTTCGCTTGTATAAAATGATTACGAACCGACTTCTTTTTGGCAAGGGCGTTTGATTTATTTCATGAATACCGTCAATTTTCTAATCCGGGTATTTTAAATGAACTATCCGATGATGAGGAGATCTGCTAAGAATAGTAGCTTTGCGCACACATAATGCAACTGGCGAGCTGGGTTAAAAATCTAAACTCAACCGTCATGTGACCCTTTGTGTTAATCGAATAAAGAAAAGTATAAATCTAATAATAACGTCTAGTTATCGGGTACATAGTTTTACAAGCATCATTATACTTATATACCCGTATAGGAAAGGGGTTCTATCTTCCATAAATAAGGACTCATGTTTCATTCTTCCACTTGAGAATATTAGAAGTACCTTTCCTGCAAGATAGAAACATATGTCGTTTATGATAGAAGATAGCGCTTTAGGGCACACATTAAAACTACACAAAATTGGTTACATCAAAATGCGAGTTATAAACCTCCGGCCAAGATCAAAGTGTAGTATCTGTTCCGATGGATACTGCACCCCATACTGGTATTGTCTTGTCCTTCGGGGCTTGATGTACGCCGGTCAATCGGTCTGTCCTGTGCAGTTCTAGGAGGTCCATCCTCACAGGCTTTACCTCCCCTCTTTGGGGAGGAGTAAGTTTATTGCTTACTGTCTGAGGTGCCGCTACCGGGGAATGCCGACGGGGCTGCCCAGGCATTTTTTAATGGCCAGAGTGCTCACCTTCTCGGGCGCTGGCTTTTCAAACCCCACTTTCCCGACCAGATCTTGGGTCACATCTTACTTGTGGGAGTAAGATAAAACTGGCCTTGTGCCTAACTCCTGAGGAGGAGTAAATAAAATCTCCCTAGCACAGTCAGTCGCCATATATAAATCTTATGCAATCCCTACAGCTATATCCTAGAAGCCGGACCGATTAAACCTGCCATAGTGATATGGGACAAGGGGACAAACCATAGTTGAAAGTACTATTCGTAATGATGTTTCACGCTGTAATATTAACAGTTCTGCGTTTGAAGTTGGTTCCTGATTCTTTTATCAAAGGTGTCTGTCTTATATGTTTCAGTTGTTCAATAGTATTCTTTTTATTTAATTTTCTTATCATATTATATTTGCTGGGGATGAGGCATCCTACCGGATCCCAGACATTTACCTACTAAGTAAGAGACTCTGACCGAGAGATATATTTAGGGTTCTAACTGTCTCATTAAGAGAACTTTCTTGAATCTATCTCGCACTTGATTCATTAGGTATATTCGTCAAGTATTTGTTTTCATAAGCTCGGTTTCTCCTGTGATTACTGGAATTACAAAGATCTTTTAAGATTCCAGTTTTTGTTTTCATGTCGTACATAAGTCATTGTATCATTTTATCTTCTTTCGTACCAACTCTTTTTAAATAATTGAATTGGTCCAAAAGTATAACTCTTTAGCAGAGATAACAATGGTATGCGCTATCGGAACCGTTACGCAAAAACTGAAAAAAAAAATTCGGAAAATCCAATTTAGAGTAGACGCTATAAACACAACTGATGCAAACAAGCGAACTATTTTTTTAAAAAATCCTTCAGCGCGGAAACAAATCCATATAACTAGATTACACTTGCTATGTACAGCTAAGTTGAAATAAGTTAGTACTAGGTATAGACAAATAAGAATAGCTATAAAGAAGTATAGGACAAGGTACGTCCTGGGTAGATATATAAGATAAACCATATAAATATATACACTAATGTTCAATATATTATCGTAAACTCAACGTCTCATATCAATGTAAATATCTAAAAACAATGTGTGTATATTTTATATATTACTGACAATTATTTTGACACTGGTACACACAAGCCTAATGGTGGCATGATTTTATTGTGAAATAATATAAGAAAAAAGTTTTCAGCGGGTTTTATTAGTCGGGGGATTACCTTCGGTGGATGTTGAGTAGGTCACATGATCTCTTTCTCCCTTAGCTGGCGAGACTTAAACGAGGAAAGACGTGTTTTGCGTGCTGCCTTAAAATTAGGAGCACACGTGTAGGGTTATGATGTAATGAAAGCGCTCTATCTATCTTCCTCTCTTTCAAACGCATGCGAAGTTTTTATGTCTGCCCTTTCAATAAACTTTTAGAAACTAAACAAAAGGTTTCTATTTCTGACTTTTTGAAATGAGTTTTGATAATTTGTAAGATTTTTGTTACTCGGACTTCATTTCTCTACATAACATTCAAGATGAGAAATTTAGGCTGAATAACAAAAAATATGCAAATTGAACAAAAAAGGGTCGGTGTGGTTTTGTATCAACGGACGCAAAAGCACCATGGGCTCAACACAATGATGAATGCGGCGGCAACAGCGACGACGACAGGAAGATCTACCTGTGTGAGTTTTTTCGACAACTTGGGTTAACAGCAACGATGGTGATGATAGTGACAACTCGGTGTATAAAGGATTTTATACACCAATCTGTAAAGGCGTAATGTCATACGATGCTTACAGATCAGAATGCAAATGCAGCCAAACCTGATTCTCAGATCGAACTTTTATAACAAGCAATAAACAATAATGTCACTGATAACCGAAAATATCGATTCAAAAATCTATATCTAAGATCAACTCCATCTATTCATATATCGGAATAACATAATTTCTGAACCGGCAAAAAAGAACAATAACATGGCAACATAGCATATAGCATATAATGAGAAAGAGAGATATCTGTACGATATTGATCGTTCCATGACTCTTTCTAAAATGATAATTTCACAGAATTATAACTGATACAAATCTGATTTAAAACAAGTTTTTTTTTGTTCCATGGAAAAGAGCAAAATTATAATATCCGTAATATTTTTAGGTCTTGCTACAAATTTAAAGCTCATGTCTATAAACACATGTATTTATTTTTCGACTTGTTTTGTTTGATGATATGTACACTGGTCATAGAACCGTGCTTTATTCACCGTGTTCATTATTGACGGTGAATAATTGTTTAACTTACTTTTGAATGATACGCACTCTGTCGGTGCGTTTTCCTCGTGTAGACTTCAATATTTAAAAAAAAAAAATGGATTTTATCTAAAAATGTTTATTTGTAATTCATTGAAGGGGTCATTCCCTCATAACTAGATATATTTAAAATGTCGCTCATTTTTCAGCGTCTGCACGTGTGCTTCAATTAAGTATGACATAAAGGCATAAGACCGTCTATATTTTAAAGTAGTAGTTGTCACATGCCACTCGAATGCATGTGTATATAACACTAAGTTTTGCTACCAGGGGTCTCCAATACGTGTTATTTCAAATGCTGTCAACAGGAGATGCATTGATCTGCATTCATAATCTTCGGAACAACGACAAACAGACTCTAAATCCCGTCGTTTATTTATGTGTCTTATAGTTCGTTCAGTTGTCGCAGCTGACTGATTGATTAAAGCGTTTGCCCCTGACAGTCGAATGGGGACTGACGCTATATGTTCTCACCATGCCATTGGCGAAACACTTGTATATAGCCACGCTGATGGTTGTTAGTGAACATAAACTATATGTATGTCGAAAAGAAAAATAATATTCATTCAAATCAATAATTCTGTATATGTGTGTATACAACCTTTTAGAAATGTATATTAAGACAAAAAAGAAAAAGTAATAAATATATATACATATGTAGGTATATATATATATATATATATATATATATATATATATATATATATATATATATATATATATATATATATATATATGTATGCATGCATATATATATATATATATATATATATATATATATTAAATTTTGGCTTTTCCACTGCCAACTTATCAATCTATGTAATTCCTCTGATGATAAGATGTTAATCTTTGAAAAGCCTTGGCTTAAGGTAAGAAAAATAAACATGTTTTTATTGAGTACACCTTGCATTGAATTTATCTTTATGTACCTATATATATATATATATATATATATATATATATATATCTTAAGCATAAATAATATGATGTAAGTGAAAACAACAAAAACTTCCAGCTACAAAAACACTCTTCATTGCAAAAAGTAGAGAAGCATTTCCCTATTCCAAAAATGTTACAAATATTCAGTGTGAGATTTATTGGTTTTACTTTACATAACAGTTCACGATAAATACAATAATCGCCAAAAACCAAGATTGTATTCATCTTACAAAACATTGTTTCAAAACAATCACCTTTGGTACAATGTATGGTTTCGTTTCGTTAAACAGAGACCTACTGACATGTTTTTATTGCAATATCGGATATTTCTCCTCTGAACTGATGAAACAGACAAAAAAGTTCTTAATTAGAATATATATATATATATATATATATATATATATACCCGTCTGTTGCACACAACACCACGGGGCTGTTTCCCAGCTGCCTATAATATAGTCGTTTTAAAGTCCAATTTAAACAAATTTTTGTTGATTCGTCTTCTTATAAAATCAAATTCTGCACAAAGTCTATAATCGGTACAACTCATAATCATATGTTTAATCTCAAAATGTATATATATAGTAATATTCAACTTCAGCAGTGAGTCTCATAAATGTATTCGACACTGATTTGGTGATGGGTGGATGGGACGGCAAGTGACATTAATTCATTGAAATAAATGTCGCCAAATAGAAGTTCTATTCTTTTTTAATACCTATAATTTTTTAATTGGAAATAAAATAAGACATTAATGTGATGATTCGACAGAATCCGTGTCTGCATACAGCTATATATATATATATATATATATATATATATATATATATATATATATATATATATATATATATATATGTATATATATAGCTATGTATATATATATATATATATTTATATATATATATATATATATATATATATATATATATATATATATATATATATATGTGTGTTCCATTATTTGCTAATCACGTTTGCATGAGGAAATGATTGTTCTCACTTTGCAATATTTTTCCGTTGTAAAAATTTGTTATTTTCGTTAATTAATATCGTATAAATATAAACACAGACATATCATCATTGAAGTACGATATAATTTTACCAACTTCCGGGTTAATTTGCAACAGTCGGTAGAAAACCAAACAGCAATAACTGGAATCTGTATTTCGAATGTAGCACCCAAAGATGAGTCTCAGATATAACAACACATGTGCCCGTAGATGAATATCTCCCTATCTCTCTCTCTCTCTCTCTCTCTCTCTCTCTCTCTCTCTCTCTCTCTCTCTCTCTCTATCTCTCTCTCTCTGTATATATATATATATATATATATATATATATATATATATATATATATATATAATAACAAATATTTACTATTATTTGTCGCTCCTAGAAAAAGTAGAGAACTGTAAGTGTAGTATTAACACAGTATGACGTCACTAGCTTTAAATGCATCGTTTCTTTTCATTCAAAAAAGATAGAACGCTCTTAGACGTTAAGCCGCCGATAAAGTGTTAACATTATCACAATTTATTCGTTGTTCAGAATGGGCCGTGTGGTTAACGCTTCGGATTTGAGAAAATACTAGTAATCCGGGGTTTCGAATCGCATGACCGGTAGAGAAAAGTCATATCTCTATGCTGATGAGTCCCGAGTATTAAAAAGGACGAAACGTATACGTACATACGTGATAAACAATAACAAATATTTATATATATATATATATATATATATATATATATATGTTTCTCAATTTTTCTGTCTAGTTCGTGATTTTTTTTTATCTTGCATTTACGTTTTCTTGTCAGTCTTTGTTTTTTATCTGTGTGTTTTTAATAATATTTTTTTTCTTATTTACGATGTCTGCTTGTCTATTCTGTCGGCTTGTCAAAGTATACAACACAAAAAAAATGAATCAGAAAAGTTTAAATTTCACAAATAATATATTTAGGGGATACGATATTTTCTCATGTCATATTTTCTGGATAATTGAAAATATATATCAACTAGCAGGGCTAGTCGGCGTTGCCAGGGGCGATTTAAAACAAAATAAAAGAATATAAACAACGTGTGCAAATTTTTATATCAAAACTTCTATTTCTCTCTCTCTCTCTCTCTCTCTTTAGTCGTATCTTTATTTTTCTTTATTTCCCTCTCATTCATTTTTTCCATCCCTCTACCTAACACTCCTTCCTCTTTTGCTTTAGCAATTCCTTTCGCTTATTTTAATGCCCAATGTTTAATTTCGTGCCCCCTCTCAATTTCAACATATTAAGAAGGTACTAATATTAATGAAATCAACAGTCCGAAGGGATTTAATATATACTAGTTACCAAAGGTAACACTGTAATCTTACAATTGTTGATCCTGGACAACGCTGAGTACAACAGATGGTCCTGGGCAATGTTTAATTTCTTGCCTCCTCTCAATTTCAACATAGTAAGTAGGTACTAATATTAATGAAATCAACAGTCCGAAGGGATTTAATATATACTAGTTACCAAAGGTAACACTGTAATCTTACAATTGTTGATCCTGGACAACGCTGAGTACAACAGATGGTCCTGGGCAATGTTTAATTTCTTGCCTCCTCTCAATTTCAACATAGTAAGTAGGTACTAATATTAATGAAATCAACAGTCCGAAGGGATTTAATATATACTAGTTACCAAAGGTAACACTGTAATCTTACAATTGTTGATCCTGGACAACGCTGAGTGCAACAGATGGTCCTGGGCAATGTTTAATTTCTTGCCTCCTCTCAATTTCAACATAGTAAGTAGGTACTAATATTAATGAAATCAACAGTCCGAAGGGATTTAATATATACTAGTTACCAAAGGTAACACTGTAATCTTACAATTGTTGATCCTGGACAACGCTGAGTACAACAGATGGTCCTGGGCAATGTTTAATTTCTTGCCTCCTCTCAATTTCAACATAGTAAGTAGGTACTAATATTAATGAAATCAACAGTCCGAAGGGATTTAATATATACTAGTTACCAAAGGTAATACTGTAATCTTACAATTGTTGATCCTGGACAACGCTGAGTACAACAGATGGTCCTGGGCAATGTTTAATTTCTTGCCTCCTCTCAATTTCAACATAGTAAGTAGGTACTAATATTAATGAAATCAACAGTCCGAAGGGATTTAATATATACTAGTTACCAAAGGTAACACTGTAATCTTACAATTGTTGATCCTGGACAACGCTGAGTGCAACAGATGGTCCTGGGCAATGTTTAATTTCTTGCCTCCTCTCAATTTCAACATATTAAGAAGGTACTAATATTAATGAAATCAACAGTCCGAAGGGATTTAATATATACTAGTTACCAAAGGTAATACTGTAATCTTACAATTGTTGATCCTGGACAACGCTGAGTACAACAGATGGTCCTGGGCAATGTTTAATTTCTTGCCTCCTCTCAATTTCAACATAGTAAGTAGGTACTAATATTAATGAAATCAACAGTCCGAAGGGATTTAATATATACTAGTTACCAAAGGTAACACTGTAATCTTACAATTGTTGATCCTGGACAACGCTGAGTGCAACAGATGGTCCTGGGCAATGTTTAATTTCTTGCCTCCTCTCAATTTCAACATAGTAAGTAGGTACTAATATTAATGAAATCAACAGTCCGAAGGGATTTAATATATACTAGTTACCAAAGGTAACACTGTAATCTTACAATTGTTGATCCTGGACAACGCTGAGTACAACAGATGGTCCTGGGCAATGTTTAATTTCTTGCCTCCTCTCAATTTCAACATAGTAAGTAGGTACTAATATTAATGAAATCAACAGTCCGAAGGGATTTAATATATACTAGTTACCAAAGGTAATACTGTAATCTTACAATTGTTGATCCTGGACAACACTGAGTACAACAGATGGTCCTGGGCAATGTTTAATTTCTTGCCTCCTCTCAATTTCAACATAGTAAGTAGGTACTAATATTAATGAAATCAACAGTCCGAAGGGATTTAATATATACTAGTTACCAAAGGTAACACTGTAATCTTACAATTGTTGATCCTGGACAACGCTGAGTGCAACAGATGGTCCTGGGCAATGTTTAATTTCTTGCCTCCTCTCAATTTCAACATATTAAGAAGGTACTAATATTAATGAAATCAACAGTCCGAAGGGATTTAATATATACTAGTTACCAAAGGTAACACTGTAATCTTACAATTGTTGATCCTGGACAACGCTGAGTGCAACAGATGGTCCTGGGCAATGTTTAATTTCTTGCCTCCTCTCAATTTCAACATATTAAGAAGGTACTAATATTAATGAAATCAACAGTCCGAAGGGATTTAATATATACTAGTTACCAAAGGTAACACTGTAATCTTACAATTGTTGATCCTGGACAACGCTGAGTGCAACAGATGGTCCTGGGCAATGTTTAATTTCTTGCCTCCTCTCAATTTCAACATATTAAGAAGGTACTAATATTAATGAAATCAACAGTCCGAAGGGATTTAATATATACTAGTTACCAAAGGTAACACTGTAATCTTACAATTGTTGATCCTGGACAACGCTGAGTGCAACAGATGGTCCTGGGCAATGTTTAATTTCTTGCCTCCTCTCAATTTCAACATATTAAGAAGGTACTAATATTAATGAAATCAACAGTCCGAAGGGATTTAATATATACTAGTTACCAAAGGTAACACTGTAATCTTACAATTGTTGATCCTGGACAACGCTGAGTACAACAGATGGTCCTGGGCAATGTTTAATTTCTTGCCTCCTCTCAATTTCAACATAGTAAGTAGGTACTAATATTAATGAAATCAACAGTCCGAAGGGATTTAATATATACTAGTTACCAAAGGTAATACTGTAATCTTACAATTGTTGATCCTGGACAACGCTGAGTACAACAGATGGTCCTGGGCAATGTTTAATTTCTTGCCTCCTCTCAATTTCAACATAGTAAGTAGGTACTAATATTAATGAAATCAACAGTCCGAAGGGATTTAATATATACTAGTTACCAAAGGTAACACTGTAATCTTACAATTGTTGATCCTGGACAACGCTGAGTGCAACAGATGGTCCTGGGCAATGTTTAATTTCTTGCCTCCTCTCAATTTCAACATATTAAGAAGGTACTAATATTAATGAAATCAACAGTCCGAAGGGATTTAATATATACTAGTTACCAAAGGTAATACTGTAATCTTACAATTGTTGATCCTGGACAACGCTGAGTACAACAGATGGTCCTGGGCAATGTTTAATTTCTTGCCTCCTCTCAATTTCAACATAGTAAGTAGGTACTAATATTAATGAAATCAACAGTCCGAAGAGATTTAATATATACTAGTTACCAAAGGTAACACTGTAATCTTACAATTGTTGATCCTGGACAACGCTGAGTGCAACAGATGGTCCTGGGCAATGTTTAATTTCTTGCCTCCTCTCAATTTCAACATATTAAGAAGGTACTAATATTAATGAAATCAACAGTCCGAAGGGATTTAATATATACTAGTTACCAAAGGTAATACTGTAATCTTACAATTGTTGATCCTGGACAACGCTGAGTACAACAGATGGTCCTGGGCAATGTTTAATTTCTTGCCTCCTCTCAATTTCAACATAGTAAGTAGGTACTAATATTAATGAAATCAACAGTCCGAAGGGATTTAATATATACTAGTTACCAAAGGTAACACTGTAATCTTACAATTGTTGATCCTGGACAACGCTGAGTGCAACAGATGGTCCTGGGCAATGTTTAATTTCTTGCCTCCTCTCAATTTCAACATATTAAGAAGGTACTAATATTAATGAAATCAACAGTCCGAAGGGATTTAATATATACTAGTTACCAAAGGTAATACTGTAATCTTACAATTGTTGATCCTGGACAACGCTGAGTACAACAGATGGTCCTGGGCAATGTTTAATTTCTTGCCTCCTCTCAATTTCAACATAGTAAGTAGGTACTAATATTAATGAAATCAACAGTCCGAAGGGATTTAATATATACTAGTTACCAAAGGTAACACTGTAATCTTACAATTGTTGATCCTGGACAACGCTGAGTGCAACAGATGGTCCTGGGCAATGTTTAATTTCTTGCCTCCTCTCAATTTCAACATAGTAAGTAGGTACTAATATTAATGAAATCAACAGTCCGAAGGGATTTAATATATACTAGTTACCAAAGGTAATACTGTAATCTTACAATTGTTGATCCTGGACAACGCTGAGTACAACAGATGGTCCTGGGCAATGTTTAATTTCTTGCCTCCTCTCAATTTCAACATAGTAAGTAGGTACTAATATTAATGAAATCAACAGTCCGAAGGGATTTAATATATACTAGTTACCAAAGGTAATACTGTAATCTTACAATTGTTGATCCTGGACAACGCTGAGTACAACAGATGGTCCTGGGCAATGTTTAATTTCTTGCCTCCTCTCAATTTCAACATAGTAAGTAGGTACTAATATTAATGAAATCAACAGTCCGAAGGGATTTAATATATACTAGTTACCAAAGGTAACACTGTAATCTTACAATTGTTGATCCTGGACAACGCTGAGTGCAACAGATGGTCCTGGGCAATGTTTAATTTCTTGCCTCCTCTCAATTTCAACATATTAAGAAGGTACTAATATTAATGAAATCAACAGTCCGAAGGGATTTAATATATACTAGTTACCAAAGGTAACACTGTAATCTTACAATTGTTGATCCTGGACAACGCTGAGTGCAACAGATGGTCCTGGGCAATGTTTAATTTCTTGCCTCCTCTCAATTTCAACATATTAAGAAGGTACTAATATTAATGAAATCAACAGTCCGAAGGGATTTAATATATACTAGTTACCAAAGGTAACACTGTAATCTTACAATTGTTGATCCTGGACAACGCTGAGTGCAACAGATGGTCCTGGGCAATGTTTAATTTCTTGCCTCCTCTCAATTTCGACATATTAAGAAGGTACTAATATTAATGAAATCAACAGTCCGAAGGGATTTAATATATACTAGTTACCAAAGGTAACACTGTAATCTTACAATTGTTGATCCTGGACAACGCTGAGTGCAACAGATGGTCCTGGGCAATGTTTAATTTCTTGCCTCCTCTCAATTTCAACATATTAAGAAGGTACTAATATTAATGAAATCAACAGTCCGAAGGGATTTAATATATACTAGTTACCAAAGGTAACACTGTAATCTTACAATTGTTGATCCTGGACAACGCTGAGTGCAACAGATGGTCCTGGGCAATGTTTAATTTCTTGCCTCCTCTCAATTTCAACATATTAAGAAGGTACTAATATTAATGAAATCAACAGTCCGAAGGGATTTAATATATACTAGTTACCAAAGGTAACACTGTAATCTTACAATTGTTGATCCTGGACAACGCTGAGTGCAACAGATGGTCCTGGGCAATGTTTAATTTCTTGCCTCCTCTCAATTTCAACATATTAAGAAGGTACTAATATTAATGAAATCAACAGTCCGAAGGGATTTAATATATACTAGTTACCAAAGGTAACACTGTAATCTTACAATTGTTGATCCTGGACAACGCTGAGTGCAACAGATGGTCCTGGGCAATGTTTAATTTCTTGCCTCCTCTCAATTTCAACATATTAAGAAGGTACTAATATTAATGAAATCAACAGTCCGAAGGGATTTAATATATACTAGTTACCAAAGGTAACACTGTAATCTTACAATTGTTGATCCTGGACAACGCTGAGTGCAACAGATGGTCCTGGGCAATGTTTAATTTCTTGCCTCCTCTCAATTTCAACATAGTAAGTAGGTACTAATATTAATGAAATCAACAGTCCGAAGGGATTTAATATATACTAGTTACCAAAGGTAATACTGTAATCTTACAATTGTTGATCCTGGACAACGCTGAGTACAACAGATGGTCCTGGGCAATGTTTAATTTCTTGCCTCCTCTCAATTTCAACATAGTAAGTAGGTACTAATATTAATGAAATCAACAGTCCGAAGGGATTTAATATATACTAGTTACCAAAGGTAATACTGTAATCTTACAATTGTTGATCCTGGACAACGCTGAGTACAACAGATGGTCCTGGGCAATGTTTAATTTCTTGCCTCCTCTCAATTCTAACATAGTAAGTAGGTACTAATATTAATGAAATCAACAGTCCGAAGGGATTTAATATATACTAGTTACCAAAGGTAACACTGTAATCTTACAATTGTTGATCCTGGACAACCCTGAGTACAACAGATGGTCCTGGTCAATGTTTAATTTCTTGTCACCCCACTCAATCCAAGTATATTAACAAGATGCGTAATTTTGATGAAGTTAGTAGTCCGAAGAGATTTACTTTATACCAATTACTAAAAGTAATACTGAAATCTTACAATTTTTTATCCCGAAAAACCTCTAGTATAACAAATGTTCCGGGTACACTCTTCATTTTTGGCACCACCGCTCCATTTCACATTAATATGAAAACAAATTATTTAGATAAAGGTAATAGTATGAATAGATATATACCAGTTACCGAAAGAAACAATGTATATTTCTTATCCAGGACAATGCCGAGTAGAACAAATGATACTGGGATATCAATAATTTATTGCGCTTTCCCCAAACCTCCGACTCCGATACTTCCGATACCATCGTATATTAAATCCTACCCATGCAATCCGCCTCGTTCCCATACGACTTGACACCTTCCCATACAACTCCGACCCCTTCCCATACCGTACAACTCTGACATATTACCATGTCATCGGACTCTTCCAATGACATCCTAATCTTTCCCACATCATCTGACTCCTTCCCATACGACTCCGACTCCTTCCATACCATACGACTCTGACATCTTCAAATACTATCGGACACTTCACATACAATACAACTCCGACTACTTACCATACCATCGAACTGCATCACATACAGCCAGATTCCTTCCCATAGAATCTGACCGGGACTATTTCCCATCACATAGTCCTGACTCATTCCCATACCATCTGACTCCATTCAATACTATCCTACTCGGACTCTTTCTCATACCACCTAACTCTGACACTTCCCCATTCCATCCGACGCGACCTTCTTCCAATACCAATCGACTCAGACTCCTTCCACTAAATTCGGCCCGGACTCCTTCCCATACCATTTGATTCCTTCCCATACTTACTGACTACTAACCACACCATCCGACCTCGACGTCCTATACCATCCAACTGCGATTCCTTCCAATATATTCAAACACCACCTCGTTTCACTAACATGCGACTCCACCTCGTTTTCATATCACCCAACTCCACCTTGTTCCCATACCATCCAACTACATCCCATACTATATATATATATATATATATATATATATATATATATATATATATATATATATAGCAAGGTATGACAATATAGTCATGGTCCGTAAGTTACACAGAGGCAGCCGCGTTTGATCCTCGTACATAATCGTCAGGCTAACGAGTACTATCAGGCATAAAATGCGGACATTTGCAATACATATATTTTGATACTGTACTACATAGCTCTACTCACGTATTGAGCACTGTTTAGGTAAATACTTAAAATTTGTACATTATATATCATATCTTCTTATAATATTATATTTGTACACATGGAATAATAATATATATATATATATATATATATATATATATATATATATATATATATATATATATATATATATGCTTTCTACTCGTAAAACCATGACTAGCGTTGAATATAAAGAACATATTCCATACTTGATGGCCTTATTATTTTACCCACTACAAAGCGGTCGGCATGTAGGTACATCTTCCATGAAGTCACATCCACGATAACTGATAAGGAAACTTATTTGTTCAGATGTGAATTTATTTGTTTTCAATTTCGAAAACAGGGCCAGACAATTAACCGGAAGTAATATAGAACTAGAAGTTATTGTTTTTTAATCCAAAATAAACAAGAAAGCGAACAATAATAACAGCGAACAGTGTTTTGTATTTAATAATGTAAACAATTTATAAAACGAATAGTCAACAGATATGTTTTATAAAAACGAAGAGTTTGTCTAATGTTTGTATCAAACAAACAGTCAACATTGATTTTTTGTGTATAATTTAATACGTTATCAAACGAAACGTAATCATTTGAAAATAATGGTAAAAATAAAGATCTTTTTTTTGGATAAAAAAAATTCAAAGTATAAATTACTTCCGCTTGATTAGGTTAAGAGTGAATGTAATTGTTCAAAATTGATTTGTGATTCACAGCTAAACTAAAGAAGTGGCCTAATAAGGTTGGATAGCTTCTCCCGCGGTTTGCCCAAAACTCTACGCTTGACTCCGCAAAACAACACTTCCCATTGTTTTACTATTGTGTAAAGGAAATCGACCTAGTTGATCTAAACTCATTATTTCTTGTATCGTGTCTATCATAAACCATTGGCATCTTCAAATCACGTTGATCAGACCTCATCCCTGCTATCGTTGTAAAGAAATCCTCTCATCAGTTGGATTCTCTCCCCTCTTAGCTTTATAACAAATCCTATACAGAATATTGCTTTCCCGCCACTAAAAAATCGTCTATGTTGTTCCAGTTTTGAAGAGTTCAGGCAAATAAAAACCGACGCGCAAAATTATCGTCTCATAAATCTCCTCCCGCTCTTCGCTAAACTCATTGAATCCTTAATAAATCTAGCAATAGTTCATCACATAAGAATGGTTAAACTTCTGCCCGACCAGCAGTGTTGATGTAGATCAGCATGTTCTATTTCAGATATCTTAACAGTCATTTCTTAACATATATACCACACATTGGATAAGGCAGAGGAAGTTAGGTCGGTGGCGCTAGATATTTCGTAAGCCTTTGATAAAGTTGTTTTCTTGCCTAGAAGGAATAACCAGATCGTTCTTGATGGTCATAAAACACAACAATATATAATCTAAGTTGATGCAATCCAGGTATCGATATTGCACATAATTATGTTAATCTTCATAAACGCCATCCTCGATGAAATCGGTCGGAGATTGTGGTGTTCGCTCTATTTGGGGCATGAGGGCACACGGAATGACACTACATGCAAATCAATAGCCGATTCCTTAGAAAGCGACCTCCAGTCTGTAGTAAAATGCACCACAAAATAATTGGTCACATTCCATGCTACCAAGACAAAAGTCATTTCCTGTAACACTATAAGAGCCCCTTCTTACGAACGATTGTCATGACTCATAGCAATGTTCAAACTCTATTTGTATAAAATTATTAGACATCATTTGTTGGAAGAAATACTGTTGTCAAGCTTGCTGCAAAGAAGGTAGGCTCCCTCCATTGGGTTAGATAGCTCGTCACATCAACCAGTCTCCTCTATCCCTATAAAGCAACTATTCACCCGTGCATGGAGTACTGTTGCCACATCTGGGCTGGTGCACCAACATCTAGTCTTTCTCCTTTTGACACGGTCCAAAAAGACCTGCCTCTGTCGTGCCGGTTTTGAAGAATTCTTGCGAAAGAACTCATCCGCAAAATTATAATCGCTAAAATCTAGCGATTGTTCAGCACCTTAAAAAGGCCTGACTTCTCTCTGACCAACAAGATGCGTTGCTGTATTTGATCATCCAATTATCCTGGATGGTGTTTCTCTTTTAGAATATGCACGCCGTTTCTCTTTTAGAATATGCACGCCGTTTCTCTTTTAGAATATGCACGCCGTTTCTCTTTTTCTCTATTTTGGCAACTTGGGGAAAGTATTTTCGCCTCCAAGTCTTACATGACCAGTCTGGGTCGCTCTTGTTCCCACGTGGTTGAGGATACAGGTTATGCAGCTTGTGTGGCCGCTGTTTCCGATTGACAGGACAGGAGCCCCAACTTAGGTAGAGCTAAGAATGGCTTCTCTATCATCAGTTGCATAATAGCGTGGGTAGTTGTATGTGCCATGTCGCGCATCGAAAGCGACCCTGCAGTTATCTCTGGTGGACTTTCTCGAGGCCACAACCGCCATGGACCAGGTCGCGACTAATGGACTAGTTGTGTGAGATTATTGGCACCTAACAAGCCCCCACCTTGCCCACCTCACTCTATATCAAAACAAACATGTCATTACAAAAAAGTTAAATCAAACCTAAATCTGACAGCCAATAAAAACACCCTTGCCTCCGCACTTGAGGCTCGCATTCACAAATATCCGTGGACTTAGAACCAACATCAACGACGTAGAAACCTTTCTCCTGACAAACTCCCCGGATACCTTAGCTCTAAGTGAAACAAATCTTCAATCCTCAATCTCGTCTCACCACTTTGACATGATTTACTACCTCCTACTCTACCGTAAATACTCTGACAAACATATGCACGGGCTAGGAGTTTATGTTCGGGACACCCTCCCCCTGACTAAAGAACATAGGTTAGAATCGGATGACCAAGACTACATATGTTTTAGATTGGCTTTACATCACAGCGTTAGTTACTTATATTTCTTATACTGTTCCCCCTCGACCCAGGACTGTACCCTGCTAAACTCCGTATCTGAAAGCATGGATAGGGCACTCTCACTTACTCGAATGCCTAGATACATGTAGTAATTCGATAACCAACAACAAATAATTTAAACTCTGTTACACGAAACCGTTTTTTAATATTTCCTCAATATTTCGTACTATATTACATGCTTTTAAATTTGAGCACAAATCACGAACTCACTATGTCGGATTACCGCTTACCTTTGGTTATCGCTTTCCGCTTGACGCCATTGTGACAACGCACGTTGGTGCCTGTTTGCCTCGATCTAGCCGCCGTTGTTACCACCACTATAGCTCTACGGCTGTTCGTCGCTACTGTCATCATGACCATGGCCGTCAGGAACAAAAGTACTCGAACGCCGTGTGTGTGTTTCTAACTGTTTATTCACATAACACATTTGACAGAACTAATTGTGTGGGGTACGAAAGCAAGTATTTGATAAAGATTCCATATCACTTGGATATCCACATCACAAATCTTGGTTCATTGTCCCGCCTCATCCTGTCAGGGTTTGCGGGCGAACACTATTCACGTCCGCTTTTGCTGGTTAATCTGGAATAAAAGGTATCGATAAAGCCGCCTACCGTCATGACATCACTTGCGACTTCTGTGTTGGCGCCTACCCCTTTTTTGGAGCCGCCCGTCTCTCTGCACACACCACTATCTAACAACTATAATAAAATTATAATTCTTTTATAAGTTATGAAGAACTATAATGAAATCCAGACTGGTATAATACTGTTAATACATAATCCAAAGATCCTTGTTTTCTTGCTTCCTTACGAGGGAAAAGTTGATACAAGGTAAGTTTTTGATAAGTTTTAATAAAGGCCACTCTGGATTGGACAAACAATTTTTAAAATCTCCGAGTCGAGAATAATTTCCCCTGTTCCGTCCAAATCCAGAACAGCTCCTACACATTGATCTTATCCGAAAGTCAAGTCAAAATGGTAAAAATATTTCGTGTTCCAATTAATCGCTACTCTGATGATATCATGTTTTTTTGTAGTAGTAGGGAAATTATGCTATTTCAATACAACAAAACGAATAGATGAAGTAGATCTTAGATATAGATTTTTCAATCGATATTTTCGTTTTTCAGTGACATTATTGTTTATTGCTTGTTATAACATTTCGATTCAATAAACAGGTTTCGCTGGATGTGAGTTCAGATACGGTAGCATTTAATCATGTCACCATTACGTTTTGTGCGCACGAGCATACGAATAGCTCGTCATCAATATATAACAATACGAACATTGTTTCATTCTAGATTTTGAAATCGATGTTAGACGACCCGTGACCCGTTGGTTTAACACTGATATATAGTACATTTGTTTGTATACGTAGTTTGTCTCAAACGATAATGATGGTAAATATGTAATATTTTAGAATACACATATTTATTGACAGATTATTAAACGTGAATTAGATTTAAAGAGACGGCATATTTATTTACAAGCCATTCTTATTTACAATATATTTTACAAGTTTCACGTTATGTCTTCGTAAAGCTAATCTATATACTATTCAAGGTTATGGTAGTTAGGTTTTTTTTCTGTTCGTAATCAAATAGAAACATGTAATTGGTTGACAGAAAGGAAGAGACAGATTACACTAAGGTAGTAGCTATTACGTTGTCAATACCGGAATTCGAATCTTAAGTAAGTCTAAATGATTTTTTTTAACTAGATAAGTGTAAAGTGAAAGGAATTTTGTAATTTTGTAAAGTGAAAGGATTTTTTTTTTATTTTGTAATTTTCTAAAGTGAAAGGAATTTTTTAATTGTGCGATTTTCTAAAGTGAAACGAATGTTATAATTTTGTAATTTTGTAAGGTGAAAGGATTTTTTAATTTTGTAATTTTCTAAAGTGAAAGGAATTTTTTAATTTTGCGATTTTCTTAAGTGAAAGGAATGTTATAATTTTGTAATTTTGTAAGGTGAAAGGATTTTATAATTTTGTAATTGTGTAGAGTGAAAGGAATTTTATAATTTTGTAATTTTGTTACGTTAAAGGAATTTTGTAATTTTGTAATTTTGTTACGTTAAAGGAATTTTGTAATTTTAGAATTTTGTAACGTGAAAGGAATTTTGTAATTTTGGAATTTTTTTAAGTAAACGGAATTTTCTAATTTTGTAACGTGAAAGGAATTTGGTAATTTTGCGATTTTGTAACGTGAAATAAATTTTGTAATTTTGTAATTTTTTAAAGTGAAAGGAATTTTGAAATTTTGTAATTTTATAACGAGAAAGAATTATTATAACAAAATAACATGAAAAACATTGCATAATTAAAAAAAAATCTAAGTGAATGTTTGGATAATCTGTTAAAAATTTACACATGAACAATATTCAACATTAGCTCAAAACAAATTATTCTTGCTTAAAAGAATAATTTCTAATGTTTTCTGCCAATAAAAACAATACGTAAATGCATTCATCGTAGTTACTTCTCTCTCATGCACATATTAAGTAGCGTAATTTTCTTCACACAATTTTACACATATTTTCTTCGTACTCGCTATGAAGCGGTAGAAGCAAGGTAAAGATTAGAATTAAGATAACCAGGCACTTTACAAACACCGCTCAAGGAGTGGGTATAAATTAGTGTAATTGACATATATGCAAAGAAACTCTAGATAATAGAAAAATCAAAGAACCATTATATTATATTACTTATATCATATTATTTGCATTATTTGAACTATTGTTCTCATCTTGTATGTTATTCTTAAAACGTTTCGACCTGTGTAATCTCCGACCTTCTACAGCTCGCGTAACGGATATGAGTGCTGAGTACTGATCACTTGTGTGTGACGGGCTTTTGCAGCGATACGAATAATACAATTACGACTTTCCTAAGACTTCTACTCGGTCATGGCTAACGGAAAGAGAACAAACTACCCCCGTAGGTTAAATTAAGGGTTCCGTTCGAAATTACGTAGAGATTCCCGAGTTAGACATAAAGATTCACGAGTTCGACAGGATTCACTCGTGGAATGTTTGAAGAAACATTGGCTGAAACGTTGTGAGAATAACATTGGAGATGAGAAACTTCTCTCGGCCTGCAAGGCTGATGTTCCGAATATATCCACAACGGCGCTTTTTAAGATGGCAGTTCAAACCTGCATTTTGAATAGCTGTTTTTACATTAACAAGTCGACACTTATCAAGTTCGGGGGGGGGGTCACTCAGAGATGAGAGTTACAGAGATTTTTTTAGTTGGATGGTGAATGCCACCACAAGAGGATTGGAAACATTGTGTGACATTGGCAGAATATTACTTACAAGGAATTGATAATCATAGAGAATAACTCAACGAATATTTGTTTACATTACAGAATTAAATAACTGATGGGTTTAACCGGTATATCAACCAATTTTAAATGATTATTGCTGAATCCAGTCATTTAAATAGGAAATCATTTTATCGGGTGGTTAATATCAACTTAATATCTTAAGAATTGCATTTGTAGTAACTGCTTTGATTCGTTTTACAGGGTGAAATTTACGTTCATCATTGGTCACTGTTTCATCGTCTTCTCAGGACAGATTTGATTTCATCTTTATAGACAGGTAATATCACTATAAGCCTGAGCAGATATAGGGGCTGTGGTTTCCAAGGGTGGCTTCGCACTATTAAAACACTCCACATATGAGGACTCACTACCGTATACATTTTTTTCTACTCATGAGTTACCACTTATCGAAGCCTAAAACCACTCGAGGAGAAGGGGCAATGAGATGCATAATTTGACAGTTGGATGATGCTGAATACTATTAGAGGATTCGAAGTATCCAGAAAATATATACTCAACACCACAGTTGACACAGAAAACAGCACCCTCCCCCTATTTGTCAGAAACCTCGTTCATGAAATGTGAGGACTCAAAGACAAAAACAGGGGAATCGAAAATTACGAGGGTGTCGAAAGTAAATCCATGATCCATTTTCTATTCTTCGTATGTTTAATGCAGTTTCCAAAGATTTTAAATGAATTAGAACTCGATGAAATATCATGAAACGAAATGAATTAATATCATAGTTTCGCTTTACGTTACAAAAAAAGTGTTGATATGCTGTAAAACAACAAAAAGAATCACCGAATAATTGTTTAATATTTTCACTGCATTAGGTTTTAAAACTACGTTCGCAAAAAAAATACGAATAAAATCGTCAATTTAGGTTCGTTGCCATGTGATTTAAGTTCGGGTAAGCGTTCGCACATGACGAGCCGCGTCCACGCAACGATCAATAATAGCTGAACGGTTGCTATCATAAACGTCATCGAGGATAGAAGTTCGACTTAGCGGCAGTTGCCAGAGATATAAGTAAGTTTCCAGCCGCACCCTCGACTGATATCATCTTCTTCTCCAAGTCAGCTGATGGAAAAGTAAAAACTGCCGCGAACACTAAAGAGGCACATACTTAATGAATGGAAGCAAGGTCATTCAAACAAAAAGAAAAAAGACGTTACTGCTCTCACGCTACCAGTAAGCGTGGCATTCGCTAATGAAACTGTTGTATGACTCCTAAGATTTTCGGTGAAATCCACTTATAGTAAACTTAACCTTTGTCATTTATATTTAAATATTGAGGTTATTTCGGCGAAAAAAAGATAGCACTCTTGTTGGATTAAGATCTAAAAACACGTGTCTCTAGACAATTATATATATATATATATATATATATATATATATATATATATATATATATATATATATGTATATATATATATATATATATATATATATATATATCATTGACGGCGGCACCCCTTACTTTTTGACTTGGGCCCCCACTTTACGGTCATCAATAATTAAGTCGATATGCATGTGTTTAACCGGGCCCCCACTTTTAAGAAGAGCCCCCCACACACTTTTATAACTGTCCCGTCGGCCATATATATATATATATATATATATATATATATATATATATATATATATAAGGAGATTGTAGTTTGCTTGAAGCATTGCTGGTAAATATAAGTGTAGGTTTGTACCTATATCACATTGCTCCAACCTCGGATTACAAACCTACACTTATATATATATATATATATATATATATATATATATATATATATATATATATATATATATATATATATATATGTGTGTGTGTGTGTGTGTGTGTGTGTATGAAAAATAATGTGAAAAATATGTATTTTATATCTTAATATATATATTTTATCTATTTTCTATTTTTGATGTGAAGGAATATCAAGTTTCCTTTATAAAACATAATTTTCTGCTGCGATTATTCGGCGTTTGCCAGTGTAATGAGGCTATGTGTCTATACTGTGCGAGTTGGGTTTTGGTAGCAGTGGAAAATAGGGGAGTAAATGGCAGTGAGGTGATGAACAAACATGTGCCCATCCATTATGGCTGGGCAGCAAGGGTTAAGTGGGTCATAAACTAGGTTCAAGTCTACTTAGATACAAATAACTGTAGACAAATGAATATATAAATAAATACACAAATTAACATGTACGTATACATACTCACGCATACACACAGACACCCCGGCACATTCACTTACGTATGTCTACTTTCATATACACACGCGCACACACAGACATTCATCCATATACACACAGAGCAGAGGAGAGAGAGAGAGAGAGGGGGTGGAAGGAGGGATGGAGTCATGAAAATTTAGAGGAGGGGGGTTTCAGTACACGGAGTGTGTGTAAACATAGAAAAATGAAAATATTGCGAGAATATGTACATGCATAAACACGCACACACACATAAATATATGTATATAAACATATAAATCAGTTCCCATACATACACACACATATATGTGGAGAGAGGGGGAAACGCATAGACATATACATGTATATCCGTATATACATGCTTATATGCACGCCCACACAGACATAAATGCGTACGTAACACACACACATGTTTATGGAAAGAGACGAAGAGCGAGAGAGAGATAGGGGCTATATGCAGATCAATGAATACAAATTACTAGCTGAAAGCTGAAAAATATGAAAGAAATATGGATATGGATTGTGAACTATTAAAGTGGAAAGATGCAAATAGTTAAAATCACACCGTTACACACACTGTTCTTCGCCTGAGGGGAAATGTCGTTGGTCAGTGTTTATGTTTGTAGAAAATGTTCTTCTTGTTTTTTTGTTGTTATGATTGGAATTTGGAGGCCACGAATATTCATTTGATGACGTCTGTGGTGTAGTTCGGAATATTAAAATGCTTGGCTACTGGGTATCGTGTGGATTTGTCTGTCGTGTGGATAAATGTTTGTTTATTGTTGTTGAGGCGTTTGCGGAATTCCAGGTTTGTTTCCCCAATATAGTTGCCTTTTGCGCATCTGGTGCAGTATATCAAGAAATACACGTTGAAGCTCTCGAAGTGAAAGGTGGTGTGTGTGTGTGTGGGTGGGGGGTTAAGTTGGATGTTGGTGACTGGAGGTTTTAATATGTCGTTGGTCGTAAAAAATTGCCATATTTGACACCTAGGTTTGTTGAATGTTTTGTTTCCTTGGGGTGCGAAGGTGTGGTGTATTTTGGTGGATGTTAGTAAAGAATGTACGCTCGAGGGCTACCGTTTCGTACAGATGCGTTGTTGGTTGTATATTGTATTTATGATCTGATCATGCTGTAGTTGTTTGAATATGTTTTAGAGAGAATCGTGTAGTTTGTTTGTGTTAGGGTTGAAGTCATATAACATTGCTAGTTGTGAGTATGATTTTTTACCTGGTTTTATATGTTAGCAGATTTTGTCTGTTTGTGTTAGATACTTTTCTTATAAATTATTTAATTATTTTGAAGGGGTAGTTACTGTGGAGGACGTAGTTTGTTTAAATACCTTACTGTGTGTCATACTCGGTTATATATATATATATATATATATATATATATATATATATATATATATATATATATATATATATATATATATATATGTAAAGGAGTAAGGCTACCTACATTTGTAGAATGTTTTTTTCAACATTTATTTATTATTTTGTTGTTTTTTTCAACATTTATTTATTATTTGTTTGTTTTACCATTTTATGATTTTATATAACGCGTTTCAAGCGGTGGTCCGCTTTCATCAGATATGAAAATCCATGAATTTTCCTATCTGATGAAAGCGGACCACCGCTTGAAACGCGTTATATAAAATTATAAAATGGTAAAACAACAAAATAATAAATATATGTTGAAAAAAACATTCTACAAATGTTGGTAGCCTTACTCCTTTACATATATACTTTTCTCTCGTTGGAACTGCACTAATACTGCACTACCCTCTTTTCTATATATATATATATATATATATATATATATGTATATATATATATATATATATATATATATGTATGTATATATATATATATATATATATATATATATATATATATACACAACAAAACGTGACATTCGCTATTGAAACTGTTGTATGACTGTACGGGCACACACTCTAATAATGCGTTACAAATTTAGCATGTATATCTATATATTGAAGATATTTTGAAAAAAGCAAAGCTATTCCTCTCGATAGATTAATCTATTCAAAGTATCACAGCATCCATCTTCTAGCGTAATCTTTTAGTTGCCCTTTCGTTACTAATATATGTGCGAAATCGACGATACGCATCTTTGTCACAGTTAGTGAAAGCCAATGACAGAGTTACAACAAAATAGATGGACAACAAAGTAAGTGCAGGTATATCACCCTGTTTAACACAATTGTCAACTGCAACGAGTTCAGAGAGACAACCATTGCAATTGACACGTGCTTTTATGCTGTCGTGCAGCTCAGGAAGGAGTTTTACAAAGTTAGGAGGAAATCCCAACTTACCCAATACCTTCCCCAGCGCGTCTCCATTAACGGTATCGAACGCTTTCGTCTGATCAACAAAGACCTGATATATGTCTAGACGATGTTAAATACACTTTTCCTGCATTTGACGTGTCGTAAAGATTATATCTATGGAACCCCTAATTCTTTTAAAGCTACACTGACACGCAGGAAGTATAGAAGGACAGATGTAGACATTCAAGCTATTCAACTTGATTCTGGTAAATACCTTTCCTGCCCCATTCACAAGAGAGATGCCTCGAGAATTGGCGCACTCACCTTTCCTCCCTTTGTCATTATGCAAAGAGACCATAGTAGAGTCAGGCCAATCTTGATAAACAATCATGGTAAACACGAAGAGTTCGAATGCAAAACGCGATAAACAGCATTTTCAAAGTTACGAAGTTATTGTTACAAAAAGTGTTGCCTTTTAACATGGGACCACATTCTCAAATCATGTTTCATATACCAAGATAATTTCTATTTGTTTTCAATTAAGTTTTAAAATAAGTTTTTAGTCAAAGTCTATTTTTAATATGTTACCCCTTTTATTGTTTAATGTGTCAGTTTAAGCAAATTTGGATTTATTGCGTTTTGCATTCGAACTATTCATATATATATATATATATATATATATATATATATATATATATATATATATATATATATATATATATATATAAATGTTTTTAGGTAAAAAACTTATAAATGCATTTAAAAAGGATGCGCAGAAAACGATTAAAAGGCACTACGTTAGGGGAAAAACAGACGTGAGGAGGTTCAAAGTTCCCCAAAGAGATTTAGCGATCTGACAAATTCCTTCTGGCGGCACAAGGAAGGTTTGCGAATATCGATAGAGACAGATTTCAATATTTTCAAAGCGTTCTTGGAGTCTGCTCTATGCAATACCTCAAAAACGGTCTATTTTATAGCTACTGGCAAAACTTGGGTTCTCAACTTAGGTTTTTAACGAAATCATTAAATTCACTTCTTTTAATCGCTCCATCGTTAATTTTGGCAGATTAAATTCACCGTTTGCTCTTTCTTTCGACGATATTATTGATTAAAAACTATCGATCTTCTCCTGACGAGATGATAGTCGAAAGGGCCTTTGAGAGATTTCCGCGCATCCTTTTTAAATATGTATATATATATATATATATATATATATATATATATATATATATATATATATATATATATATAACCTGCGTGTTCATGAATAAACTAGCAGGATCTGACGCTTGCTTTCCTCTATCTCTCTCCATAAATTACTGTTAATTATATTTCCTTTGAGATAATACATGTAAGTTAGGTTTATAATATTAAGTAATACGTGTTTCTTTCGTCGCACATAAAAATGAATGCCATCATCAGTTTAATATTATTTTAATAAATAAAATAAATGTTTCTTCTTTATCTATTTATTTAAATTTCGAACAGTTTATATCTTCTTAAAACAATTCTTGTTCTTCTTGCCTTGAAAATAATTGTCTACTAAATATTTTCTGTTAAATAAATAGAACGGCATTTTTAACCTTTTTTTAACCTTTTCATAGAATGTATTTATTGTATCAATTTAAATCGTTTCAAAATAAACATCTTTTTCTACATAACGTTTAAAAGTAGTCAGCTTAATATTATTTTAATAAATAATTCTTCAGCGATCGGGTAATCACTTTTTTTAACAAAAATGATAACGTCTGTTCGAACATGAAATTGCCTAAGCGTATTAGGTTAAAAGGAAAAAGTCTACTTGATGACGGCTTCCGGTTTTAAAATCGTAAATTGACAAGCGTATATTGTATACAGGATTTTGGCGGGATTTTTTATTATACTAGTTTGTAAACAGTTCGTTTAAAGATTTAACAACATTTCTTTTACAACGCAACCTAAGTCTAAGTTACAAGGTCGTTAAACCACACGTAATCGCCTAAATAGTAAAACGCTACCCAACAAATTGCCTGAGTTGTATTTTCTTATGTGTTAATAATTAAAATAAATGCTGAAAACAAATGATTAATCCACTCCTCAAAAATAACGTAGGATTTTCAATATAATGAGTTAATGTGGTTTTATAAACACCGCTTGTAAATCTCCGATTTTAAGACCGGAAGCTGTCATTCAGTGGATGCTTTTCTCTGTAACCGCGTATTATTACATATATGTGTGTGTGTTTTGCTTCTCCTCTTTTTAATAGACGTATGTGTTTCAATGTTATTCACACCGCCGGCATGAAACAATGTTTTATTTAACTATTAACATAGTTAAATATATATAATATATAATATATATAATATATAATATATAATATATAATATATAATATACTAACGAGGCTTACTGTTTGACAAGCATTTTTCTGTGTTAACAGAAAAATGCTTGTCAAACAGTAAGCCTCGTTAGTATATATATATATATATATATATATATATATATATATATATATATATATATATATATATATATGTTTAAATTCACAAACCTAATTATTTAAATAACTTTGAACTAAAATATGTGCCTACTTTGTTACTTCTAACTCAGTCGATATAATGTGTTTAATGTGTTCAAAATTCTACCTTGTCCAGACTTTAGACACGCTTGGTATTCTGCAAGTTTCTTACCGTTTCCCAAGACAATATAACTTCCGCTAGAGTACAGGCATTTTTTTTTTGCATTCCCGTGACTGAAGCGAGAAATCACATGATACGAGTTTTAGAAACGAAGAGCACGTGCACAAAAGTGCATGCACACCTGGAATAATGACAGACACACACACATACATACACACACACACACATATATATATATATATATGTATGTGTGTGTGTATGGATTTACATATATGTGTGTGTATTTACATATATATATATAAATAGAGAATGAAAGGGGGGAAGGATATGTATACGAACAAAAATACATATATATATATATATATATATATATATATATATATATATATATATATACGTATACGCACACACATAAATAAAAGGCTATATATATATATATATATATATATATATATATATATATATATATATATAAATGAGGCTAAAAGCATTTGTAAATTTGAAACAAAAACGTTAAAGAAAAACAAATTATAATTTAATGATGTTATAATTTGATAACGCGTTTCAAGCATGTTGACTCTCTTCAGAAATTCTTTCCATTTACATTTTTTTCTAAACTTGTGTCTTATCGTGTGTATGGGTGTTTCGTAGTAGTGTGTATGTTAATCTTCGATGTGTTCAAGCCTGTGCATTTTATGATCTATAAAACCTTGTAGTTGCCAGTCACAATTTATGTTTCTGTCAATTGGTAAATTGCAGCAAATAGTATCCTATTCTTTCCAAGAAAATTTATTTTAGATATTTATTTCTGTTTTTTTTAAATTTGTTTTTGTTAGCAATGTTATTCCATCATTCATTCATGTATTTTTTCCTATTTTAAATCTCTGTGAATGATTAAATATTATACAATTATTATGGTTTTCTCCTCTCTATTGAAGTTTTACTTCTGTGACCAAAACACAATGACCATAATTTTTATTTAATGTTTAATTATTTGATGAACAGATCTGGCGAGTTCGGGTAGTTCTCTTGTGTTTATTATTATTATTATTATTATTATTATTATTATTAGTAGTAGTAGTAGTAGTAGTAGTAGTAGTAGTAGTAGTAGTATTAGTAGTAGTATTATATGTGCTATGAGAATGTACAAAGGCTCAGTGCAATACTACAGGATGCCCTACAAGAACAAGAGTGTTAGCACAATTAATTTCCACATATACATGTATATGTAATTGTTAAAAAGACACGTTGATGATAACAGAATCATTAGTATGAGAGAAAAAAAGCCCAACTATTAAATTTGATTTTTAATCTGCAAAAAATCGTGAGAAGCTGTAAAAAGACGTAGGCCGTCTAATTAACTTCCATTCGCATTTTTGATGATTTCACTAACTGAGGTTTGAAATGTCTTATGACTTTTACCATGTACATTGAATGTACGTAATTTAAGTTGAGTTAACAGTAAACTCCAAGCGATAAAATCCGTTACGTTGAGAACGGGACATTTTAGGGATAATCCGTAGGTTTAATAAAATCGAAAGTATTTGCTGTGAGCCAGGCAGCAGCGTCTTCGGTGTATGGTGCTTTTATTATATATTGTGGGCATGACTATTCATCTCCTCTCATGACTTGGTTTACGTGGTGGAACATTTAGATGCAGATTTCATCTCTGTACGCGAGCTGATTCACTATTTTGCTTGTGAATCTAAATTTCCTGTTCTTTTTTTATGAATGTTAGGTTTCCCGGGAATCTGTTATCAAAGGATCTTTTTAATAATTCTTAAAGCGCAAATCACCACGGAGATGATTTCTATGGAAAATTGCCACGTTCTCCCGTTTATATTTCTTCGTCTTAAACTTCTGTGTCTCATTCTGCTTCTTCTGTTTTTCGTTTTCTTATTATTATTGAGTAGAATTCTTCATTAGTCGGCTTTTTCTTTCTCTAAGGTGTCCCCTCGTCTTATCTTTTTTACATTTATTTCTTTTTTTTCTTTTTTCTTCTTCGTTCGTCACTCTCCCCCTCTCTCTCTCTCTCTCTCTCTCTCTCTCTCTCTTTGTTATTCTATTCTTTATCTATTTATTCCGTATTGTCTCTTGCTAAAAAACGTGAAACAGGGGTGTATCTTGCAGCTAATCACACTAGCTGTTTTGTGTGAGATAATACTTTCTCCATCGTTTTGACTGGCAGGTGTTAGTCCAACCACCAAATATTCTGAGATAATCTATACACCAATAAAACTCTGTAGATCCTATTATCTTACATTTTGCTGGCTTGTTGGGGTTTCTGCACAGTGGATGACGCGACGAATATGATGTGACATATTAAATCTTGAGAGAGAAAGAATTACGTAAATAATTAAAAGAGAGTAAAAAGTACAGAGATTGAGAACTAGAATGGGAGAGGTGCAAAGAAGCTGAAAGGGTGAGAGTGAGAACGAGGGAGAAATTAAAAGAGACATAGATGGGTGAGACACAGAGGATCGAAGGGAGAGAAGGATGTATGACTAATATTGACCTATAGAGTCACATGGTTGTCTATGAATTTAATACATTTATTGGTTTCTGAATTATTCTTAACTTTTTTCTTCGTCTATTTTATTTTTCTGCATTTGTTTTTAAACGTTCAAAATTTCTTTTTATTTGCATCTTTCGTTTTTTTTTCTTTCCATTTATACTCTACTTCGTTTTTCTCTCTTTCTTCCTTCCTTTCTTTCTTTCTTCAGTTTCTTTAGTCAAGTTATTCTTCGCTTTCTTTCTTTCTTTCTTTCTTTATTTCTTTTTCTACTCTTTCTATTTATTTTTTCTTTCATTCTTCATGTATTCGCTCTTTCTTTTACATTTTCTTCACTCCCTTTCCCTTTTTCTGTTTTTTTTTTTCGTTTCTACCTTCTTTTCATCATGTTAGTACACTTTATTCCTATTTCATTTGTCTTCTTTTATTTATTCTTTTTATTTTATTTTTTATTCTCTCTCATCCTTTTTCCCTTTAATACGTTTTTCTTTCTTTTTTTACGCCTTCGCCTCTCTTCATTTTATTTTCTTCTTTCTTATCCTTCTACTGCTTTTCTTTCTTCTTCACATTGTCACCGCCTCCTTACCTCCTTCACATTACCCCTCCTCCTCCTCCTCCGCCTTCTCCCTTTTTTCGTATTTTCCCCTTTTCTTTTTTATATTTCTTCTTCGGTTCAGTTATTTTCTTTTTTTTCTTTTTTCTACTCCACTCCTCCTTTTTTCTTATTGCCCCCCCTCCTAATCTCCTGCTCATTGTTCCATCCCTATCTTCATTATCCTACGTCTTCGCCTTTGTTTCTTTCGTGGTTTATTCTTTCTACTATCTTGGCCTTTTGTCTAAGATCAAAGTGTAGTATCTGTTCCGATGGATACTGCACTTCATAGATCGGTATTGTCTTGGCCTTCGGGGCTTGATTTCCGCCGGTCTATGGGTCTGTCCTGTGCAGTTCTAGGCGGTCCACCCTCCCAGGCTTTGCCTCCCCTCTTTGGGGAGGAGTAAGTTAATTGCTTACTGCCTGAGGCGCCTCTACCGGGTTTTGCCGACGGGGCTCCCCAGGCAATTTTTAATGGCCAGAGTGCTCACCTTCTCGAGCGCTGGCTTTTCAAATCCCACTTTTCGACCTTGTGTCACATATTCCTATTGTGGATAGGGGTTAAATAACGCCTTTTGGCTAAGATCAAAGTGTAGTAACTGTTCTCGATGGATACTGCACCCCATAGACTCATATTGTCTTGGCCTTCGGGGCTTGATTTACGCCGGTCTATGGGTCTGTCCTGTGCAGTTCTAGGCGGTCCACCCTCCCAGGCTTCGCCATCCCTCTTTGGGGAGGAGTAAGTTTATTACTTACTGCCTGAGGCGCCCCTACCGGGGAATGCCGACTGGGCTGCCCAGATAATTTTTAATGGCCAGAGTGCTCACCTCTCGGGCGCTGGCTTTTCAAACCCAACTTTCCCGACCGACCTAGGGTCACATCTTACTTGTGGGAGTAAGATAAAAACTGGCCTTGTGCCTAACTTCTGGAGAGGAGTAAATCAATACTCCTTACCTTTTCCTATTTATTACCCCAATGAACGTCTTTTATTGTCTTCTCCTTCTTCTTCATATTCGTCTCTATCCCTTTCTTGTCTTCTTTCACTACACTATTCCTTCTACTCTTCTCGCCCTCCTTCTCATTATCCCATCCTCCATTTCTCTCCTCCTCTTCCTCCTCCTCTCTCTTTTGATCATTCTTCTCTGTTGATTTCAGCGTTTTTTTAGAGTAGGATTTTAATTACACCCGTAAGGGTGAACGACATCATCTTACAACTCCTTTTTATTCCAATCTCTATAGTTGTTTCATGCCTTTTATTCATTCCAGTGCATCCCTCCTCCCCCTACCCCTCCTTGTCTCTTTCTCCTTATATTCTCGTCATCCTCCCTTCATTTCCAGGACCGCATTTTTTTGAAAGGGGAGAAGGTTACATTATCTTATTTGTCAATCTGGAGGTGATAATACCCACTGCCTGTATTCCCATTCCACCCACGTCCACATTCTACACGCTGCGGTTTCGTTTTTTTTTTGTTACGAGACACAATATTTCTTTTTTCCGATGTTTCTATAATTCTATTTTACCTTGCTTTATTGGAAATGAAATGTCGTGTATGGTAAAGGGGAGTCGATATTTTCGGAAGTCAAATAATGAATTAATCAGCGATAGTCAGCGACACTGAATAAACACGTGCATTAATAAATAAATAACAAGCCAGAAATGCCTGAAAAAGGCTGGGGGGAGAGGAGCGTCTGGTAAAAAGAAAACAAACCGAAACGAATGTTGATATGATACGTCTATTCAATCTGCGCGGTTAGCGATGCGAATGCTGTCTCAAGCGTAAGCATGGCAGACCAACGAAATCGATGTTTAAAACTTAAGTGTAACGTAACAAACCGTTGAAATGCTATTGCAAACATAATCGTAATAGACTGATTAATGTAATATTTCAAACTTGAAGGCGGGCAGACCGATGAGAATGATATGCAAAACATAGTGTGACAGACTTGACAAGGATGCTATATCACACTTAAACGTAACAGACCAATACAAATTATATTTAAAAATGCAGCGTGACAGAACGGCGCACATGCTATTCATAGTTAAGTGTGACAAATTGATGAAAACTAAATTATCTCACAGTGACGTAAATGATATTTGAAACTTACTTATAACAACCAAAGGAAATTGTATTTCAAACTCAAGCGTGACAAACGTACGTAGACACAATTTCAAATGTAAGCGTGACAGACTGATAAAAATATTTTTAAACTTAAGCTTGACAGACCGATGAAAATAGTAATTAAAACTAAAACATATACACACTAACGTAAATGATATTTCAAAGTTACTCGTAACAGGGCAACGCGAATGTTATTTAAAACGTAAGTGTGACAGAACGACGACAATGTTATTTCAAATTTAAGCCTGACAGACCAGCAAAATAATATTTCAAACTTAAGCGTTGCAGACCGATGATAATGCTGTGTCACACATGAATGTGACAGACCGATAAACATGCTATTTTAAAATTAAGCGTGTCACACCGACGAAAATGCAGTTTAGAAATTAAGTGTGTCACACCAACGAAAATGCTATTAACATTAAGCATGGCAACACGACGAAAATGTGATTTTCAAACTAAGCGACGGACACTTTAAAGTTAAGTGTAACCAACAAACGAAAATACGATTTCAAACATAAGCGTGACAGGTCAATTAAAATTGATATTTTAAACCTAAATCCGACAGACCGACGAACATTCTATTTAAAATTTAGTCAGGACAGACTAACAAAACTTTTATTTGAAACTTACTGGTGGCAGAATGAAGAAGATTTAACATCTTTGGCCAGACCAAGAAAAACGCTATTTAAAACTGAAGCATATATGGTTGTACGCATCTAAAATGAGATGTTTCCAAGCAATCTACGAAAAATGCGATTTCTTACTTGAACATAACAGACCAGCGAAAATTACATTTTTATCTTTACCATGACAGACCAACGAATCAATTTATAAACTGGAATGCGACAGACTGAAAAAATGTAATTTCCACCTTAAGCGTAACAGTCGAACGAAAAATGCGATTTCTTACTTTGACATGACAGACCAGCGAAAATTACATTTTTAATTTAACCGTGACAGACCAACGAATCAATTTATAAACGGAAATGTGACAGACCGAAAAATGCTATTTCAAACTTAAGCGTAACATACCAACGAAAAATGCGATTTCTTACTTGAATATGACAGACCAACGAAAATTAGAGTTTAAACTTAACATTGACAGACCAACGAATCAATTTATTAACTGAAACGTGACAGACTGAAAAATGTAATTTCAAACTTGAGGGTAACAGACCCACGAAAAATGGGATTTCTTACTTGAACATGACAGCCCAACGAAAATTATATTTTAACCTTAACCGTGATAGACCAACGAATATATTTAAAATCTGAGATGTGATAGACCAACCAATATCATAGTTAAAACGTAAGCGCGGCAGCCTTATATATATATATATATATATATATATATATATATATATATATATATATATATATACTATTTAAAACTGAAACTGATTTCTACCCATCTAAAATAAGTTTTGTCAGTTTACACTGTGCTATAAAGACGATATTTCAAATTTAATTTTTTTTTTGTTTAACATAGTTCACCCCAGACAAGGCAATCCGCCACTGTAGACGTAAGGGGCTACTGATAAGAAAGAACAGGGAGAAGGTTGGGGGGGTCAACCCAAATTGGGATCTGCGCAGCGAGATGTCTGTTTACATTAGTTTTAAACTTCTGCATGTCAGTACCGTCGGGGAAACAGGGGGCAGAGAGGGAGTTCAAGAGGCCAGTTTTATCTCACTCCGCCCAGTAAGATGTGACCGAAGGTCGGGTCCGGAAAGTGGGGTTTTAAAAGCCAGCGCCCGAGAGGTTAGCACTCTGGCCATTAAAAATTGCCTGGGCAGCCCCGTCGGCATTCCCCGGTAGGGACGTCTCAGGCAGTAAGCAATAAACTTACTCCTCCCCAAAGAGGGAAGGCGAAGCCTGGGAGGGTGGACCGCCTAGAACTGCACAGGACAATTCCATAGACCTGCATAAATCAAGCCCCGAAGGCCAATACGATACCAGTATTTGGGGGGGGGGGCAGTATCCATCGGAACAGATACTACACTTTGACAGAGATGCCAATTCATCAGACTTATGTTTAACAGACCAATGTAAACGCAATTAAAACTTGAGCGTGACGGACTGCCTAGCGTTTAATAGAAATGCATAGACGCATCTAAACTAAGATGCGTCCATTCAATCTGCACGTTTTGCGATGAAATCTCATTCCGACCTTAAGCGTGACATACCAACCATGACTGACCAACCAATGCACAGAGCCACTTTTAGATATGCATAGTCGCGTCTCTAATGAGATCAAACCTTCGCGTTTAACGATTAAAATTATATCCGTAATTGAAGCGTGACAGACCGATAGACATAGACACAACTTAAAGACACGTCGACTTCTTCAATGGAAATCATTTGTACAACTCTATGAATTCGGACGGGAAAGCAAGACGCACGTGTCATGGATGAAAGTCGCTATGGCTGCTGCTGCTACTACCACGGCTGCTAATACCAACTCTCTCTCTCTCTCTCTCTCTCTCTCTCTGTCTTTGTCTCTCTCTCCACCTCTCTCTCTCTCTCTTGGCCGGTAGAGGGCGACATTCGCACAGTAGAGACGATGGGGTTATTTTACGTTCATTATTTGAATGAAGATGACGCATGTTGCTCGAAACGCGGCATTTTACAAACTATTTAGATCGAGAAACCCCACATTCAATCTAAGATTCTGATGACGTCGTTTGTTATCTTGTTGTTTGCTCGTCACCGTGCACACATTTTATCTGTACATGAATTCTTTAGAATATAGAAGGAAGAGAGAATAACGTATGTAAAGGATTAGCAATAAGAGAAGTCGTGAGAAGAGGAGAATGCCGTAAACAAATAAGAGAGAGAAAGAGAGATGAAAAGAGGAGGAAGAGTGGAAAAGAGAGAAGGGGTAGGAGAAGAGAGAGAGAGAGAGAGAGAGAGAGAGAGAGAGAGAGAGAGAGAGAGAGAGAGAAAGGTGAAGAGAGTAGAAATAAATATAGAGAGAATGGACGAAAGAGAGGGTCAAAAGAGAGATGGAAAGAAAAGGGAAGAACGGGTGAAAGAGAAACGGTCTATTACGAGATCACAAGAAACGTAAAAACATAACGTTCGTAAATGAGGAAATATACGAGAAATGGTTAGATGGTCGAATGAAAAAAAATAATTAAAAGAGAGGGTAAAAAGGAGAAAGAGAGGGAGCAGAGAGAGAGAGGGGGGGGGAGAAAGGGAAGGAAGAGAAGGCCGGGAAAGAGTGCGAGGAGGGGGGGGGGGATTATGATATCAAATTGTACCCTGACTTGGAATGTATTAAATAATCAAAAGAGAGGGGTACCAGAAGTTATAGGGCAGAGAGAAAAAAGATGAGTGGAATGAAATGATATAAAGAATAAACACAGAGAAGGAAGAGGAAAATATGGGAGGGGGAGAGAGAGAGAGAGAGAGGGGGATAGTAAAGAAGTGAAAGAGGGGAAGGGGAAGAGAGTGTGAATAAGTAAGCTCACAGTGTATTTGACTTTGCGAAATCCTTTGACTTTCTGATCCTTATAAAACATATTCATCAACTATTTTCAAAGTTTAAAAACAATATATCTGATAATATACTAGCAGAGTGACTCGACGTTGCTCGGGATTAAATATAGATAACTACTATACACTGCTCTACGATGCTCATAACACCATATTACTTTTTTTTGTTTTTCTCCCCCCGTTTCGCTGCCTAATATGGACGCAAGAAGCTGAAATGTCGGGCACATGTCTGAATTAGTTCCATACATTTTGCTTAAATTGCATTAACATCGGAAATACGTATTTGTTTTAAGGGGGTTCTATCCCAATGGGTCGCTTAGAGATTGGAGAACGTAGATATTCGACACATAGAAATTAACGCGGAGATTTGAGACCACTTTTATTGTCTTTTCGGAAACTTTTATACATATAATGTAAAATGCATCAACATAGGACATATTTGAAATATTAAAAAGGTTTCGACCCAATACCTTCCTTTGATTAGGACGGCACTTAGAGATTCGGCACCACTTCCATTGTCTTCCCCAAAACACTTTATACATATAATTTAAATTTCAGAAAAATAGGACATATTTGAAATATTAAAGAGGTTTCGACCCAATACCTTCCTTTGATTAGGACGGCACTTAGAGATTCGGCACCACTTCCATTGTCTTCCCCAAAACACTTTATACATATGATTTAAATTTCAGAAAAATAAGATATATTTGAAGTTGTAAGAGGGTAATATCTTCATAGTCCCCACTTAGGGTTGCACTTTGAGATTTAGGTATACTTTGATTGTCTTTCCCGGTAAATTATACAACAGAATACATTTTAGAGTGTATGTAGATTTTCTTACCGTTTTATCCAGAGAACACACACACATCACACATACATTGTGTTTTGTATATAGCGAGAAAATATATAACAAATACAAATTCAGCGGACCAAGGGTAGTCTAGTAATCTTTAAAAGAATCATAAGAATTAATAAGATAGTTTGTATATGTTTGAGTGATATCGCAACGGTCGTATTTTATTTTAAATTAGTTTTTACACATCTTATACTGTAAATGTTCTGCATTTTCATGTCGTTCTATCTGTTGACTCAATTGAATACAAAGCTCTATATCACAAAAGTTCTTGAGTGAAATGTTAAGGCCAATTCAAGGTTATATTACCCTTTGTCTTAAGGGAGTTCACAATAATAATGTGGGTCTGCGTTTGTGACAGGCATCTATACACAGCATCGATGTAGGTGCATTTAAGTTTATTGAAATTTAAAAAAATATATAGAAAAAAGTAAAAAGATTAAAAATGGTGAAATAAAATGTACGGCTGAGGGAGTGGTTCACTGAGTTTGTATTGTCTTCCAGAGACCCGCCGTGTGGTCAATGCTACTGAAAACAATAAGTAACTGATAACCATCATATAACTTAATTTTGTTAATTAAATTTAATAAGTTTAAAAACTGTGTCTCGTACTGATATTGAATTTTGCTTTGGCAATGCATTTATTGAAATCAACGATAGAATTTATCAAAAATTACATACATACAGACAGACAGACAGACAGACTGACAGACAGACAGACAGACAGACAGACATATTCAAGGGCATTAGTAAGTAATCAAGTGCTAATAATGTATAACTGCAATATAATTCTTACAAGAAATAACGAAGAAAAGAAAGTAAATAGCATATTGAAATTAGGATGAACTCAGCCCGGGAGGCAGGGGGGAAGCGTGTTTGGTGTTCACAGTATTCAACGCTCGTGCGGAACTCGCTTTGTCGCGAATGACAACACACTTTTCTCAATTTCACAGTGCTCTACTTTAAAGACTATTACATCTTTGAACGTGCTTTTAACTATAAATATTTTTCATTAAATATTAAAGCGTGTTATATTTATATATATATATATATATATATATATATATATATATATATATATATATATATATATATATATATATATATATATAATCGATATCTATCTATCCTTAAACAAAGTTAGAAGAAAGATAAACAAACAAATATATATATTTACATATATATATATATATATATATATATATATATATATATATATATATATATATATATATATATATATATATAATCGATGTCTATCTATCCTTAAACAAAGTTAGAAGAAAGATAAACAAACAAATATATATATTTACATATATATATATATATATATATGTGTGTGTGTGTGTGTGTGTGTGTTATGTGTGTGTGTGTGTTTATCTTTCTTCTAACTTTGTTTAAGGATATATAGCTATCGATTTATATATATATATATATATATATATATATATATATATATATATATATATATATAGTTTTGAAAGCATCTGAATGAAATTTAGTAAAAAAGAAGTGTGGTAAATTAACTACCATCAAAGCTGGTAATAGATGCAATATTTATTTTATTTAAATGAAAAGACAAAATCGAACCGATTTTTTTTTCCTTTTTTTTCTATAAACTGTCATTTTTTATAGTTTATAGTTATACAAACTAAAAAAAAAAACAAACGACATCTCACTCGCCGGCTCACACCAACTGAAGCTGGTTTCCAAATTACATCGGAATTTAAAACACACTAATGAGGCTAATATTATTAGCGAAATATATGTATAACTATAAACTATAAAAAAAATGACAGTTTATAGAAAAAAAAGGAAAAAAAAAATTATTTTTAGATTAACAAGACTTACATAAAATTACGTAACAATATATTTATCATTCATTAAGATTTTTTTCTAATACATTATTCCCTGGTTCTAAGGGTAATTTTGCGTGTGTATAAACCTGTCACCAAATACGCTACTCATCCTGTATATAAATTGATAGATGATCGATTTTTAAAAACCGATTGCGTTTACTTTGATCTCGATCAAACAGTTTATATATTTCGCTGACATTCGCTGTCTTTTCATAGAAAGTAAATTCCACAGACGTGAACATATGTTTCTTTAGAATAACACCTTATGAAATTAAATTCAGCTGAGCATGCATTTACCACTTGTGTGTCAAGTAACAAAATAACTATACATTACAGGCGACGTTAATCAAAAGATTAAAATAAATAATAACTAATAATGTAGAAATAACACAATTTAATTGACTTTACAAGAAAGATATGACTGATAAATTGGACAGCATTTGTATATGGCTGTTATTTATTAAACAGAAGGACAGTTAGAAACAGTACGAAAATGCTCCAGCTCTGAATTTGAAAATAATGTATACTAATATGAAAGGCATTCTGTCTTAGCAAGAGTCCATTCATGTGTCATTCACCTATGTATAAGTAACTGTCTTAGACCGGGTTCATAATTCTCAGAGACGCTTGGCTCATTCAACCAATACAAAGGACAATGGCTCAATAATAGTTTGATACACATGGGTCCATACCCTGTAAAGTTTCCCGTTTTACGTAGTATATTTATTATAAACCATAGGGGTTTATGTCTAAGTCCTGTATGCATTTTGCGTTTGCCTCTTCATTCCTTTCTGCGTATTTCCCCTCTGCAATAGGATTTACGTCTAAGGTGACGTCATTTAGACTAAGCGAACATAGATCGCCTAAGAATGTTGTTTCTCATAATTCATATTTGTCGGTGTCTCCTTAAATTTTCAAACAGTAATCATATTCTATCTTCAGTCCATAACAGATCAAATTTTACATTTAGGAGCGGAATAATTACAGACAATTCAGTGTACGTACAGCTTACATAACTAAACTATAGAACAAGAAAATTGTACTTATCACCAGTCTATTTCTGCATATTAAAATGATTGGAATTTCCTAGAGAGTTTAGAGCATGTAGATTATTGTGTCATTTACTGAGTGTTTCAATTCCTTTACCATTCGAGGTAAATATGTTTTTACTTGGGGTGTTTGGACTTTTATTGCGAACTCTGTATAAAAAATAAGGTAAACATATATACAGGGTGGGCAAAAATAAGGGTCCTATTTTTAAAAATTCATAACTTTTTTATTTATTGATTTTTTTAAATTTTTGTTTTAGAATAAGTAAAGGACCCCTTCCGAAGAAAGCATGCGCCGTATTAGCCCTAAGGAACGTACCCTCATTTAGAAAACATTATTTTTGCTTAAAAAACTCAAAACAGTGTAAAAAACAATACTTTAGTTTTTGTAAGTTTTAAGAAGTGTTTTTCGGCTAAAATTTGTTTTGTTTATTTCAAAAAATCTCGGAAGGGTCAGTCTACACACACATAAAGTTTGGTGAGTTTAACTTTTATTTTGTGGAAGTTATTCAAATTCAAGTTATTCAAATTTAAAGATAGGACCCTTATTTTGGCCCACCCTGTATATACGCTATTTTAAATACATCTATGTTATTTAGCTAACGTTGGAATTAATGCCCTGCAGTATATCATATATCAAGGTACATTTTTCGTCACTCGTGTTTGCGTTGTAAATACCATTTAATAAACGGGGCTAGATATAAACAAAGAAAGAAAGCTACACAGTTTGAATTATGTTCTAGATACCATCTTCGAGTGGCGTCAATTTTTACTGTACAAGTGTCTGTACTTCACCTTACAAGTAAATCCTGAAAATAGTATTCGAAGCCCAAATAAGACCCCCTCGACACGGCTATACACGGGCTCATACGAAGAAATAGTGCACCTTCTCATATTGGTGTTATCTCAAGTAACAGCACTTAGCTGGATACCCACCAGACAAGAGAAATTATTTTCCTGGAATTCGGTATACCACAAGAAAGATGTATTATAACATAGTTAACTGGTCAATTAGGAGAGGAAAATGAATGGTCTTAATTTATGCACTAACTCAAAGTTGTACAGGTAAAGGAGGACTTTAATGGAATATTCGAATATCTATGTATCTCATATAGAGATCATGTGTACGCTCTAAAAGGTACCCCTTGATTTCTGAGAACTGAAGTAAAAATGAAACAAATAAATGCATAACGATACTCGTGCAGTCTTCAAACCTGAGATTTACTTCACTTTTTACAGCATTTGGCAGCATGCAGATCCGTATGAGCTAAACCTTTCCCTTGCAAGCCCCATAGTGTATGTGGTAGTGTTTAATTTAAGACTGAACGCCAATGTTTCAGGCCTTTTGGCTAAGATCAAAGTGTAGTATCTGTTCCGATGGATACTGCACGCCTGTCCTGTGCAGTTCTAGGAGGTCCACCCTCCCAGGCTTCGCCTCCCCTCTTTGGGGAGGAGTAAGTTTATTGCTTACTGTCTGAGGCGCCCCTATCGGGGAATGCCGACGGGGCTGCCCAGGCAATTTTTAAATGGCCAGAGTGCTCACCTCTCGAGCGCTGGCTTTTAACCCCACTTGCTCGACCCGATCTTGGGTCACATCTTACTTGTGGGAGTAAGATAAACCTGGCCTTGTGCCTAACTCCGCGAGGAGTAAATAAACATCTCGTTCTCTGTTACGTTGATTTCCTGCTATATCGCAACGTCATGTACACGTAGCTCTAACCTCTAATGTAACCTCTAATATAAAAAAAAAACACTTTTATTACTTCAAACTAATTTTACGTGGAATTTCCCGGTTTTAATATTTAAACCTAATTACAATATCAGTACGAATAGTGTTCGTGTTCTGTTGAAGAAAACCGTTATAATCTTATCTTATGGACGCTTTATGGTATTTATGGCGTTTTGGGTTTAAATGATTCCAAAATGTCAATATCATGGACAACAGAATGAAAACAACCTTAATATATCTGCCAATTTTTTTCCAATACAACTACAATTTTTCTACAAGACATATTGTATTTATTTTTATTTTTACTCCTTTTAACATTTTCTGGTATTTACTGCCTTAACGTTAAAATATCATTTTTTTCTAAACAATGATTTATTATCTATTATAGAAAACAAAAATCTTAATTCTGTCTGTGCGTTAGTCTAGCCAAAAGTCAGAAAATACACTATATACACTTATACAACTTACACGGATTATGTGTCACCACGACCTGAAGAAAAAAACTACTATAATATTGATTTCCCTGTGGCCACAATAAACCAATTAGTGCATAGGACTGGGTACATTTTTTAAAATTCTTTACAGAGAGTTGTTTGAAGTACAAGACTGGAATTAGGTCAAAAAGTCAAGTTACGTTCTTTTTCGTGCTTGCTTTCTTTCTATCATGTTGGAACAATCCCCGGAGAGAAAAGAGAGAGGGGGAGAGAGAGAGGGGGAGAGAGAGAAAGAAAGAGAGATAGGTGACAGTCGAAGAAGTGTAGAAAAGGTCCGTCTGGGATATATGTAAAGCTGGGGCCAATCGGGAGTAGAGAAAGAGAGGATGAAAGATTGGGTACTGCGAGTTAGAGATAGAGAAGGAGATAGATGAGACAGAGATATAGAAAGGGAGATGTGGTAGCCGGTGGAAGATAGGAGCGTAAAAGAAATATGTTACAAATATTTTTAACCCGTACTGGATATAAGATAAACCCTCATCGTCTCTTAGAAGGTACATTCTCAGGCGTTACTTCGTACTTGGGGAGGGGTGTAGTTTATTGATGGTCGCTCCTTAAGCCCCTACCGGGGGCTGTCACTGAGTCTGTTCTTGGCTATTTTTGTACGCAACTAGAGTGTCTACTAGGGAGCGCTGATTTTCTCTACCTGCCGGCCTTGTACCAGATTCTGTTGCGGTGGTGAATAAGTAAACACTCAACTGTCATCCGATTGCAAAAACACTGTATATCAAAAATCTATTTACACTTGACCCCCATTTAAAAAAAAACATTGTTATTATTGGAGCCATATAAATTTAGCCAAAATGATATCTACTTCCTGACGTATATACCGTAATAATCCCCCAATTCCACACCAGATAGCTTTTTACGACATCCCTAGATATGTTACCTTATCCAGAAGTGAGTTATCATTACTGCCTGGTGCCCCGGAAGTTAGTGATCATATTACGGTAACTTTTAATACAATAGTGATTTTCACTTAATACTGTTTTTTTTTAATTGTATTACTTGTTTACATGTAGTCGCCTAAAAAATGTAAAATCTCATTTTTTTGTCTGAATCAAAGATGCAAGAGTATTTTTTTAAGTGGAAATCGCCTCAGACAAGGCATGACCCCATTTGATGTAAGGAGCTAACAAGAACGAAATATGATTATTACAAAGACAGGAAATTCTAATTGGACTTAGTCTTGAAAAGATCAAGGTTTTAGGTAGGAGCAAAACAGTCAGCAGGAAGAGAGTTCCACAAGTCTGCGGTTATTGGAAAAAAGCTACTGGAATAGGAAGCTATATTACAATGAGGTATCAACGCAGCGAATTCGTGGAGACCACTAAACCAACATGTAAAGGAGGTGGAAGAAAGGAGCGGGGAATAGATCACATAATTCTGAAGAACACATGCCATAATAGTATTTATAGAAAAGACTGAGACGAACAACATCACGTCTGTGAGCGAGAGGGTACAGAGAGAAGAAAGGGTAGGGCCAATAAAATTACAGATACGTTACTACACTTTATCAAACCCCCTCAAATGAGACAGAGTTTCACCAGCACAAATATGATAACAGTACTCCATACATGTTCTGATTCTAGGTTTTAGAGATAGAGAATAACATCAGGTGTGAGAAACTGTTTTGAGCGATAGAGATAACCGACTTTACAAGCAGAAAGAGCAATGGATCTAATTTATGAACCCCAAAAAGATTTCATGACAAAGAAAGACCAAGAAGTTTCAGAGTCGATTTCTCCTCAAAAGCAGAGCCATCCATGAGAATCACAGGAAGAATAGAGACGCGCTTACGATTGAAAAACACGAGCTGAGTTTTAACTGGATAAAATGAAACAAGCTATTTCGTAACTCGATTCACAACTGAACCCAGGGCAACTTTTAGATCAGCTGTATATTTGGACTGATCCGAGGGAGATGGACGAGAAGCAACACTAAAATAGAGAGTGGTATCATAAGCATATATGGTAATTGTCTGAACAATATTCTCTGGCAGATCAGTTATATAGAGTAGAAACAGTTTGGGGCCTACAATAAAGACCCGAGGAACAACCGCATTGATAGGCAACGAGAATGAAAAGTAACCGTCCAAAGTTACTCGCAAGCTTCGATCAGAAATAAATAATGTCAAGAATTTCCTCACAAATACCATAACCATGAAGTTTGTTTAGGAGACCAGAATGCAACACTCTGCCAAACGCCTTCCATATGTAAAGCGCAATGGCTCTTCCATCTTCTGAATTATTCATAAACCTACAGATTCGCTCAGTTACAACAGTTCAAAGATCAGCAGTTAAACGAAAACAACAAAAGCCATACTGAACATCACATAAGAGGCCAATACTTTACCAGAAACTGACCACGCTTGCCGTTGACCAACCTTTCAAAAACCTTGCTAATAACGGAGAAGAGGGTAACCGGACGATACTTAGTTGGGTCAGACCGATCACCAGCATTTTTAAAGATAGGGGCAACATAGGACTCCTTTCAACAAAAAGGGAAACATGGATTTAACAAACAGAGATTGAATAATTTAGAAAGGATAGAAGAAAGTTCAGGAGCAAAACGCTTGAGAAGAAAACCAGAAATTGAATCAGGGCCGGAAGCCTGAGACTGGTTAAGATCATAAAGAACCACAAGTTTGGTATAACAATGACAGAATCAAGAGACTGATCAGTTTTCAAAGGAAAATCAAGAAGAACGACATCAGAATCATTAAGAGAAGAATTGTCAGCAATAAGACGAGAAAATATATCAGCCGTATCCTTAGAAGATGAAATAACCTGAAGACCATTATAAAAGAGAGGGACTAGCAGACCTATTCTTGGAAACCTTTCTTCTAACGCTGCTCTATTTCGTTATAAAACGAAACAAACAACTAGCATCTTTTATTGGCAAAACACTTATCATATTTAGTTTATCATTCTTCTCGCCCTCACACTTCCCGCCACTTCATGCCGAGTAAAAAAGACGCCATTTTCTTTTTTTACCCAAGAGTTCATGCAGATTTTATCATTAATACAGTTCTCCTATTCCAGTCAAGAAAGGAGAAAATCGAGTCAATAATTACCCGCACCTTTGCCATATTTTGGTTTTATCATTTTATTTACTACATAATATTTTAACGCGTCATAAAATCGCAATAAGAGACACCGTCCGTGAGTAGATCGATCGTTAGACCGATCGGCTTTAGTTTGAAATAGAACTTTTGTCAGTATGTCACATTCAATTTGTAAATAGCATGTTCATTGCAAAATGGACGTATCCTATTTTAGATGATGTGTCAGTCGGTTTATTAGTCATGCTTACATTACAAATCACATGTTGTCAGTCTGTCACACTCTAGTTTAAAATAGCATTTGTATCGATCTATCACGCTTAAGTTCCAAAAAGCATATTTTAAGTCTATGATGCTTAAGTTCAGAAAATCACGTTTGCCAGTCTGTCACACTAAACTTTAAAATAGTTAGTCTACCACGCTAAAATTCCAAATAGCATATTATTTGATCTGTCGCGCAGTTTGGCATGCTTAAGTTTGAAATAGCATTTCTGTTAGTCTGCTTTTCAAGTTTAAATATAATGTTCGTAAGTCACGCTCATATTTCAAATAGCATTTTCGTCAGTCTATCACGCGCAATTTTAAAATAGTATGTTCGCCGGTCTGCCTCCCTTACGTTCCAAATAGCATAATATTTAGTCTGCTATGCTTAAACTTGAAACAGCATTTTTCTAAGTCTGTCATTTTCAAGTTTCAATACCATTTTCGTCAGTCTGCAACGCTAAAGTTTAAAATATGATATCAATCGGTCTGTCACGCTTAAGTTTGAATTATCATTTTTTTTATATACATTCATTTAACTTCAAAAGAGGATATATTCAATAATCGGTCGATCCGTCTGTCAGTCACGTTTAATTTGAACTAACATGTGCAATGCTAGGCACAGAGGGTAGCATCTTATTGTAGATGCGTGCATGTCGACAGTCCGTCTGTCACACCTAAGTTCGAAAGAGCATGTTCTTTTTCGTGCACCGTTTAAGATTGAAATAACATTTTTACGTATGTCCACCCATCTTTATTAGAAAATATATAAGTCAGTTCATCTGTTAAGTTCTTGTTTAACATGTAATTTCTGACGGTTAGTCAGGTTTGGGTTTGAAATAATATTGTTATATGCGTCCAGAATGTTTATAAGATAATATGCCCGTTCGCCGATCTTTAATGATTAGGTATAAACAGCATGTATGTAGGTCTGTCGCGCTAAGGTTTTAAATAGCATTTTGGGCGGTTGTCACACTTAGGTTTTAAATAACATATATGGTTGCCCCCACACACTTTATAAGATACTATGGCTATGTTATATATGTTATGCTAAAGTACGAAATATCATGCGCGTATAAATGAAAGTATAAAGTATGCTAAAGGATATGTTATGCTAAAGTATGAAATATCATGCGCGTATAAATGAAAGTATAAAGTATGCTAAAGGATATGTCATGCTAAAGTATGAAATATCATGCGCGTATAAATGAAAGTATAAAGTATGCTAAAGGATATGTTATGCTAAAGTATGAAATATCATGCGCGTATAAATGAAAGTATAAAGTATGCTAAAGGATATGTCATGCTAAAGTATGAAATATCATGCGCGTATAAATGAAAGTATAAAGTATGCTAAAGGATATGTTATGCTAAAGTATGAAATATCATGCGCGTATAAATGAAAGTATAAAGTATGCTAAAGGATATGTCATGCTAAAGTATGAAATATCATGCGCGTATAAATGAAAGTATAAAGTATGCTAAAGGATATGTCATGCTAAAGTATGAAATATCATGCGCGTATAAATGAAAGTATAAAGTATGCTAAAGGATATGTTATGCTAAAGTATGAAATATCATGCGCGTTAGTCTGTCACTCTTAGATTTCAAATAGAATCTTTTACGGTCTGTCCATATTTAATTACTTGCATCCCCCTAACGGTAGGGGTAGACACAACATTGCTTTTTTTTTAATGTAAAGGAATACGCAGATCCCAGAAGAGTGGCAATCTAGATTGGGGCAAAAATAAACAGTCGAGAAAAAAAAAATTATGAATAATCCATGAGAGATTGCTCTTTTAGCACATTACCTCGATCGGAGTGCATTCAATGGATGACTCTCCAAACTTAAGTATTTTTATTTACCTCCTCTCCAGGAGGTTAGACACAAGGTCAGGTGTGGGTCTTAATGAAAGTGTTTTTGTGGAACGAACTGGATTCGAACCCGCCACACCCAGGCGTCCGCGTCGTAATCCACTCAGCCACCGTGTCATCCCTCTTTAACTAACGGACGGCGGAAAAGATGGCGTGAAGTATCAAAACAGATACTACACTTTGCTCCTAGCAAGACGACAAAGGAAGATCTGTTGTGCGTATGTTTGACATAACATTTTATTTTGTCTGTCTGTCTGTCACGGTTAAGTTTAAATATACCATTTCAAGATACGTTCACGTATATTTATGACAGGTTCTAAACATAGCGTGAAGTATCAAAACAGATACTACACTTTGCTCCTAGGAAGATGTCAAAGGAAGATCTGTTGTGGGTATGGTGGACATAACATTTTATTTTGTCTGTCGCGGTTAAGTTTAAATATACCATTTCAAGATACGTTCACGTATATTTATGACAGGTTCTAAACATAGCGTGAAGTATCAAAACAGATACTACACTTTGCTCCTAGGAAGACGTCAAAGGAAGATCTGTTGTGGGTATGGTGGACATAACATTTTATTTTGTCTGTCGCGGTTAAGTTTAAACATGCCATTTCAAGATACGTCCACGTATATTTATGACAGTTTCTAAACATTTATGAGTCGGTCCGTCCGTCACGCTTTAGGTTTTAATAGCATTTTCATTATTGAACAGGCAGTTTTAATAGACGCATCTAAAAATATCGTGTGTTTTGTTTTATTTTAATGGTTTTACTGTTGCTTTTCTGGGCTGTTGATTTTCTGCTTCATAACCAGAGACCAATTTACGAACGCAAAACGATTGATCAATCTGCTGAGGCCTATTTCGCACCTAAAAAGTATTTTGTCTTTTATGTGGCCGGCTATTGCCTTCTTCTTTGATCTGTGAGAGATAATTTAGTTTATAACGCTCGCGAGGAAAAGCAGAGCGCGGAGACGGAGTATCGGTTTCTTGGTTAGAACTGTTTGGCATGTTGATTTGCTTGCATTTTTTTTATTTATTATTTTTTTTTTTAGATTCGGTATTTATTTTTCATATTTTTTTTTTCTAAAGCCTTCAAGGCAGAAACAGCGGCACACACTTGGATAATGTGGTCAGGAGAGGATGATGAAGGGAATAAAAGTGTGTTCAAAGATATAGAAGGAAGAAAAAGAAGAAAAAGTAAACACACACACACACACACACACACATATATATATATATATATATATATATATATATATATATATATATATATATATATATATATATATGAAATTAAAATGGAATAAGCGGAAGACCTAAACATCTCAACGTTTCGCCCAAATGTTATATGGGCTTTGTCAAGAGCGAACGAAAAAAATGCAGAAACTGACAAAAGACGAGAAAGTCTATAAATTATTAGAAATATATATAGTGGTAGGTTTCATGTAGAGAGGGAAGATATGTAAATATGTTTAGAGTCAAAGATAAATACATAGAGAAAAAAATTTCGTTCGTTCTTGACAAACCCATATAACTTTTGGACGAAACGTTGAGCTTTTTAGGTCTTCCGCTTATTCCATTTTAATTTCATTCCGTCGGATTATTTTATCCTTTCATCTATTGATGTATATATATATATATATATATATATATATATATATATATATATATATATAGAGAGAGAGAGAGAGAGAGAGAGAGAGAGAGGGAGAGGGAGAGAGAAATGAGATGCGCTGAAGCGCGCTTATTTTGTGCTAGTATCGAACTATTATAATTATTAAAAAAATAAAAATGAGAGAATATAAAATAATATTTTTTTAAACTGTTCAGAACATTTTATTAGAAACATGCAGACAAACAATATTTAAACAATGCTTTCTAACCAAGGACAACATTTCTTATTAGAATTTGCACCGCCACGTACCGTCCAAAAACGACTCTCATCCATGTTCGTTTCATCAACACCGAACAGATAACACCAAAGAACAAGATGAGGACTAAAAAAAAAAGGTATTTTATATATCTTTATTTTGAAATTCAGAAATTCTGATGATGAAGTATATCTTCGAAAATTAAATTGAAAAAAAAAGTTAATAAAACTAAAATGCATTGTATGGGGTTTCTAATTGCTCATTATTATTTTTAATAATTAGCGAATATTATTTTTAGATTTCAAGCAGTTGGCTTAAATAAGGAACAAACTAATAAAGGAAATTACTACAAAGCAAAATAAAGGTGGGCAGAGAAAGGAGGCCATTAATTAATCTCTCTCTAACTTTTTCTTAGTAAACTTGCTCTAGATCTCTGTACATATTAACAACAACCGTCTCGATTTCTTTCTTTGTTTCCAGTCTATGATTGATAAAATGACTGGTTATCATCAGACATTGGTCAAAAAGTAGTTATATATTTTATTTACTCCTTTAACTTAACAGTTTATTCATTACTAAACTATACAGAAAGAATATTACTCCGTGAAATGGCAATTCATATAAAAAATAAATCTTTTTAAGGTAAAAAACATTGAAATTATAGGTTAAATTTATATATTTGTTTGATTTGTTTGTTGTGTCTTATTTCCTTTTGATCTTCCATCTTTGTTACACTAGTCAATCAGAAAGAACAATGTGTACCTTAGTGGTAAGACATCACATCTGTCTGACATTAAATCAACAAATGTAATATGTAAAAGTGGTTGAATAGACTGGCAGTACAATAATGATATAGATTGATAGGCAAACAGACTGTCATATATATATATATATATATATATATATATATATATATATATATATATATATATATATATATATATATATAAATATTTATTTTGTCGTACAAAATTTTAAAATGGCATTGAAGAGACAATATTATTTTCTTTGCTTGCAAAGAGAAGGTCTCCTCGGGCTTAATGTTGTTTCTATTTGTATTGAATTTTTTTTTTACCCCTTTCCCTCGCTATAATTCTCATAGCATCTTTTTATATTTTTTATACATTACCTCGATATTTGGCTCTGTTGAGCGAGGTACGAAACCGGTCAGCTGCCCTTTCATCTTTTTAATTTCTTAATTCATTATGCGTAATAAATATAGTCTCATCAATGCCATATATATATATATATATATATATATATATATATATATATATATATATATATATATATATATATATATATATATATAGCCATACATATTGATTCACGTTATTCTTAAGAGCAGTTTAAAGACCCCAAAATATATAACGGAGCGGACGAAATTTCGCTACGTAGACAAATATCCCACCCGCGCCATGTTATGTAGCAGTAAAAAGACAATATGTGGTAGCAGCGAACGTGGAGTGTTGTCCTGTCTTTCTCGTCGTGTAGCGGTTGTCTGTCTCTCTTTCGCTTTATTTATAAAAATAAGTTGTAGTAATTATCATAGTAATGATAACAACACATATACTAGCTTTGTTGTTTTAATAATTTTCTAAGTGTTGTTTTGTTAAACAGTATTACCATTAAACGTGAGTTTCCCATCCCCCCCCCATGTGGTGGTGACAGAAGAAGACCGTTTAAAATAGTCTGATCTGTTCCGCCAACAAACTCCGAGAGTCTTCACTATTTTAACGTTTTTATCACGGACTTCTATTTAGTCATTATCGCGGTAGAATTCTGCTGTTTTCTAACCGACGTCACCGTCAGTATTTTACAAATAAAAAAAACAAAAAAACAGAACTCACCACAGTTTGTAGGATTTGGTATATTCGGACTACTGTTCTCATCTCGGGTGTTTTTATCACAACGTGTCGGCCGATGTAACCTTCGATTCAAAGAAGCAGCACATATGTAAGGCGACAATGACTTACTAAGCAGACCTAGTATAACATTGAATACAATATGGGAACCTATACTTATAAATAATACATAAGTAGTGATCTATAGTGATAAGTAGTTAGATCAAAAACAAGAATAGGTTTTAGGCTCCCAAAATTCATACTAGAATTGTACGCATTGAGAATTACTGAAGACATCTTCCAATTTATCGTACGCCCATGAATTCCCGAGTTTGACAGAAAGATTCCCGAGTTCGACAAAGTACACCTGAAGAAGGTCGGAGGTTGAATAACACCCACGATAAGAACAGTAGTCCGAATATACCAACTTCTACGAATTATCAACTCTCATCTAAAGAAATTCTGAAACAAAAAAAACACTTTTGCGTTCTTCACATGAAGCATACCCAGCAATTTAAAACTTTTATTTTAATTAGAATAGGAAATAGATGACAGTAACTGATATTTCCATTCATCTGGTCGACATTCGAAACTGATTAACGAGCATTTGTTTTGGGAGATAATTTTATTTTATAATAATAACCACTTATCAAGGCCAAAATGCAACTAAAGGATAAAAGTTAATGAAATCAATGAATTTTCACTTGAATGATGACAAATATGAGATGATTTAAAATGATACGTGGAATTAACAAAATATATTACTTATGATAACGATTTATGATATATATATATATATATATATATATATATATATATATATAAACAATTTTCACTATTATCTACTACATCGACAGTAAATGAACTTCCAGCCTGGATAACTTTTTTTCGCTTTTTTCGCTCTTGGACTACCATTCACCATTTGGATTATTTTTTAATCAACACATTGGATGTCTTGCCTGGAGCTATTTTAGACTTGTTGACTTGGATGAATTGTATAGTTTCACTAAATAGTATGTTTTGGGCCGATATATTTGATGTTGTATATAAATTTATGTATTTTTCTATATATATTTTTATATATTTTTCAAAGTTTAATTTTTATTACCTGCAGTAATATCATTGCGGTAATGGTCCTCTGAGGAGAAGACATTCTTTGAAAACTCATGAGTTTAGGACTTTAAAGAACTTTGCCTGAACTTTTAATTGTAATATAATTTGATTCGTACATAATTTTATTATTTCACTTTATCTATTGATATATATATATATATATATATAAAATATTTGTTGTTGTTTATTATCTATGTACGTATACGTTTCGTCCCTTTTCAATCAGGACTCATCAGCATAGAGATATGACTATTCACTACCGGTCGTACGATTACAAGTATTTTTCAACTTTCATCCAACGTCGTAAACCGCGCGCCCACCAGTTGAATAGCCGATAAACAATGATAATTTAACACATATAAAAGCAGCTTGATGTCGAGGCATTCTACTTCTATTAAAGAAGGAATGATGCATATAAAGCAAGTGACGTCATGCTGTGTTTGTACTACCATTTAGAGTGCTCTACTTGTTTTACGAGGAGCGAAAAATGTGTATATATATATATATATGTGTGTGTGTGTGTGGTTTTTTTTTTCTTACACTGGATTTTAAAAGGACCATGTTATATTTTGCAGAGAACTAGTACTGGTGTAATATGTTCCACAGATAACAAGTTCTTTGTAATAAACTTTGCTCATGGAAATGTTGAGTGTTGTAAGGCACACGTAGAAATAAATAGCGGTTCTTTACAGTTGTGACAGGGAACACGTATGAATGTAAAACAAGGTGCACCTATAATAGATGAGAAAAAGGTATCAAGGTAAAATTCCGGTGAATATATCGGAGTCACGTATTTAGTGTTTTTACCTTTCCTTAACATAAGGTTTAACAGCCTTTCTTGCAGGATACTCGAGTGGCTTGTGGCGTTGGTAGGTGTTGAACAATAAGTATGAAAAAAAGGAGCAACTATTCGAGAACATAATCAAGTTTTTAATTCAGTATTTCTACTAAACTGAAAGTGATAAGTAATTAACACTGCCAAGTAAGCACAATAATCAGATGAGAATTTCAGAAAACATGAAAAAAAGAAACCGTAATGTATTAAGAGTTTGCAAGGTGAGATAGCATCCTATCAATATTTATCTATTTTGAGATCGATCGAGCAATTTAGGTTAAGATGTAATCGGGTAATCGATAGCCACTGCGTAAACTATTGATGATCTCCGCAAAAGTCTTCTTGAATTTTTTTGCTTCCGTCTGTCTTATTTAATTCTTATTCTTTCTTTCTATACTATGTACCTATACTATATACCAGTCAAATATACGTCCTCGACTATCAATCCGACGATGGCTTCGTTGCTGTACAGGCTGAGATATGATTATGTTCAGTCCTATGAGGTCCACAAATAAATAGGGATTAAAATCGTCGTCGTCGTCGTCGTCGTCGTCGTCGTCGTCATCATCATCATCATCATCAACTACATTGATGTTTTATTTGAGAAAAGGTTCTCTTTATCGCTAATCGCCAAATCGCCAAATCTCAAATGCCGAAGGATCTGCTCAGGCATTTTTGTAAGCAAGTGTGCATTTCTTTCAGTGCGCTCGCTTTTGAAAGCTTGGCCTAACCTTGTGTCTAAGTGATTGCAGAGGGGTAAATATATATATAATGTCGACTACATTGATCTTGTTTGTTAGTTAATCTTAACTATTCTAACTGTCCGTTTAAGTGCAATTATTTGTATCTCTCTTGCACTGGGTTGGCCGGGTATATTCGCCAGGTAGTCTTTGAGATTCTTTTTCATTAGTCCTGGTTCTCATATAATTACTGGAATGATGGAGATCTTCCTCAGATTCTAGTTTCTTTTCATGTCGTAAATAAGACTTCGGTATTTCATTATTTTTCACCTTTCAGCTCTGTTCACGCTAGCATCATTAGCGACGATGAGTTCAACTAGGTTTTCTACTTTCTCCCTTTTGTCCCATGTAACTCTGCCATGTTTAACAGCTCCGTTTTCTAGATATGTAGGTGAAGGGATTACATAGTCATAGTGGATATATGTGATAGTGTGTGAAGTTCGAATGTAAAACCCATCTCCAAACATGTGAAGTAATGCTTTCTAGAAATATTGCATTTAAAATCATTTCTTATAAAATGTATAATATCGGCATAATTTACTTTCTTTCAATTGAAAAATGATTTTACAGTCGAACAGTTCATGTGACATGTTTGTATTTTTATAGTCTTATTTCTTTAAAATTGGAGTCAATCCCTTTTAATTATGTATTATATATAAATGCATTACATATAAATTTATGAATATACGAGAAAATACCATTTACAGGGCGGATAAAATTAATTCCCCGAACGGAACAGGTCGGCACCACGTTGATGTCCGCTTACGAAGATAAATATCAAGACTAACACTTATGTTTACAATCCTTATTCATATTCTGATAAAAATGTATTACATGATTTTGATTTCCGAAAATGACTACAATTTAGGAATAAACATTTAGGGGTCATTAGATGAAATTTAAATTCAGGGAGTTTTGCTTAATTAATGTTATTAATGTTAAAGCCGGCTTAGTATATCCATGAATTTTTAAAAATTATTTCCTCTCGTTTTTATACTTTTTCAATTTCATTCCACCCCCAGAAATGTCACAGACGTCTGTAGTCCTTGATGTTATTAAATTTTGTACCACGAAAAATGTATTTAAATATATATATATATATATATATATATATATATATTATTATTATTATTATTATTATTATTATTATTATTATTATTATTATTTCATCGTAGCCTCAACTTTCGGATGTTTTTAGTTGGATTTTTCTTCTGGAGCATCACGTTAATTCCCTTCACTTTAGACATTCAAGCTGTACCTTAACACTTTCGCTGTTCTTAATAGCTAAGCCTTTTGTAGAATTTGAAAAGAAATTGTCTTGTCAATCTGTTTAAACCATTTATGGTGGCTTTTCGTTATGGTTCCAAGCGTTCGAATTACAACGGTCAACACCTTGAGTATTAATAACATTTAATGCAAATCTGCAATAGTTGAATGTGCAAATGAGACGTTGTGTCTAAAAACTGTTTTAAAATAATCCAAAAAAACTTAAATGTGAGGACTATTTATTAATGGATACCTATTTTTTAATTACCCTAATATCGGAAGTATCTGATTTGCACAAAGTCGTTCCGCTTAACCTTCCCAGCCTTTGCATGAAACTAAATTAAACTAAATGTAACCAACATTAGCTTGAACCCCACACAAATACATAGACTATACACATACACGTACATAACTATTTATATGAGGTGATATGACAGATTCGTCATATCACAGCAATTCAGCGTGACTAGCCAGGAAAGTACTTCAAGCTTAGTTCGATATCCGGCCATTCTGTCAAAAGTGGGACCTCTCGCCCTCTCTTTTGCCGTCAGCAACCCTAGATAGTAAGGGGAATATTCATGCGTATACGCATTGTCAACAGCCTAGTAATCAATTGTTTTGCAAATAGCTTTGCATAATCGTTAATAGCAGCCGGCGATATATATATATATATATATATATATATATATATATATATATATATATATATATATATATATATATATATATATATATATATAGTCTCGGAAGTTTCTCAACCATTTAAACTATATAACAAAAAATAAATTAAAAAATTAAAAAAATATATATAAAATATATATATATATATATATATATATATATATAAAAAAAACTTATAGTCTCAAGTCTTCCAGTGGAAAATCACTCATGTAAGTCAATTTATTTTTTACAGTTATTATATTAGTTAGTATCTAACATTATTTTAAGGGATCATCAGTTGTTTACCATGAAAAACTGTTTCGGGAATTTATATATATATATATACATATATATATATATATATATATACATATATATATATATATATATATATATATACATATATATATATATATATATATATATATATAGAGAGAGAGAGAGAGAGAGAGAGAGAGAGAGAGACAGTCAGGGAGAGAGAGTGAGAAAGAGAGAGAGAGAGAAAACATTCACACACAATCAGTAGCTGTCGATACTATAATTTATTTCGACCTCCTTGCCTCTTCACAATTTTGAAGAGGCCAGTAGGTTGAAATAAATTATAGTGCCGACAGCTACGATGCGTATGTGATTTTGTTCTATATTTTATCTTTGCTCTGGTCTCCACATTGATCTCTCATATATATATATATATATATATATATATATATATATATATATATATATATATATGAGAGATAGATAGAGATTGAGTAAGAAATAGGGGAATACCGATAGAGATAGAGATAGAGAAAAGAGACACAAATGTGTATAAATACTCTATTCAGATCGTAGAATGTTTACTCAGTTCTGCCCCTTTCATCCATCGTTTTCAATCCTATCATAATATTGTTCATCAATCTAACTGACAATTTCATTAACCCTTTTCCACGAGTAGCCTTTGGGACTTGGAAAGCGGGAATTTATTATTATATCAAAATATATTACGATGAACATATAAATATTTAAAAATTCAAAAGAAGAACAAAGCTGTTTGCGTCAAATTATCCGATTTGGTCCGTTGTCGAAAAGAATGTACGCGGAAGTATATCCGTCTCACAGACCGATTTAAATGTTAGCAGTCAGAAAAAAGCGGATGTTCATAATGTCAATGCAATATGTGCTGCGCACATATCGGTCTCGCTTGAGTTATGTGGCAAAGAGAAGTCCAGAACGACGTGAAACAATGTTGGGATCAGCAGAGATGGACTGCTGTTATTTCGGAGTTGTACTTCTTCTTGACTAGATAAAAAATCAAGGCTTGAGAGTCTAGTCTAGGTAATCGTACACATTTTATCACTCATAAAATTCTTGTTTCAACTATGATCAAAATAGTTATATTTTACAGTAATAAGAACACAATAGACCCGTATACGTTCCGATTATATTTATCATAAGAAAAAGATAAATGTTCTTTCTAATTCATACCTACACTCTAAAATAGGCCACTAGACGCGTGAAAACACGAGAGGGTCACCAAAGAACAGTTACTATAAGTATTGTTTATAGTTTATGAAAAAAAACGAAGAATGAGAACTTCGAAAAAGAATAATACTCTTAAATGTATCTGAATCCAGTTGCGACATCAGGCAAACTATCCCAGGCTCGTTTTTGACATGATTCTGGCAACTTAGGGACCGACTTGAACCACCGTACTCCTCTTTGTCAGAATGCAGTATTGCCTGGTTTTCAGAGATGCACCTTCACAGGAATTACCTCCCTCTTCAGGAGTGAGGGTTGGGTTATTGTTGGTCACCTGAGGAACCATTATAAAGAAATGGCAACAAGTTTGATCTCGGCTTATGTTTTACGCGCCCAGGGTGTCACCTCTAAGGGGAGACTAGTTTTCTACACCGTTGGGAGTTCCTCACATCATCATCATCATCATCATCATCATCATCATCATCATCATCATCATCATCATCATCATCGTCGTCGTCGTCGTCGTCGTCGTCGTCGTCGTCGTCGTCGTCGTCGTCGTCATCATCATCATCATCATTTGTAATAATTTATTCTGTCTCCCCCCTACCAACACCGATCGTATGTGTATCTCTCTCGTCACTCCTGCTTTGTTTGTCTTTCCATCTCTCTCTCTCTCTCTCTCTCTCTCTCTCTCTCTCTCTCTCTCTCTCTCTCTCTGTGTATCTATCTATATCTCTATCTCCTCTCTCCGACTCTACTTTTAAATCATCAACATCATCACCACCACCACCATCATCATACTATTTTAATAATCTATTCTTTCTTTCAACACTCAAAACTGATCGTATATCCGTCTCCTTCAAAATCTCCCCTGCTCTGTCTCTCCATCCCCTTTCTCTCTCTCTCTCTCTCTCTCTCTCTCTCTCGCTCTGTCTCTCTTTGTCTACACATTTATATCATCATCATCATCATCATCATCATCATCATCATCATCATCATCATCATCATCATCAAAAACAACAACAACAACTACTCATTTTGCTTTTTTCAGTATTCATCTCTGTTCAATGTTGCAGGTTATTTCATTCGTTTGCCACTTACAATTCAAACAAGAACGGATAGCCATCTTCAGATACGTCCATTTAGTTGAGTGTTGATCGATACTAACCTAACTTCAAATCGATACGTGATAGACAGACGGACATTTTATTTTTAAAATAAGCCAACAACGGACGTGGGTGTTTGGACTTATCTACAATATTTTAAGCGCGACAGACTTAAGAAAACGATATTCATATCTGAAGCATAACCGACCGAGACAAATTATATTTGACATTTAAGCCTGGCAGACGAACAGAGCGTCTTTAAATGTGCATGTGACGCATGCATATTGGGATGCAGTCGTTCAATCAGCCTGTAAGCGTGACAGATTAAAGAAAATTATATTAATAACTTAAGCGTGACCGACCGATAAAAATTATATTTTAAATTTAAGTGTGTCAGACAGACCGACATTACAGTGTCTTATAGAATGCCTAAGGCGCATCTATAATAAGATACGTCTATACAATAAGGAGATAAGGGTGACAAACAAAGGAAAATAATATTTTAAACTGAAAACTTATCAACCTTCTTCTTCTTCTTCTTCTTCTTCTTCTTTCGTGTGAATCAGATGATTCTGGTGTTGGCATTAGTTTCTCCGATGTTTTTCTAGTTAGAAGTCTTTCTGGAAAGACATCGGGTACTTACGGGAAGGACCACGAGAAGGTTGTCAACATCCCTAAGTGAAAGTAGTACTGGATTCGAACTTGGAACACCCAGGTCTTCAGTCCGTATCGATATCCACTTAACCACCGTCACCTCCCACTGATCAACCGATCCACCGATTGATCTCCGCATCGGCCGACAGACGAAACCTTTCATAGAAAAGCAAAGATTAACTGAAATATAAATAAAGAAATTAAGAAAAAAAAATAAAGGACGCGCCATTCATTGTCGTCGGGTAATGAATCGAAGTTGTACAATTAGAGATGCAGGTAATTACGAAGGGGAATTACGGGTGGTGTCGGGTACATACGCATTTTCTGCAATCATGTGTAGGAGTGAAATGCAAGGAATATAAAAGAAGATGCTTTGTTAACAATGTGGCGGGCGCAGTGGAAGAATACTCCGGGTATGAACAAAGCAATGAAATGCAAATAATTGTGATTATTATCACTCAGATTCCAGGGTACAAAAAGAAAAAAGCTGTCATCGAGGAACACTTAATGTTTGCAGCTTGTATGAAACCGTCGAGAGAGTTACAATAATAATTGCATGAAAAAATATTACGTCATCTGCGGAGACGTTCTATCACTCAGATTAAGGTGAACCGTTACAGATTGCTATTAGAGAAAACTCTCTTTAAACGAAAGACGCCATGATTAGAAATAATAAATAATAATAATAATAATAATAATAATAATAATGATAATAATAATAATAATAATAATAATAATAATAATAATAATAATAATAATAATAATAATAATAATAATAATAATAATAATAATAATAATAATAATAATAATAATAATAACCGCACGAGAGAGGCGCAAGCATAGGCTGACGCCACGAAAATTATGGACAGAGGGTCGAGGAGGGAAAGCGCAAACCAGACCTCCACTGGAAGAGCGCGGACAGCTCTGGGACCTTGGGGAGGCGTGTTGCCACTCGGGCCCCAGAGGGGACCAATGGCCCTTATCAGCGGGAAATCGGTGGTGGGTGGCTGTTGAGATACCGCAAGGTCATCAGCGGTGATGAACGAAAAGAGGTGGAGCATACTGGAAGTCTGAGGAGACTCGTTGTCACTCAGACTCCAGGGAATACCACAGGGTGTTGGCAGGGGGCGATCACTGGCGATGACCAGTGTGATAACTCCTAGTGAGTAAATAATAATAATAATAATAATAATAATAATAATAATAATAATAATAATAATAATAATAATAATAATAATAATAATAATAATAATAATAATAATAATAATAATAATAATAATAATAATAATAATAATAATAATAATAATAATAATAATAATAATAATAATAATAATAATAATAATAATAATAATAATAATAATAATAATAATAATAATAATAATAATAATAATAATAATAATAATAATAATAATAATAATAATAATAATAATAATAATAATAATAATAATAATAATAATAATAATAATAATAATAATAATAATAATAATAATAATAATAATAATAATAATAATAATAATAATAATAATAATAATAATAATAATAATAATAATAATAATAATAATAATAATAATAATAATAATAATAATAATAATAATAATAATAATAATAATAATAATAATAATAATAATAATAATAATAATAATAATAATAATAATAATAATAATAATAATAATAATAATAATAATAATAATAATAATAATAATAATAATAATAATAATAATAATAATAATAATAATAATAATAATAATAATAATAATAATAATAATAATAATAATAATAATAATAATAATAATAATAATAATAATAATAATAATAATAATAATAATAATAATAATAATAATAATAATAATAATAATAATAATAATAATAATAATAATAATAATAATAATAATAATAATAATAATAATAATAATAATAATAATAATAATAATAATAATAATAATAATAATAATAATAATAATAATAATAATAATAATAATAATAATAATAATAATAATAATAATAATAATAATAATAATAATAATAATAATAATAATAATAATAATAATAATAATAATAATAATAATAATAATAATAATAATAATAATAATAATAATAATAATAATAATAATAATAATAATAATAATAATAATAATAATAATAATAATAATAATAATAATAATAATAATAATAATAATAATAATAATAATAATAATAATAATAATAATAATAATAATAATAATAATAATAATAATAATAATAATAATAATAATAATAATAATAATAATAATAATAATAATAATAATAATAATAATAATAATAATAATAATAATAATAATAATAATAATAATAATAATAATAATAATAATAATAATAATAATAATAATAATAATAATAATAATAATAATAATAATAATAATAATAATAATAATAATAATAATAATAATAATAATAATAATAATAATAATAATAATAATAATAATAATAATAATAATAATAATAATAATAATAATAATAATAATAATAATAATAATAATAATAATAATAATAATAATAATAATAATAATAATAATAATAATAATAATAATAATAATAATAATAATAATAATAATAATAATAATAATAATAATAATAATAATAATAATAATAATAATAATAATAATAATAATAATAATAATAATAATAATAATAATAATAATAATAATAATAATAATAATAATAATAATAATAATAATAATAATAATAATAATAATAATAATAATAATAATAATAATAATAATAATAATAATAATAATAATAATAATAATAATAATAATAATAATAATAATAATAATAATAATAATAATAATAATAATAATAATAATAATAATAATAATAATAATAATAATAATAATAATAATAATAATAATAATAATAATAATAATAATAATAATAATAATAATAATAATAATAATAATAATAATAATAATAATAATAATAATAATAATAATAATAATAATAATAATAATAATAATAATAATAATAATAATAATAATAATAATAATAATAATAATAATAATAATAATAATAATAATAATAATAATAATAATAATAATAATAATAATAATAATAATAATAATAATAATAATAATAATAATAATAATAATAATAATAATAATAATAATAATAATAATAATAATAATAATAATAATAATAATAATAATAATAATAATAATAATAATAATAATAATAATAATAATAATAATAATAATAATAATAATAATAATAATAATAATAATAATAATAATAATAATAATAATAATAATAATAATAATAATAATAATAATAATAATAATAATAATAATAATAATAATAATAATAATAATAATAATAATAATAATAATAATAATAATAATAATAATAATAATAATAATAATAATAATAATAATAATAATAATAATAATAATAATAATAATAATAATAATAATAATAATAATAATAATAATAATAATAATAATAATAATAATAATAATAATAATAATAATAATAATAATAATAATAATAATAATAATAATAATAATATATTACTTACGTTTGATTTAATCTTGAGAAAGTTTAATGTAACTTACATACCAGAGAAAGCTGTCGGTCGTCAGTAGCAAATATTCAATTATAAACTACTGTTTCGAGAATTGAAAATTATTTGCAATAATTATAGAACTCAGAGAGTACTGGACATCTAGGGTTTATTTGGTTGTTTGTGCTCAATAATTTGTCAACCATTACAAGATCATCTAAGGCCAAACAGGTTTTTAAGAGAATCGGACAGTTTTTACAATTTTTCTTTTTTGTGAACGTATTTTCAGAATGTAGGATTTGACTATTCATAATATGTGAGTGATTTTGTTTGATAATTTGGTATAGTTTATTGCTTTTTTAAAAGGTTTTTTAAGATTTGTTTTTTTTTTGCCATTCATCTGAAGATAATTTTTCAAATTGTTGGTTTGGTAACAAGATATATTATTATATCAATGCAGGTTAATTGGTATTTGTTTCTTGGCAAATGTAATTTTGTTAACACTAGATTTAAAAAAAATTAAATATGTTTTTAGAAATCCGTCTCTTTAATCAACCCTATTATTTATGAAAATGCTCTATTTTAAAATATTGTTTTTGTATTTGTTAATGTGTTGCTCAGACTCAACAGACCCACCGTTGTTCTTACCAGTGAGCAATCACTGGTAATGACTCATAGAGAATGATGAACTTCATAACAAATTAAAATTAAGAACGTGAGAATGGATGTACACATAAATTGACACAGCCAAAAAATGGTTGTGATTATGGTTTGTATACACCCTTTTTACATGCTTCCCAGGACAGTGAGATAGGGCATTAAGTTAGAGAACCCGTAAAACCAGTTTTCCCAAGTGGGCACTGTAGACGGATACAAACATAACTGAGAACAGAGCCGTCAGAATTCCCGGTACGCGCCTTTCAACCGATCAGCAATAACGCTCCTCTCGAAGCAGAGATAATGCGTGGGAGGCTGGTCTTAAAGAAGCGAACCTAATCGAATCATATCTCAGGGTCTGCCAAATATTAAAGACACTCCTTAGGTTTTGAGAATGTGCTAAGGTTTTCCTCGTCTTCGATTGAAATAGCCGCTGAAACAGCAGAATGTTATACGCCAGACTTAACACAAACAACAAGGGCATTAATGTATCTATGCGACACAAGAACAGACACTGCGGAGTAAGTATGTTGAAGATGGAGTTTAATAAACATTGAAAAATTGCACACAACTCAACGACAGAAAGGTTCTTTAGCTGATAGGTTTCATGATATACCAATCGTCGTTGGGTTATTTTATGTTCAAACTGTACCTATATTTTATATCCTATAGGTTTATGAATTAATTTCCTTTGGTGCGTATATTGTGTAAACACATAGACTGTTTAATTAACGGTTAAATAGAAACTCTCGTTTACAGTCGATTTTGACCTGTGAGTGGGTCCATTTAAGGGTTAACTTTTAGTACATACATAAGGCTCTTAAATGGCACGCCTTTTGTTTTATTTATTCATTTCTTTCTTTAATTTTTGATGACTCTTCGCTTTTCTATAAGACGTATTCTCTGTTGAGCGATGGGCAACTCGGTTGGCCGGTATGTCGTACTTCAGTAATTAATATAATTTTCGCATATCTTAGATTCTTGCACGCAGAGCAAATTGATTCATCGTATTGTATATGCATCAAATACGCTCTACATGCAAGTACAAGTTAAAGTGGACTTACGATTTATGTTTAAATAAAATATAATTCCGTATTTATAAACTCCTCACAAAGTGAAAATTGGCACACGGCCAAAACGTGGGGGAAGAAAATGCCATCGCTGCAGTGAAAGAGCCAGGCTGTGCTTCCAAAATAGCCTAGGCAGCCCCGTCGCAATTTCCCGGTAGGAGTACTCTAGGTAGTTGGCGATTTACTAAGTCCTTCTAAAAGAGGGAAGGCAATGCCTGGGAGGGTGGATCTCTGATGACAACGCAAGACATACACCACAGTCCGACATGACATAGCCAGTCTGTGTCGGGCTGATTGTCATCAGGCGACTTTCCTTGTCTAAATAATTGTCTTTCACTTTAGACGGTGACTCAACATTCTTTTAAACTACAAAATAGAGGCTGCGCAATATGCATTCTTGTGTCAGGTTAGTTTAAGTGAGGTATCAAGTAGTTTATAAAGTTGTGAAATAGATGAGGCAGAATAAAAGTTAGAAAGGACTGAAAAGGGTAGCTTTTCGCGACTGAGTAGATGTGAACATTTTTCTGTTCAAGGCAGTTTAGTGTCGTATCAGATACACATTCTATTAATCTCATATTTCAGAACATGGTGTGCATCACTTACTCCGGGATTAAGTGAACATAGAAATACAAGTAACTAAGGAGTAACTCTATTGTACAAAAAAACTCCCAAATTAGGACTGAATCACCGAATGCAATTTAAGGTCATACATAGGAACACAAAAACCAAGTAGAAACGTCCATAAGATGAGTACATATCTTGGTCTTCGGGCCATGATCAAATATGCGGCAAGGTGAGACGAATTATATTTCATTGCGATACTGGCCATAGCAAAATTGGCAGTGTAGACGTTGCGTATCACCGGAACTTGAATCTTTCTCTCATCAGAACAGGCTGCGTTCTTCAAGCATCAGCTAAAGATCAACATCATTCCCCGGAACTTTATGAACAGTGGATGCAAGTTGCGAACTAGGGTGTACGAAAAGGAGTAAAATATGAGTATGTGTTCCTAGCCCGAGAATGGTGTCTGCGATTCCTGGTTCTGTCAAACTCGTGACATTCGGTTAAGTTAGCCTCTTAGCCAGTCGAGTGAATGAATATCGTCCTCGTCTTTTAGATTTGTTAGTTTTTATTTGTCCTTGGCCTCCCCAAATTCAATGCACCTTGGAAGGATATACTTCACTCCCAAATTATACGCTTTCTTCATATTCTCGCACATAATTCGACTCCCACTTAGAGAGTAAGCTGCTTGTTTTCGATGCTAAAATATGGAGAATGATGATCAGGTTTTACACATCAACACAAAACATTTTTTATTTATATCACCTTATCGGAAAATATTGTAAATACATATGTAAATTGTATAATAGCAGTTATAAGTGTATATTAAACAATCATGGCTGCCATTGTGAAGACAAACCAAAACAAGTCAAATTATTTATAAAACAATAATGTGAGAGAAAGAGAAGCAAGGAGACAGATACAGACATAGGTAGATAGAGAGGGGGGAGGGAAAGAAAGAGAGAGTCAACAGATGACGATTAGAACGGAAGTGACGCCGCCGTTACAGACATAGCGTTGCCACGAACGATAGCCAGTCAGATGCGTTGGAACAACCAGGCTGACTCACGAGGCTCGTGCCTAGACGTTGAAATCCTCCGTCTAATGTCTTGAAAAAATTAACAGTTTCGAGGCCAAGCACACCCGACGTTTCCACTTATTCTTTAGAAAGGTTTGAGAGGTTTTTATTGACCTCTTTTTGTTGGCCTACTCCTTATTGGCAATGAAATTGCATATACATACATTTATGAATAACAAATAAGTTTTAGAACATTTAAGGTATATGTAAGGTATAATAGTCTCTAGAGAAAGTAGTATTGTGGTGACTACAATGATAGTTAAATATGTGAGATTAGACAAAGGATGACCAACGACCACTATTCAGCTCGCACTTTTTATAGCATTGTGCCTAATTAGTTCAAAATATAGTTTTATTTTGTTTGCAAATAAATAATTAAAAGTGTGGTATCTGCTCTGTTCTTTGTCTAAGGGGGAAACCTCTTCCTACTGGGAAAACGTGTATTCTTGTTTCATCAGGAGGGTCTATTTTTGGGGAGGTAGAATCCTCCACATAACAACGGACTTTATGTTAAAGTTTACCCTTATTGGGAGGCATGTAAATAAAGACAATACTGTCAGAATAGATCATTTTGAGTAAAGTATGTAGATATGGACAAGTAAAGATAGAAAACTTTTATGAAGTGAACATTACAGGTTTTATTAAAAAATAACCAACAAAGACGTTGTTATTGTTAAATAGAAATCAGAAAAACCGAATATAATGTTATGACAGACAGTACCAATAAGCCTGGTTTTGTTTATTATTATAGATGATATATTCTCTGCAGACGGCACGATGGGTCAAAAAGAATATAAAAACGGGTTAGATACGAATTAATCGCATGGGGGATAAAAACAATCTGATAGATGAACAACACAATGGTATGTGATTCGCATAGTCGTGGCCACACTGGTGTCAATCACACAACATATAGAAACTTATATACAGAGAACTGTGCACATTCAGAAAGCTGCATTGCTTTGAATAGTGAGAAGGCTCATGTAGTTTTATATCTTAGCTGAAGCAACACCATGACAGATTCTAATTGGAGGTTATGATTCGCTTTTTCGACCGTTTGTTTCTGAATAAGGTTTTGTTCGATCTGGTCCTACAAAGCCATATTCCTCGGTATTACTTCCCCATTAAGGAATGGGTAGTGGTTTATTACCAATCGTTTGATGTGTCCCTACTGGGGAATACCGACGAGTTGTATCCCGACTATTTTTTGTCCTTTTCCAGAGAGCCCTCGAAATGGAGCTAGTATGCCTCACCTACCCCCCTATTGTAACAACGTGTTGCTGTCAAAATAAATTTTAAAAGTCAATCTTTAGAAATCTACTAGAAAGTTGAATTGAATCATCTAAGTTAACTGGTTGCGAATAGTTGACATCCTTGTCATTTCTAACCGGCAAGGATGTATGACAAGGCATAGCAATCACAATGACGATACTATTGATTTGGTAATAGTCTGCCTGTTTTACAGCATAGCAAATATTTATTGGGTTAGCTTATACATAAGCATGCGATCAAATGAACGCAAGTTACTTTTCTTACCAATGGGTTCGAGAGTGGTGTGCAAGCCTTACTCACTTGTATAATCAATGTCTACGAAATTCAACAAATTGAACTAGACACTAGTTTGCAACTTTTTGGTCCACTACATGTAGTATGTTAAGAAAACCTCTATATTTGAATCCTTATTAAACAGCGCCAAGTTTCAACACTAACAAATAACACCGAGAGTAAGGGGATGGAATTTTGTAATACGATAGTTTTTGTGGTTGTCCTGCGAGATTCGCAGACATGATCGCGTGTGATTTTCTCTTATGGTGATACGTAAACGATCATGTTATTTCCCGTTTTTCTGCTTACCCTAAGCATTGAATAACAACATTGGTCAACATTTGATCCTAACGTGCTGATTCGGGTCTTACTTGCCACCGTTTTTTTCACAACTTGTTGATGTCAAAGTCAATTTAAAAAGTAAATGTTTAGAAATCTACTAGGAAGTTTAATTAGAATCACCTAAGTTAACTGGTTGAGAATAGTTGACATCCTTGTCATCTCTAACCGGCAAGGATGTATGATAACGATAATATTGATTCGGTATAGTCTGCCTGTTTTACAGCATAGCACATCTTTATTGAATTAGCTTATACATTAACACACTGCCTACTATATAGTATTTATTGAGGGGCGATCAAATGAACGAAAGTTAATTTTCTTACCCATAGCCTCGAGAGGCGTATGCAAGCCTTATCCAATTGTATTAAGAATGCCCATGAAATTCAACAAATTGAACTAGACACTAGTTCGGAACATTTTGGTCCACTATATGTCGTGTGTTTAGAAAACTCTTATAGTTGAATCCTTATTAAACACACCTCGTTCCACCACTAATCAACACCATCAAAAGGAAGCGGATGGAATTTTGTAGTACGATAGTTTTGTTTATTGTCCTTCGAGATAGGCAGACATGATTTCCCCTAATGGTGATACGTAAACAGTCATGTTATTGCCCGTTTTTCTGCTTACCCTAAGCATTGAATAACACCATTGGTCAACATTTGATCCTAACGTGCTGATTCGGGTCTGGGAGGTAATTCTTTTCTAGCATTGACGTTCCCCGTGTTGCAGCCGCTGGATGAATTGAACACTTGTAAGACAGGCATGAAAACTTGATATTGAGTAAAATACTTTTGTTTGGTTGGAGATTTCTATTTGTGTTTCGTTATTGAAATATTGCATTATGAAATCGTGTTATATTTGTTTAAAAAACTGTATATTTGATGTAATATCCGACGTATTTATTTACACGTAAATATTATAGAAAGTTATAAGAATTAGTGAGTCACGGTCAGTTTTATTTGAGGTCCCTTCTTTATTTAAGAATTATTGTTATTTCTTAGAAAAATTGTTCAGTTTATTCTGTTTTCCCCTATATATACTTGTCTCCCCACGAGAGGAAAATAAGACACAATTCGTTTTTTTATATGTGGAGCATATCCAGCTACACAAAAAGTGGGACAAACATAAACTTCTCCTATCCAAATTAGATGTTTCTTCTCCTGAGAATAGGAAATGCACTACACATTGATTCTAACGCGAAAGACAGGTAGTGTTAGGGTTAGGGTAAAGGTTAGGGTTAGGAGTCGATTAAAGATTTTGAGATACTATATGTGAAAAAAAATAAAGTTATATTTTACAAAGTAGATGTCTGGCTTAGTGTTGATTTTGTCATGTGACCGATTCGAATCCTCTTTAGAAGCCTCCATTTAATCTATATTAATATAATTATAAGACAACTTAACGCGTGTGTTAGTGTTTCTCGCATCAACGTAACTATGGTAATTACATATTGAATTATTATTATTTTTATTTATTATTAATCAGATACTTATTAAAACCCCTGATGCTACCAGTTCAGGTTTTCTGAAGAGATTATCTTCCTGAACAAAAATGCACCAAACATTGATTTATTGTGTGTTCCTTTCTTTTTGCAAAATTCAATTATGTTCTGCAAAGCCAAAAACAAAAATAAAATTGTTCTTGAAGTGTAAAAGCTTTTACCAAAATGGCTGGATTCCATATTAAATAACCTGAAAAGGTTTATACACCGTTAAACAAAACAACCAAACCAAGCCAAGCCTTATGAAAATCGGAAATGTATTTTTTAAAGTTCTATGTATTAATGAATACGGAGTAAAACCTCTTTTTCGCAGTGTTCAAGTGGATAACGACGTGTACGGAATACGTAGGTTTTACCAAGTTCGAATTTAGTCGGTTTCATAGCACCATTTAAAGTTATGGACGTTGGCAACCATCCCCTGCCCTCCCATGTAAATACCTTATTCTAAAAAGAATCGAAAAAACTAATGCCATCAAAAGAATAAAGCCGCTCAAAAAGTCGTACCATGCAATTTTTACTTATTATCAATCATTAAACCGTGATGCTTAAATGAAAATTATTCTGATCTGGTCAAAGGATTTTCTAGAAAGAATTAAATCGAATCACATTATTTATTTCTTTGAAACAGGCTACCATATTCACCAAAAGAAATGACGAACCATAATCAAATATTGATTTTGTAGGAAAAAGCTATCGAAGACAAAAATGAAGAAAGATACTGATTTTACTTCATATGAGATAAACCGAAGTATTATTACAACCTGAAAGTTTTTATACGATTTGAAAAGGTTTTTAAAAATCTAAAGAAAATAAAAAAGATTCCCGGGCAGCACTGGGTCTGTACAGCTAGTTGTGAATAAACATGCCAAGTATAATACTCGTTTTACGCATTCTAGTTTTAATATTAAAGAATGGCTATTAAGAACGAAATTGGTCGTAAAGACGAGCTAATCCTGTATTTAGTTGTGGCTTTGCTAGTGAAAGCATTGGATTGAGAAAACTAATTATTGAAATCTTGCGTCAATTGGCCTTCTAAAGACATTGCTAGCACATTTTCCTCTCTCTTTATCTCTCTCTCTCTCTCTCTCGTTTTCTCTCTCTCGCCACCCCTCCCACAAAGACGCACATTAACATTCTCGTCGGTTGATAATGACGTCAAAGACTTTCTCAGGTTTCCCGTTCATAAAACAGCAACATGGCGAACACGAAGTCGACACCTCAAAGACTTTTCCTAGAAGATGCTTCATGTTTCTTTGTGGAATTAAAACGGTTTTATTTTTGCACGGTTTCAGAAAATAAATTAGTTTATTTATTTTTATTTGAAACGTTAATATTTTTTTGTCTTTATGTTCAATTATTTGAAAATGCATATTTTAGTTGCGACCACGCAACTTAAAATAAACATGTTATATCGTCTGTAGGTCTGTCACGCTTTGGTCTGAAGTAACATATCTCTCGCTGAACGCGAAGTTTCAATGGGCGCATCTTTATAAATTCGTTGTCACACTTTTATTTTATATAACGTTTTCTTGTAAGTTGTAACCAGTTTCACACTTGCATGAAAATACAAATTCTGATGTCAGTCACCGTCTCCAATCGTGAAGGTGTTTGTTTCACCGTTCACCTGAAAAACTCATTAATCCTTATCCTCGAGTGGGTTTTGCGCCTTGCTAAGTAGTAGTACATTAGTACCAAAAAGTAAGTTTAACGTGTTTGCAAATCCTAGCTCCCCCGATGGAGGACACTAGAGAGTGCACACATATCCATGAAGGGACCGCCACTCATACCTTAACCCTCATTATGTTACTTAAAAAAGAAAATGTAAGAAGATATGTTTACACAGTGGTATATATGCGTGTATTTTATATACGTATGTGTATATATATATATATATATATATATATATATATATATATATATATATCAGTAGGTATGTATACATACCAGTCTACCCATCTTTGATTCCCTACGCCCCTGCCGCATCTGTTGCCCCCACTACCAACTACATATATTCCTATCCCAGCAGGCAATTAGTTATTCTCGCCATCGCCTACAAGCAACACTTTTAATCCGCTACGATTTAAAAAAAAAATATCGGCTCTAAATTCATGTCTGTAACCTATCGTACACTGATCAACCAGGGAGCTAGAGGTATTAGTAATGCACACTTTGATATATACCGAACTCTAACTGACAAACTTCATTTTGAACCCTGTGAAACGGATAAGTCCAATACCATACTTCTGCACAGACAAGATAAACTGGACATTACAAATTGCCGTCTATTAATCAGCTTCTTCACTACAAAATTTGGATTCCTAAACAATTTGAGTATTTTTTTTTTCAGACATTCATTTCCAAGATAACATATGTTTTATTTTGACGCTCTCACTTCAACAAAAATAAAATAACGACCAAAAGATAAAGAGATCTTTTGGTCGTTATTTTATTTTATTTCTTGTAAAATTTTCAAAGTTAAATGTTGACGATAATATTTATATTAACAATTATATTTTCGGTTTTTTCTCTATCCCCGGATGAAGAGTTTATCTTTGATAATCTATGGATTAAAGATATGAAGCTCCTTGCTTTGAACTTTTGATGTTCTAATAAATATTGTATCTTTACAATTTTTATTCTCATTTTCATTACTAAAATTGATTGCTCTATTCAATAGATTGAGCTTTATATTATCAGGCATACAATTAAAGTGGAACCTGATATTAACATTGGTGCTTGTTGGTATTCACATGATAATTGCGAGTTAAATTTAAAACGTAATCACAATTAACCTTAAATATAAATGTCCTTACAAGTACTTTTGAATTATCATAATACTTTAAAATGAAGTATTTAAACACCATTTTGCAACAAATAAAAAATAAAATAAAATAAATAAATAAATATTTAATATCTCCCTTCGGTATTTTGAATCATGTCTAGGTAACTGTAAAATATTTTCGTTGTGAGTGACAAATTCCCCCCACCCTTAGTTTCGCATTTAATAGAAACTTACTGCTTAAGTGAAGAATTCTGGGTAATTAAGCTTATCTTAGTATTGATGGAAACGATTTATAAATAAATACTAAATATCTTCCACAAAAACACCGAAGTATAACAATCTTTTAGGATGTACTAGCTTTGAATGAATAATTCAAAATGGCGTATTAGTGGGTTCCCCCACGTGTGAGCTTGCTCTTTTTCTTTGTTTTTGTTTGTTTTCACACAAAAAATTAACCACTGTATAGTGTAGGTTTTTTCAAGACACTTTAATCCAATAACTTTTACTCCTTGTGAATTTTTTCTGATGATTTTGTAGTGTTGCAGAGACGATATTGACATAAAAATGTTGTTCGGCACAAGACAAATGAAACGGACCGTAAAAATATATCTCACAGAAATGTGAAAAAATAAAAATAATAAAATAAAACCATGGTTATTGGAATATCATATGAACTGACTTATATTTAATCTGTTATCACTACTTGATAATCATCGAGCTGAATCTTTTAAGGAGACTGCAAAGTAAAAGGATATCATAGTATATGCTAATACATATATTGTCATTAATAATCATATATATATATATATATATATATATATATATATATATATATATATATATATATATATATATATATATATATATATATGAATAGATGAAAGGATAAAATAATCCGACGGTATGAAAGTAACATGGAATAAGCGGAAGATCGAAATCGCTCAACGTTTCGCCGAAATGGGATCTGTCAAGAGCGAACGAAATAATGCAAAGAATGACAAAATACGTGATTTGTCATTTTTTGCATTTTTTCGTTCGCTCTTGACAAAGCCCATTTGGGCGAAACGTTGAGCTTTTTAGGTCTTCCGCTTATTCCATGTTAATTTCACACACACACACACACACACACACATACATATATATATACAGCAGAATTATTCTCTATAAAACTTTTACTTATCATGTCATAAATTCAAGCTGATAGCATCGTAAAAACATACGGACGCAGAATTAAAAAACGACAATAACATTATTGAGTTTTATTCTGAATTTACGGATGAAATATTCATGGGTTTTATTCGAAAGATTCACAAAAAAACAATTTTTTACACGTCGGTTTTTAGGAGATTTCAGTTTATAATATTATGGTCTGTCTTTTTTTAGTAAAAACTGACACTATTTCGTCTTCTTTTTTTTTACTATGATTATCTGTCTTCATTATATTGTCGTTGTACTTCGTTTTCTATTTGTGTTTCTACTTCTGTTTCTTTTTCTCTTCTTTCTCGCTCTCTTTTTTCTCCTTCTTTTTCTTCTTGTTCTTCTTCTTTTTCTTCTTCTTCTTCTCTATCTGTTTCTTCTTTTTCTTCTTTCTCGCTCTCTTTTTTCTCCTTCTTGTTCTTCTTGTTCTTCTTCTTCTTTTTCTTCTTCTTCTTCTCTATCTGTTTCTTCTTTTTCTTCTTTTCATTATTATTCTCCCTCACCTTCTTCTTGTTCTCGTACTTTTCCTTTTCTACTTCATTTTATTCTACTTCCGTCACCTGTTCCTCTACTACTGCTACTACTTCTACTACTGCTGCTACTACTACCACCACTACTACTACTATTACTACTACTACAACTGTTAATATTTATAATCAATTATACGCTTAGTCATTTTTGTAAGTAGGGCATCAATTTCCACTATTATTTTAAGATATCAGATCGTTCGATATTCAAAGATTGAAAATTAACTGTTATCGCTAATGGAAATAAAATCCGACTTTACCTATTTAAAATGAATTGTTCCAAAATTGAACTTTACCGTTACTGGTAGAAAATGATTATGAAAAATGATAACTGTAAAAATATAAATAATTGAAGAGTTCAATTAGCTTTTTCATACTAATCAAATTGTTATCCCTTTGTAAGTGTAGTCAGTGAGATTATGGGTATAATCAGACCATCTTGTTCCTGAAATAAGGGTTGAATGTTTAAGTTATTTAAGTGACCTAACCCTATTGTATCTGGTATGTTTAATCATTAAAATAAATAATTTGTATTAACATTGATTTATAGAATTTGAGTTACAATAAGTCGCCACATAGTTCTCGTACTTGCCGTGACATTTCTATAAAGGTGTGAAAGGGTGCAGCTATATTCGCTCTGTCAACCTTAACAGAATCTACGTAGCCATTGTTTGTAGTACTCCACTTATTTATTATCCATAAAATACTACGCTAGAACACTTCGTTCGTATGTACGGTATCACCTTTTATACACATTTAAAAAAAAATCGACCCATGAATCTGATGTCGCTATTTTAAAGTTCTGAATTTACTCATTTCAAAATCAATTGTTCCCAAATCATATTACGTCTTCCCGTTAACTAAATAGTGCAATTTTAAATAAATATATTTTTTTAAAGTGACATTCATTTTATTGATTTGCTGAATATAAAGCAGACAATTATTTTTTACGGTAAAAAGACAGAGCTTATCTATTGTTTTAACAGGATTGAAATTGCTGCAATTTACAATAAATAAATAAAAAAAACATATTCGTTTCATTTATTTAAAGAATATTTAGCTGGTAATTACAATTATTTTACGAAAGAAGAAAAACGTTTTTGAAGTGTTGATAACATTGACCGTGGCAGACATTTATCATTTAAAAAGGTATATTTTTATTAAGTGTAAGTTATACAAATTAATGTAAAAAACACCATATAATTTTTCCCGTGTCCTGGTAGTAGTTGTTGTTGTTGTTGTTATTATTATTATTATTATTATTATTATTATTATTATTATTATTATTATTATTATTATTATTATTATTGTTGTTGTTGTTGTTGTTGTTGTTGTTGTTATTCATAATAGTTTCAACTTTGGATGTTTTTAGTTGGAGTTTTGTTTTTACGAACATCAAGTCGATTCCCTTGACCTTAGATATTCGAGCTGTACATTAACACTTTCACCGTTCCTAATAGGCAAACCTTTTGCAGAACTGGAAAAGAAATTGTCTCGTCAATTTGTCTAAGCTATTTATGGTGGCTTTTCGTTATGGTTTCAAGCGCTCTAATTACAACGGGGATCACCTTTACTTCTTTACATTTCCATAGTCTAACTAATTTCTATTTAGATCTTGATATTTATTTATTTTTTTAATGAAAAGTTGTATGAGCATAAGCCAGAAGTGGTACAAAAGAATGACAATCTCAAACTTCTTTTGGGCATGCGCATACAAACTGGCAAGATTCTTGAGCATTCTAAACCTGATTTAGTTTTTCTGAACAAAAACAAGAGAACTTGCTTAATCATTGATATAGTCTGCCCCTTCGATACCAGAGCGCAAGAGAAAGAACACGAAAAAAAAAATATCAAGATTATTATTATTATTATTATTATTATTATTATTATTATTATTATTATTATTATTATTATTATTATGTAACAGTATCCTGGAGACGAGACCTAATGTGATACTATCGTGGAAACGGGCACCAATGTCGTGTTATCGCTTACCGGGGAGTGTAACTTGGTATGACCGTGCAGCACTTCTGTTTTAATGAAAAGGTTAATCCCGTCCGTATGTTTGACGCGTGGTGGGTGTCATTAATACTCTCCAGAGAATTAATTATCTAGGCTGTGACTGTCAGCTGAAATTTGAACGCTTGTCTAAAAGAAGCGAACAAACATACATTATATATAGAAAATATATTAGTTATTCATTTTTGCATCCCGAAAAACACTTATGAAACTCGAGAGTCGAATTGAGTTGGTTTTGTACGACCGCCGAGAACGAAGTAAACATTCGAACCTGTCTCTCGCCCTCGCTGTGACTAAAAAACGAGAGAGAGAGAGTGCGTGTGTGAGAGAGAGAGAGAAAGAGAGAGGGATGGTTGCATTCTCACAGGAGAAAGAAAGAATTATGAATACATATCAAAAAGAACCATAGAAAAGGGCTGAGTAGATAATAGTTACTCGTTGCATTGTTATTGTTACCCAGCAGTGCCGATTTTTAACCTTTAGCTAAGCCGGTGACAGCCAACATTGATTTAACCTTAACCCGGTAGCCGTAGCGTTTTGTCAACAAGCTGTCAACCCGAGTTGTGCATAGACTTGACTGTTTTAATGCCACAATAACACATTCTAGAATATAGGAGTCTCCCCAGTAGAACAATAAATAGTTAGGCAAAAGACCTTCAAATGTGGGGGATAAGAGCTCCCCCGAAAGCGCGCTTATCATTGAACCAGAACTGTTATTATTATTATTATTATTATTATTATTATTATTATTATTATTATTATTATTATTATTATTATTATTATTATTATTATTATGTGTACTCACTAAGAGTTCTCACATAGATCATCGTCAGTGATTGCTCACCGACAACGACTAGTGGTATTTTCTGGAATCTGAGTGACAACAAGCATCCCCAGATTTCCAGTATTCTTCACCTTTTTTCGATAACGATGCGGTATCGCAACAGCCTCTTATCATTGATGTCTCGCTTGTAAGGACAATCGGTCTTCTCTACGATTTGGGTGGCAATAAGCCTCCCCAAGGTCCCAGCATTCTCTGCACTTTTCCAGTGGAGGTCTGATTTGTGATGTCCCTCCTCGGGCTTCTCATCCTCCTCGACCCTCTACAAATATTTTGTCTGGTGTCAGCCTAGGCCGGCACCATTTAAAAAAATAAAAATAAGTAAATAAATAAATACATTTTTTGTAATTAATTTTAATAAATTATTATCATCATCATCATCATCATCAGCAACAGCAGCAGCACATTAGATTTCACTAACAAATTTCAAAGCCTTAAAGTGACTTTGTTTTAACCTAAAATGTTTAGTTATTCAAACAGAATCGGTAATATCAACATATTAGCTAAAGTACCCGTCAAACACGGGTTTCTTGAACCTTTCTACTCTGTTCGTCAGTTCAAATAGAAAAATATGTGTTTTTATTACTTTAAAGCGCAATAAAATACTTATAATACTTTTTAATAATCAGGATGAAAACCATTATGAATAACCAATTGAGGTAAAGGAAGTATAAATATTGCAAGAGGCTAGTGTGAGATTCGAACCTTGAAAGATGGTATTAAATATTTAAACTAGACGCGAACGGTTATCCACACTGTCACCGATCAAACGAAAGTACTTTGGCTTTTTAACCAAGTTTTTATGAGTTCGTTATATACATACAAAATCGAAAATCTGTTTATCTCTCGAATTCGATTTTTTAAAAATAAATAAAGACACATAAAGAAAGGTTCTAATTTTAATAAAAAACAGATGTCTAAAAATATTGATTATTTTATATGTTTATAAATTCATTTTTGTTAACAGTATGTTGTTCGATCGGCTATAAAGAAGAAAAAAACTAAACTGCGAAGGGACGCTTACAATGTCAAAACATTTGATTCTCATGTTATATTTCGTAGTTTTAATTTTGAATAATGTATTTTAAATAAGTTTCAAGAAAATCTTACTTCGATCAGAACATCGGATCGAAGGCGCTGATTCCTAATGTGCGGTCAGTGTGACTCTTAGATCAGCAGTTTTACTGTGATGACGACAGAGACATAGAAACATACTAACAACTTTATATATATATATATATATATATATATATATATATATATATATATATATATATATATAGTTAAGTGTGTGAAAAAAAACACGGAAAAAAAACAAATTGTAAATACAAGAAAAAAATCATCAAAGAAACGAGAGATTTTACGGTTTTGTTTCACAAAATATAAAACACCGGAAATTTAGCAAATTTTATTTTGCACATGCCGGCCAGGGAAGAAGTGTCCTTAGCAGGTTGTTGAGGATGGGGTTTGGTGTTGAGTAAATCATTTATTGTTTTAGAGGTAGATATTGCTATTTTTACGTAAAACTTAAAATGTTATTGTACAAAGATAGATATGGGATTATTCGAGAACGATGTAAGACTTATTTTTCTCGGTCATGTCGGTGTTATTTGTGCTGGCGATGTTATGATGGGAATTGTTGCGGTGTTAGTCTGTATTTTGATTTTGCTGTTTTTTTGCTGTTTTTTTGCTGTTTTTTTGCTTTTTGCTATTTTTTTACTACATTTTATCCACTTTTTTCCTTCAGACCATTTATTTATGTACTAATTTATTTATCAATTTCTTTATTTCTTTATTAATTTATTTATCCATTTATTTTTTAACGTCTCTCCACGCGCGCGTTTTCTTATTCTTTCTTTTTTTTAAATAGAAAACATGCGCCAATGACGTCTCTGTGGGCGTTCTTTTTTCCATCTTTTAACCCTTATCAAATAAATTGTTAATCTTTACCTTGTTTGAAGACGTTCGTTTATCTGAACGAAACTTGTAAAATCTCTTGTGTCTATGATGATTTTTCTTGTTTTTAAAATTTGTTTTTTTTCTTTCGTTTGTCTTATTTTACACATCTCGTCTTTAACGGCATTTCATTTTTTATGATATATTGTTCATTTTACCCTCATATATATATATATATATATATATATGTGTGTGTGTGTGTATTAATGCATACACTTATAATATTATGAAGTGATATAATACATTATGTATAGATGTTTAGTATTAACTTCAACAGTGGTCAATACGTGAGTAAGGCTTAGTAGTAAGGTATGAATATATAGTTATGGCAAAAAAGCTACACAGAGGCCCCCGCGTTTCATTCTGTAGGGAATTTTTAAGATATGTGAGAGAGAAAGAGAGAAAGATGTATGGCCCGATTACATACGTGTCAACTCAAAAATGATTAATGCTAACGTTGCAATCTTTCTGAGTGTTTTTGGCGCCTAGACCTGACCATCAGGCAGACAGGGATAGACAAATGAGGTTTTCTATTATCATGGTTTACAACTTTTTCATAACGAAAAAAAAAGGTCTTTAACAACATGTAGCATTACAATATTTGTATTTTTATATTGAACGGGACGAAGTACCTCAGTATTTTTCTAATAAAAGCCAGATTGCAATCGATATTGTGAACTAGCAAATTCTATAATTCGTTTTGTTTCCAAAGCAACATCACACAAATGGAGTTCTTTAGATAAAAATCAGAGACATGGCACAATAAAAATTCCCCACATTCAAGCTTTGAATGAGTAATCCAATTAAAAAAAAGACATAATGGAAATATTAAATTACGCCCAGTGCTTAGTAATAGTAGATATGTCTGGTATACGTGCTTAGTAATAGTAGATATTTCTGGTATACGTGCTTAGAAATAGTATATATGTCTGGTATACGTGCTTAGTAATAGTATATATGTCTGGTATACGTGCTTAGCAATAGTATATATGCCCGGTATACGTGCTTAGAAATAGTATATATGTCTGGTATACGTGCTTAGTAATAGTAAATATGTCTGGTATACGTGCTTAGCAATAGTATATATGTCTGGTATACGTGCTTAGAAATAGTATATATGTCTGGTATACGTGCTTAGTAATAGTATATATTTCTGGTATACGTGCTTAGAAATAGTATATATGTCTGGTATACGTGCTTAGTAATAGTAAATATTTCTGGTATACGTGCTTAGCAATAGTATATATGCCCGGTATACGTGCTTAGAAATAGTATATATGTCTGGTATACGTGCTTAGTAATAGTAGATATTTCTGGTATACGTGCTTAGCAATATTATATATGTCCGGTATACGTGCTTAGAAATAGTATATATGTCTGGTATACGTGCTTAGTAATAGTATATATGTCCGGTATACGTGCTTAGAAATAGTATATATGTCTGGTATACGTGCTTAGTAATAGTAAATATTTCTGGTATACGTGCTTAGCAATAGTATATATGCCCGGTATACGTGCTTAGAAATAGTATATATGTCTGGTATACGTGCTTAGTAATAGTAGATATTTCTGGTATACGTACTTAGCAATATTATATATGTCCGGTATACGTGCTTAGAAATAGTATATATGTCTGGTATACGTGCTTAGTAATAGTATATATGTCCGGTATACGTGCTTAGTAATAGTATATATGTCTGGTATACGTGCTTAGTAATAGTAAATATTTCTGGTATACGTGCTTAGCAATATTATATATGTCCGGTATACGTGCTTAGAAATAGTATATATGTCTGGTATACGTGCTTAGTAATAGTAAATATAACAAGGTGTAATCACTAATAAACGGGTGTCCACTTATAAAGTGTAATAACAAAAATACGTTTAAAAAAATGATGTAATTATTCAATTTCGCCGGATGCTTGGGAATTACAGATTTTATGAGGTAGCACTAATAAACAAGCGTCCAGTTGGAAGTTGAACATAAAATATTATTGATAAAATACTAATGAGATACGGTGGAAATTACACGCCGCTTATTTTACATAAATCTGTATAATTTACTGTTAATAATTATATACATTTTAGAAATAATGAATGTACGTCAGGGTCAATAATATAAGTAAAAACAAAATGCTCTCTTTTCTTCCTGTAAAAATATATTGCATTGTCAGCAAAATATTATTTAAATAAATAAAACGAATATGTTACTTCTTTCTTTATTTATTTATATAAAACAATCAATTTTATTTGTCTTCTTGATGTATAAATAATTGTCAGGTGAATATTCTTTAAATAAATTAACCGAATGTCATTTTTTTTAACGTATCTATTTAAAATTCAACTGTTTTAGTCGACCGCATGTCATAATTTGATTTGGGAACAATTCATGTAAAAATGAAAAAATCGGAATATTTTCTATTAGCAACATATAATTAATTACAAATAACCATCAGACATTTAATTTATATTTCATGTGTTTAATAGTGTATAATCTACGCACTAACGTATTATTGTAAAGATAATGTAAATATTAAATAAATACCGACGATTATGAAGAGAAGATTTAAAAAGTTAATAGAGAATATTAAACGTGCGTTCAGTTAGAAAATTTAAGGAAGAATCTCATTTTAAAAAATATAATGAAAATATTAAAATTAAGCCCCTTGTTTATGAATAATTGATTTCACAAGATAATATCATTAATAAATGTGTTACCAATTAGAAAGGTGAATGAACGATCTGATAGAAATATAATTAAAATAATAAATTTAGCCAGATTATTAAGAATAGTAGAACAAACAAGTTCATAATCTTAATAAACGGGCGTTGAATATTGAAAGTATTACATTAAACCCGATACTTAATATATGAACTATTACGAGGTAAATATAATTAGCGTGCGCACAGTTAGAAAGTAGAACGTAAAATCGTATTTTAAAACCAAATAATGAAAATATAAAATTAATCTCTTTTCCTATTAATAGTGGTGTTCCTCAGGGCTCTATCCTAGGCCCAACACTGTTTCTTTTCAATATAAATGATCTTCCAGAGGATATCGTTCAGAAAATTAACATCTATGCCGCCGATACTACTCTCTATTCTGGTGTTTCTTATCGCTCATCTCCTTCGGATCAGTCGAAATATGCAGCTGATCTAGAAGTTTACCTGAGTTCCGCTGTGGATTGAGGTACGAAATAGCTTGTTTCGTTTCATCCTGTTAAGACTCAGCTCGTGTCTTTCAATCGTAGGCGTGTCCTTTTTCTTCCTGAGGTTCTCATTGATGGCTCTGATAACATTTAATGGAACGTCTGCCTTAAAAAATATAATAAAAGATTAATCCAAACTTCATTGTTAAAGAATAAAATACTGGAATAACTGCGTCCAGTTAAAATTTTGAAAGAAAAATGTTATTAAAAAAATAATGTAAATATTAAATTTAACCCGCTGTTTATTGATAATTGATTTAACAAGATAATACCGCTAATCAATGTTAGTCCACTCAGAAATTCGAAGGAAATATTCGATAAAAATATAATACAAAAATTAAATAAACCCTGATTACTAATAGTAGATCTAAATGTTTATAAGCCAAATTAGGTAAATGAACAATTAGATTTGAACTCATAGCCTTAGTCCAGCCTTGAGAGACACTGTATACCCCTTGTAAGGGTGGCTATGCGAGTAATTGTGAAGCAAGAGTTTTGCGATCCCAACTCAACTCTTTTGGATCGGCACTGCTTGAATCCAGAGGTAAGGAGAATTCCAGGAAGACTGGAAACAATGCCAAAATAAACAGAGAGTACATACAGCACCTGGACTTCCGAAATGGTCACCCATTTGTACTGACCAGGCTTAACGTCGCTTAACTTCGACGATCTGACGGGCATCTGCGTGTAAACGTATATAAATTTAACCCTTATTTTTTATATATTGGTTTTAAAAAGTTCAAAACGTTCTATAAAGGTAGTATTAAGTATTATGAATGTTTTTGGAAAAACAATATATTTATTAAAAAAAGAAATGATGTAACAAATTTGCATAAAAGGCATAACAGTTTACATGTTTAACAAAACACTACAATAAATAATCATAATAGACTACAAAATAATAAAATATTTTTGAGTTAACATTATAATGACCAGATTCGAAAGTGTACGCTCTTGAATTAGGCAGATGTCACACCGATCACACTCGCCCGGGACATTGAAGATACTGCTTACCTATTTAGCTGGTGTGCTGATTCAACATTATAAAATTACTTACTCACACGCTTGAACACGGGCTCGTTGCAGATGTGAAACAAGTTGCAGCGGGACACATTTTTGTTAAATATTATATTAAATAGGTATTTTGTTGGAATGTGTCGTATTTGAAACAAAAAGTATTTAAGGTTGAACTATAATAAATATATAAAATATAGCACTATTCTTTGTACTAATTGATTTTTTCACGGTAAAACAATAATAAACGTGTGGTTGTCTATAAATCAAATAAACGATTTGATAAACAAAATTATGAACATAAAAAAATATGATCACGGTTTTATAATTTAAGATTTTAAAACAGCATTAAAGCAATATACATTCATCAACATAGATAGTGGACACTAGAATCACGTATATTTAATAAAGTTAATAAAAATGGAGATTCGTTCAATCTTTTGTCTGGTGATACCAGATCAGGCAGCCCTGTGGCTCCCTGAGACGAAATTCACCTACATTGACGTTTTTTTTTTTTTTTTTTTTTTTGTAAAACTTAATTATGTTCTACAAAACCAAAAACAAAAACAACAGCCCCTCTCCCTTTCTCCCTCCCCTTTTTTATTTTATTTTTAGAACTTGAAGCATAAATCTTTTACTATAATGACCGGATTCGGCATTAGATGGCCCGAAAAGGGTTGATATGCCGTAAAACAAAACTACCAAACCAAAAACGATGATTAAACATTTGAAGATATAAAGAACTTGAAGCATAAAAACTTTTACTATAATGACCAGATTCGGCATTAAATAACCCAAAAAGGGTTGATATGCCGTAAAACAAAACTACCAAACCAAAAACGATGATTAAACATTTGAAGATATAAAGAACTTGAAGCATAAAAACTTTTACTATAATGACCAGATTCGGCATTAAATAACCCAAAAAGGGTTGATATGCCGTAAAACAAAACTACCAAACCAAAAACGATGATTAAACATTTGAAGATATAAAGAACTTGAAGCATAAAAACTTTTACTATAATGACCAGATTCGGCATTAAATAACCCAAAAAGGGTTGATATGCCGTAAAACAAAACTACCAAACCATACCAATCTTTTGTCTAATAGATCCGTGTGAGACATATTCGGCTTTTCCTTGGTATACATATACTATTGCTCTTAACCTTGAACGCCATATAAACGAAATTCCGTATAGGTTGCCGAGTTCAACATAAAGATTACCCTGTTCAGATCCACCGGAAGTAAGACAGAGGTTACACCGGATGAAACCTTTTTAAATTAGAAAACACGAATAATTAGCTTTTTAGCGAGAAACAATGGTGTTGTATCTCTTCTGATACCACATTTGGTATTTTCTGTCTTCGGTCAGTGAAGGAGAAATACTTCTAGACTGAATCAACTTTTATTTTTGTTCGAATTCATGGTTTCACTTTTTAAAGAGGCTGGATCTTCCCCACATTTAAAACAAACCTTGTGTCTAATTTTGCCCTCATGGGAAGGCTAGTTAATTGAAACAGGATTAGAATAGTATTCTGAATTATCTGAATAGTCCAAAGTATGAACTCGTATTTAAAACTTCCATTATATTTAGTGTAAAAGTAATTATTTATCATTGAATTAACCGAAATACATCAGAACATTTGCTTAAACAAGGTTAATAATAATCAATAGTGACAATCAGATTTTCGATAGAAAATATCCATAATTCGATTCACAAGCGAAGCTAATATAACAAAAGTTGGAACCGTACATACAAATAGCCGTAAAATTCATAAAGGACACGTCCACTTAGAATGTTAAATGAACAATTTTACTTTAAAAGAATGTTCTTCTTTTCTCTCTTACGTAACAAATTGAATATTTGCAAAATTAATGTAAACAAACAGAATATAACGGTTTAATGTTAGTTTTTGTTTCATCCTTAATAGAACGAATGATATCACCAGTGTCAACGTGCATGGTAACGGTCAAGATTGAATTGCGCGGATCAATGGACATAACCAGTTACGGAGATACGATGCGCCAATCTAAACTAAATACATTTATTTATTTACAGGGTGTCCGTAAAACCTGGACACATAATAATACAAGTTTGGATGTGTTCCCCACTGCAGCTATATGTGACACAAAACCGACGCTGGAAAAAACAGCTTTATCAAGGGGGCACCATGACCTGGTTCCTGTCGGCGTAACTAGGAATGGACGCTTAAAGCCACCGGAAATAAAATCCTAATCCTTCATAAAGAGAGGGTAGTACCTGGGAAGGTTCACATCCTCGGATCGGGACGAACTATCTTCTTGATTTAAACAAAAAAAGGTATGACCATTCAGATTGCACCGAGATTGCCAGAATTATGCCAAGGGGAACCTAGTCTGGTATGACTACTGGTAAATAACTAATTATACTACGTCTTCAGACTTTACGTAAACACTCTTTCATTATTTGTAGAATTTGGTATATTTGGACTACTGTTCTCATCTTGCGTGTTTTTATCACAACGTTTCGGTCGATGTAACCTCCGACCTTCTGTAGGTGTACTTTGTTGAAATCGGGATCTTCCTGTCGCACTCGGGAATCTGGATCGAATTTCAAACGGAACTCTTTATTAAATCCACAGAGGTAGCATGCTATAGTTCCATCTGCAATCATTGGACACGCGGCGCAGTGGATATTATACTAAGTAAAATTCTAAGTGATAGTCATCTGAAGGTTGAAGGTGCAATCCTCAGTGCGGGCGATACAAAGAATTTCGAATTACTGAAGACTTCTTCTAAGTCATGGCAGATGGAACGAAAGCATTTTACCCCGTGGATTTAATAAATGGTCTCGTTCGAAATTCCGTCCCGATTCCAGAGTTCGACAGAAAGATTCCCGAGTTCGTCAAAGTACACATGAAGAAAGTCGGATGTTACATCGCCCGAAACGTTGTGATAAAAACACGGAAGATGAGAACAGTAGTCCGAATATACCAAACTTTACAAATTATCAACCCTCATCTAAAACATTCCGAAACTGTTTCATAATGTTTACCATTTAAAAGTAATTTGCTAAGGAAGATAATTAATTGATTATGTGAAGTACTATTTGTCTCTCTCTCTCTCTCTCTCTCTCTCTCTCTCTCTCTCTATATATATATATATATATATATATATATATATATATATATATATATTATATATCGATGTTAAACGAATTCTATTTTACGAAATAAATATACATGTGTGTACGTATGCGTTGGTGTATCTCTCTCATTCTCTCTCTCTCTCTATCTCTCTCTCTCTCTCTCTCTATATATATATATATATATATATATATATATATATAATCAAATATGAAACTAAAAGTAAACTTTTAGTAAATAGAGCCTATAGTTAAATGGTTTAAACTAAATATACAAGATAGAGCAATTATGAAGATAGATATAAGAAGAGTGATAAACATGTACGAATTTCCAGATTTATTTCAAACTTCAATTGTTCAATGCAAGGTATATTATGTAATAAAATTATGTTTATTATTCTTTCCTTACGCAAAGGCTTTTCAAAGATCGAAATCTTATCATCAGAGGAATTATATAGATAGATAAGTTGGGAGTGGAAAAGCCAAAATTTAACATTTGAAAAAATATTAAGAAATGGTTTGTGGAAAATAAAATTCCTGTAAAAAAAGAAAGTGGATGTGTCCAGTTGGTAATTGTCCGTTGATAAGGTATCCAATGAAAGGAGATTTAGATGGAGAAGAAAAGTTTTTCGTGAAGGCAGCATGGAAAAGCGTTCAAGAATCAAGTAACTCCAATAGTGAGATGTTGAGTTCATATCGTAGGTGCTCAATGTACTCAATCGGAATTAATATGAGAAATCGGCCCATTTTAAAAATAATTCCTGAATCGGAGCTGAATTGTATACAAATGTCTTTGGTAGTTAACTATTTAAGCAATTCTAAGAAGAAATCCTTTAGTTAAAGACGAGGCCAAAATGAGTAAGTGGGTTGGAGAAAGGGAAAGGGAAGCATAAAGGGAAGAAGGTGGGAGGGTTAGTTGAATGGGTCATGGCTGCTTCTTTGAAAATCCTTGGCTTAAGGAAAGAATAATAAACAGAATTTTATTACAGAATATACCTTTCATTGGACAACTGAAGTTTGAAATAACTCTGGACATTCGTACATGTTTATCACTCTTCTATCATCTATCTTTATATATATATGTATATATATATATATATATATATATATATATATATATATATATATATATATATATATATATAGCACCATTAAAGACAAGTAAGAATCCTCGTAAATTTTCATACACCGAGAATTACCCAATTTATTTTGTTCGTTAATAGAATAATATATTTTGAAGCAGGTGCTACATCAGCAATGGCGGAATGATATGAATTCAGATGTAATGAAAAGACAACGACTTAAGAATACATTTTTACGTAACTATTAGATTAAATATTTAATAGAATTACATCTATATATTAATATCGTTATAGCAATATTATGACGTGAATGTGCTCGAATGACGTAGGAAAGTAAAATTCTTTTTTTGTAACTAGATTAAGTAAAGAAGACACTTCCACAAGCAGTTGAAAGTTAAGAATGTAAGCGTTTCCGGCAGGAAATATTGAGTGACACCTGGCGAATACGATAGTACAATCACTCTTTGGCTAGCTGCCTGTACAGATTGCAGGCGTGTTTTTCGGATCTCCACGTCTGTTACACACGAGTAACTGGCAAGGGAAAGCTTATCTAATGCTGCTGCGGGAAATTTTTCTATTATTGTATTTGGAAAATTAAAAATTAATCTGAAAAAGGAACATGAAAGCCACAGAGCATAAATAATGGCGATATGTTGTAATTGTTAAAATTACGACTCTGAGCAAAACACAAAATTAAGTGAAAAAATAGAGAGACTGATCAACTCTACACAGTGCACGTTTATTATTGCTACTACTATGAGAATCATCATAACTACTTAAGCTTGCTACCAACTGAGATGTTGTCTGAGTATTGACAAAAAACAACAGCTCATCAGTGCGTATGTTTGTAACAAATAATATTTTGTCAGAAAATTAACCATAGCAATATATTGTAGTAATAGTGTAATTTCTTTGTCTAATGTTTGCTTTAGTATTGGGGTTAAGACTTTAATTAAGACTATAAATAATAAAGGAAAGGCATGGACAACATAAATATAAATATATACTTATATTAGGACCGAAAACATATTTGGTTTTGATAATATCAGGAAATACAGTCCAATTTTTAGAATTAGAAAATTGTGTTAATTTCGTGTAGTAATATATATATATATATATATATATATATATATATATATATATATATATATATATATAAATTAAATATCTTGGCCAATAATTTAGTATTTTTTTAAAAACTTAGTTCACCCCAAACAAGGCAAGTTGCAACTTCATATGTAAGGGCCTACTGAGAATTAGGGTCCAAGTTTAGAGGGTTATCCTGAATTGGGAGCTGTTCAGCGAAAATTTTGTTCACATTAGTTTTACATTTATGTACGTCGGTACAGTCGAGAGAAACATATAGCAAGGAGAGAGTTCTAAACCCCTACAGCTCGTAGAAAATAAATTTATTGATGTAGAAAGCTCTCCGGCACCTGGGGACCTCCAAAGGGAATTAATGAGATATAGCTGATTGTCAGGTTGGTTGAGTGGATTTACCTCAAGGGGGCACCAGAGCAGTAAGTTCATCGGAGAACATTCCATAAAAATACTTGCAAAACATTACAAAGATACAACACTGCGGCGATGGGACAGGGGCTGAAGACTGGTGGATAGTGAGGGACCTATTAAAGCATATACTCTTTTTGGACCTTGTCTAAATAGGAGATACTAGTGGATTGTGCATGATTGTGCGGATAGTGGCTGTGTTGTGATATAAGATACTGTCATGTGTCAGAAGTGTTCTAGCACGGTAGAGGTAATTCACTTTCTTGCTTCGATGTATTTGTCCCAATAGATGTTACCTGTGAATGTTAGGCCGAGGAGCCTGAACGTTGGATTCTTAGGTAAAGTATTACTATCCATGGTAATCGGTGGTTAAAGAGGTTTTTTGTAGTTGAAAGAAAGAAACTTCGTCTTAGCAGCATTAACGGTTACCATCCATTGATGACCAAATTCCACTACAGGCCGGTATTCTAAAAAATCAGAGAATCGTTTACCGAATCTAACTGACTCGTAGAAACAGCATTGAGCCTCTATTAGAACCTCCAGGTGAGAACTGAACCTGAAGCACGCAGCCAACACCGCTTTTTACCGCGAGGTGATTTAAAACGGTTTCATACTGGACATCAGCTTGTACTTGTCTTTGCACGTAATACGATTTGTATCTCTCTCAACTGTGGCGTACGTCTGGTAATCCATGTGGTTGCAACCAGGCAAGTTGGAAAACGGCAGATCTTGAAACTGGTGAATTCAATGTACTTCTCACACAGGCACATCCCAGTTTTCAAAAAAAGCGTGGCACAGAGATGGATCATGCTCTCACATTTATCGTCTACCTGCAACCACCATCTCCACAGAGGGATTGACAAAAGTTGACAGCAACTCAATATAGCCATATCAATTTGTGTAGATTGTACACTTGTCAGTTTTTGTTCTGTGCGTTCCGAAACTTGCCTTGGAATTCACCCGAGCATTTTCAAGCTCGATTACGGCTTTGAACTTGTTGACGAGTTACTTGGCTTCCATAAAACGGTTTTCTCAAATAGTTGGCCGATTAGATCTCTGTTCAGCGTTTTAATCTTAGTCGCCACTCTCTTTCAATCTGACTTGCTAAGTTCCACATAGCCTTACCCGTATTTTGTCACACTTTATGCAACTTCTCAAGGAGTTTCAGGTGCGGAGACAGTAAGCACGTCTTCAACATCTCCGTCGAAATTCTCTAACGGCCTTCAAGATATTCACAGAGTCCCTAAGTTCAGCTTATAATTTCAGGATTATTTAATTCCGCGTGAATCCTCATAATGCAATTCACTCTCTTCCAGTGTTCCGGTTCTTTCCAGTCGTACATCGTATCCAGCTATCAAATGCCATTAATAAAACACAGAAACAGCAATCAGGTGAACTCTACTGCTTTTAAATATTCAAATGATTCTGAAATTTAAAGAATATACTAAAATTATAACATGTCTCTCAACTACCTTGTACATTGATGAAACGATTCAATTTGGTACACATTTTGAAGGACAATTTGATGGGAGGTAACTACAGTCTAATTAATATAGAAGGTGCATAATTTTAAAAGTGTAAACTCTCTTTTGGAGATCGTATTAAAAGAAAGAAAAGGTAAATGTGATGCTGCACTTATTTCCTGAAACACAACAGTATATACAAAACAGAGATGAAAACAAGGAGTCAAAGATAACGCGTTTGTTCGATTTGCTTGATCGAAGCTAAAGGCCACGTCAGCGTTCCAATATTTATTTTCATACATATTTACATGATGCAACATTTGCCGGGTTAAAGGGAGATAAGCAGACATTACGGTAAATATGATCAACTTAAAACAATCTGCTTCGCTTTGATATTTCACCTTACCAAATGTCAGGTCAATACGGCATACTCACGATGACACACCGGTTCTCGTTGGATCCCACAGTTAAACGACCTTGGTCCTGGTCAGCACCAGACGGATGACTATCTGGGATTACCAGGCGCTGTCTGTAGGTAAAATTCAATATCTCTCTGCAAGAACCACAACATTTAAAGTCGTTATCTCCTCTGACCGGATATGTATGCGGCTGGAGACCGCTTATAAATTTAATAATCGCTAGAAACGTTGTGGGTAGCCGGCTCAACTCGCCAAGTGTGTATGCCGCTTCGTTTTGCTTAAGTTTTCGTATGTCTTATTATCAAAACTGACTTACCACTAAAACAATAACACCGACAGATATACGGACGTGTCTCCTATTAGTATAGATTGAATTAGACTGCCTTATTTACTCAGAAAACGCAATAGAGATCGATGATATGAACAAGTATATTTACGTTAGATGTCCTATGTCACTGTTACACCGGCCGTTCTAAGAGAAGAGAAACTACACCGGTTCTCACTATAAATAGTGCGAGTAGACAATCACCAGGGAGAAAAAAGAAAAGTATTCTAACTGTCTAGCCGAGTGCCAGTCAGTTTCCTTACCTTTGTACCTTTTATGTTAATACACTTGTTATCTGAACCCAACCTCAACTTGACTTCTTTTTACTGTTGGACTAATTCACAACAGTTACCTTTTTTTCTTCTTACAATATTCCATCCTAATAAAATATTTTCTTTAGAAGAAAACGCATTTAACGTGAATATTAATTGTCCCGTCTGGAAAGTAATAACCGTTATTAAAGGATCTAAATAAAACAGATGTATTCGTGTTACAAGGAGGTTCATTCAATCTGAAGGATTGCACTTTTATGAAATCTCCACTAATTTTGTAAACTGCTGAGCAATGATTTCTCGTTGTTTCAATGTTTACGATTAAAAGATCACAAACCAAATTTGCACATCAACTTATATCTTCTATTCTGAAATTTTTGCGGTAGGATTAAAAAAAGTCATCGAGGAACCAAGGGTTCTCTTGCGGCAGCTCTATCATACGTTTTATTATTTTAAATGTAAAAAAATTGTTATAGATCGAACATAAATATTTTAGTGATTACTCCATAGTTGGGGTCTCGTGTTAACTAGACAGGCCTAATATGTTTGTAACTTTATGTTATTCTGTTGTTTTCGTAGTTCGTTCTTTGGGGCGGAGTAAGTTTATTGCGCCTCTACCGGGGAATGCCGACGGGGCTGCCCAGGCAATTTTTAAATGCCCAGAGTGCTCACCTCTCGAGCGCTGGCTTATCGAATCCCACTTTTACGACCTTGTGTCACATCTTACCTTGTGGGAGGTAGATAAATAAATTAGTTCGTTCTTACAGTATTACTTCAGTCCGTTATTATTAATACGTTATTTCATTATTTATTTTTTTCTAACATAGTTAACCCCAAACAAGGCAGGTCGCCACTGTAGACATAAAGGGCTACTGAGAAAAAAGAGTGAAGGTTTTTTTTTAGGGGGGTCAACCTAATTTAGGAGCTGCACAGCGAGATGTCTGTTTACATTAGTTTAAAATTCCTGCATGTCAATAACGTCAGAAAAGCAGGGAGCAGGGAGGTAGTTCCAGAGTCCAGCAGCACGAGGAAAGAAGTTTTGGAGTAGAAAGCTCTTCGGCATCTGGAGACCTCCACAGTGTATGGATGGGATTTGGTAGATTGTCGGGTCGGTCTAGTGAATTTACGTCGTGAGGGTACCAGAGGAGCAAGCTCATCAGAGCACAATCCATTGAAGTACTTGTAAAACAGGCACAAGGAAGCAACATTGCGGCGATGGGACAAGGGTTGGAGCTTGGTGGATATTGAACGACCTATCAAGTTGGCGACTTTTTTTTTGGACCTTGTCTAAAAGGGAGAGACTACCTCAGTTTGTTATTTTTTAATGCCTTAGTCCGTGATTCTGTTATTCAATTAAACCGTTATTCCGTTGTCATCTTAGTCTGTTATTCTTTTATTATTTTAGTTCGTTAGTTCGTTATTAAATCAAACTATAACAAGTTCAAATGCCCCAAATGATGATAATTTGCAATAATATCTTAAATAATCACCATTATTATTTTTTCAAATCCAACAAGTTAGAAAAAATGTATATTTACATGACAGAAGCACGGGTAGCATACAAAGAACTCGAACGTTTTTATTTAGAAAACATTTATTTCAAATAAATCTACAGACCAACCGTATACAAAATATAGGTTTCCGACGTAAAATGGCTCACCGAGGGTTAACATGTGGTAAAACTCTCATTATAAAGCCATCATACGCCAGTGCATGGAGTATTATTGACATATCTGGGTGGATGCACGATTTACTAGACTCTCCCTCCTGAACAAGGTGAAATATAACGTTTCGAACCTAATAGGTCCTACACTGTCTATCAAGCTCCAGTTCATGTCACATCGCTGCAAAGTTGTTCTGTGCTTGTTTTACAAGTACTCCCACGGAATGTGTCCCAATGAACTTAATTCATTTGTAGCCCTTTAACGAAAATACATCTGACCCACGCGACTAACATCAGCATCCCATCCTTCATTATAAATAGCCTTAGATGCTAGAAAATATTCTACCTTAGCTTTTGGAATTATCCGCCTGTCCACTGTTTACCCGACTGCACCAACAGTAAAATGTAAATTTAAAGTGAACTAGGCATATTTGTATATATTCGGTCAGCCACTGTTTCTTTTCATTATTTTACCATTCAGGCACTGTTCATTTAATAACTTTTAGTTTAGTAGTAACCACAATACCATATATACCTTATGGCTATTTTCACCTAAATCATTATGAATAATTTAAAATGTTTTCATTTATTAAAGATATGTGAAATTAGAAAAACACGGTTAGAGGACAACGACAAAACTTAAAGAGAAAGAAAAAATAATGAACCAAATAAAATCTAAAGTTGATTATTAATACGCTCTCAACTCTTTTCCTGTTTGTTTAAAACCGAAAACAAGCAGCTTAATCTCTAAGTGGAATGGGTACATATGTGGGAGCAAGGATATAGGGATGAGTAAATGGCGATAATGGTGTCATAATAATATAAAAGAAAAATGTATAGAGAGACAAAGGACAAAAATAAAAGTGTAGACTCAGCATTTTGGAGAATCCCTATCACCGAAAATTAACAAAACTAACTAGTTAATCCCACCTTAAAGTATTAAGGATAACATCAAAATAAAATGCCTCATGAAGTAATATATTCTCGTTGGAAAAATCATGTATTTTGAGTCACTACAAATGCTGTATACTGAAAGCATTAAGTTCTTCAGAGTGTCCACACTCTTCACGACATGGATGTCAACAATTGTTTTTCATGCAGCAGACGTTCATCCATTTATCATCTGTCGGAATCACTTTAGCTGCAAAAAAAAAACAAGTGTTCATTATATTCCCGGTGTGACCATTATTGTTTTCTCTCCTCTACGTTAGGCTTTTCGTTGAACGCTTTTTTGTAAGAAAGATCAATATTCCGAAAGAGCGATTTTTATGCGGTCGATAGATTTCTTGTCCCCTCCATTGAACGCGTAAATGGTAAAAAAAAAAGAATAGATGCGCTTAACGTGCGTCCATTTAATCTGCACGATTAGCGAGGAAAACAGAACAAATGCGATGCTATTTTACCTTCAGCGTGACAGAACAAAACTATGCTATTTTAAGCTAATGCGTGACATACAAAATGAAGTTGTATTTCAAACACACACAAAGAAACTATGAAACAGTTAATCATAACAGACTAAACGAAATTATTTTCAAACTTAAGCATGACACATCAAACGAAATGGCATTTACAACTTAAACATGATGCACCATGGAAAATGCCTTTTCAAACTTAAGCATGGCACATCAAACGAAATGGCATTTACAACGTAAACATGATACACCATGGAAAATGCCTTTTCAAACTTAAGTATGACACATCAAACGAAACGACATTTACAACTTAAACATGATACACCATGGAAAATGCCTTTTCAAACTTAAGCATACCACATCAGACGAAATGTGATTTACAACTTAAACATGATTCTCCATGGAAAATGCCTTTTGAAACTGAAGCATGACACATCAAACGAAATGGCATTTACAACTTAAACATGATAGACCATGGAAAATGCCTTTTCAAACTTAGGCATGGAATACAAAATTAAATCGTATTTCAAACATCAGCGTGACATACAAAAGTAAGTCCTATTTTAAACGTATGCATGTCATCCCAAATAAAATGCTATCTAAACATAAGGCGTGGCAGACCAACTTAAATGCAATTTCAAACTGATATATGAAAGACCAAAATAAATGATAGTTCAAACTTAACGATGACAGAACAACGAAAATGCTTTTTTCCAACTTGAGCATGACAGACAAAATTACGTCCATTTCAAACATAAGCGTGACCAACAAAACTTTAGTACGACACACGAAATAAGATGCAATTGTATATATAATCGTAACAGACAGTATATCATTTTATATCAAACTGATTAATTACAGAACAAAATAAAATGCTCTTTCAAATAAAAACCTGATATCCCGAAAAATATATTTAGAAAACTAATCGTGACAAACAATTTTATTTCAAACGTAAGTAAGACGAACCAACGAACATTCTTTTTGAAGGTTAGGCATTACATACAAAATAACATTTTCTTTAGGAAATAAGCGTTACATACGAAATACAGTGCTATCTCAAACTTAAGCATGGTAGAGCAAATAGAATGTAATTTTAAACTTAAGCCTGACAGAGGAAATTAATTGTAATATTAAATTTAGCCCTGACAGAGCAAATAAAATGTAATTTTAAACTTAAGCCTGACAAAGAAAATTAATTGTAATATTAAATTTAGCCCTGACATAGCAAATAAAATGTAATTTTTAACTTAGCCCTGAGAGACAAAACAAAATGTAATTCTGTACTTGGCCTTGACAGGCTAAATAAAAGGTAATTTTCAACTTAGCTTGACAGAGCAAATAAAAGGTCATTATTAACTTTGCTCTGACAGACCAAATAAAATGTAATTTTTTACTTAGCCCTGAGAGACAAAATAAAATGTAATTTTGTACTTTGAATTGACAGACCAAATAAAATGTAATTTTTAACTCTACCCTAGCATGGCAAATGAAATGTAATTTCAACCGTCATCATGACAGAGCAATACACATGCATTTTGTAACTGCAATTGTTAACTGTTGCCTGGCATACCAAAAAAACTTATATTTTAAACTTAAGCGAGTCAGATCTATCGACAGACAGTGTCTTTCTTCATGATACTCAGACACATGTTATTTTCGATGAGTCAATTAAATCAGCCCAATGACAGTGCAATTTCAGACTTTAGAGTGACAGACTGAATGACAGACAAAACTTTATATAGAGATAAAAGGACGTATCTATAGAAGAACAATGCTTCCCCCTTGAGTAAATAACCTCGCTTAATAATTCGCTCGTCTTCAGGAACGAATCGCGGACGGAAAGCGTTTCATTGAATACGGTTTGTTAAGCGCCTTTTTAGAATGTAGGGCCTCGCTGCTGCCGTCACGCAGTGGAACGGTGCTTATTTTCAGGGCTTAACCGACGACATAATACGAGGTTACACGCCAGAGCAAACACAACGCCGTGGAAACTAACGCTTCGTGGATTGAGGCGGTGTAGAATCGATTGGGGGGAGGGGTGACGACGGTTGTGGAAACAGGTGGACATTTTAATACAACGATCAGGGAACCGAGTAATACGCAAGGGAAAGCGATCCAACAGCGTGATATAAAGACACAGGGACAAAACGGTTAGATCGATGTAGATATTTCGAGACAGCTCAAGACAGATGAAGGTGAAACAATTTTTCAGAGTGACTCCCGAAATTTCCATCGATTAACTCTTTAATAATATTCACAATTTTACCTGCAATTTAACCATATTTGGGGCACCATAACTTAAGTGCATTCTTAACTTGTCCACTAAGTTTTAGTCATTGCCGTTCAATTATAAGCACACATGTAATATGTGGCGGAATTGATGATCTTGTGCCAGAATCGAGCGGAGGAGATGGCCCGGACTTACTTCATCCCCGCAGTAAGAGGGTCCGCCTTTGCCTGGCTTGCAGATGGAAAGGGAAATAAGTTTTGGCTTACTAGTTTTTGTTTAACGTTTGGAGTTTAGTCATAGACTTCTGCATTCCCTCTTTCAAGCTAATTAAAAGATATTTAGGTTTCTTGTAAAAATAAATAAATAGATTACAAAAAAAAACAAGTTCGGTTCAATTCCTGTAGAAGCATAAAAACTCTCTGTGTAACTTTGAGCTCCAATGAACGACAAATAATTCTGATCACCGCAGAAACTCACTCGACACTCGCTTTTCCCTTCTCCTGATGTGTTTATCTTTTTATTAGCAGATGTTCCTTCAGTTAATTTCGCTTAACCAATCAGAGAAAAAAAATAATCCGCTGGCTTACTATTTGTTGTCAAGGCGAATCCACGTATTATTGTGCAGCAACCAGTAGATTTGTTACTTTGAGGTTGCGAGTTCAATCCTCACTAGAATACTACGTAGAAAAATTAGAAATAATTCGGAAAGTCCCCGCTGTTGACACTGCACTGATTCTGGCTGTGATAGCTCCCTTCAGTTAAACAATTATCTGAAGATGTTACTTATAACCAGAGTCAGTGAATCCTCCTGGATATTTGAAGTCCTGGACAAGTTTGATTGATACCCCACCTGAAAAGTGTAGAATGGTGGGTGTTGAGAGGTTCAGGTGCATGCGTTTAGCTTTAGGAGCATTCAGGAACAATCAAACATACTAGCATACGTTCGACTACAGCTTAAACAAATCATTAAAAATTAAACGATTACAGTGATTACTGTCATATAAAACGAGTATCGTATCCAGAATGACTGGTTCGCTGGTTGTTTCTTAGAACCTTGGTTCCTCTTGTCATCATTCTTCCCACCTAGAGTTTGCCCCGTTGGTACTACGCAACTTCTATGTCGGAATAAGATATAGATCTCCCCTTCTCTTAGGAGATACGTTCTCCTAGGAATTACCTTCTTCTTCCAGTGAAAGGAATTCCAACGAATCAAATCTCGACTCTTTTTCTACCAACCAAAATTCTTCTTTCGGAGAGACAGTGTTTCCCATCTGTCGAATTTGTGCCACACTTTTCTGTAATGGAAAGCATATAAACTCAATCCATACTTTTCAGAAACGTATGAGTTACTTAATAATCAGTCTAAGTGTCAATGTTCTGTCTTCAATCCTGGATACTAGCGATACTTAAAAATAATAAAGAACTACTTAAACGGTCATGCCTGACGGAAGGACAACCAACTACCGCATGGATTAAATAAATGGTTCCGACCAAATGCACTTAAATAATGTCGGAGGTTACATCGGCCGACGCGTAGTAACAACTATATTCTAGATGAGTACAATAGACTAGATAATTCTAATAATACAAAATATACATCCTTATCTACAAAATTTCGAAACATAAATACAGATTCCCGAGTTCGACATTAACATTCCCGAGTTCAAGAAGATAAACCTGACCTGAGGAAAGTCGGAGGGTATATAAGACGAACTATTGTGAGAATAACATCCAATATAAGATTGTCGTCCGAATAGTCCAAATAATAAAGATTTACTTATGTTCAATGAATCGTAACATATTAAACAATAACACTACTTTCAGTGTTTCGGCATAATATAACTAAAAAGGATTGATATGCCGTTTAACAGACGTACGAAACGAAACGAAACCGATAATTCTTCTTGGTTTGGTTTTTTTTTTCGGGAAAAAGGACCAGCTCAAGTTCTGATGTGAAAACATATCAATCCTCAGGGTAGGGACGATGTTGTTTTCAATCAAGGATGTTTTCTTTGAAATTAGTTGCATGTTAACAACTAGAATCGCATAAAAACGGCGCCAAAATGTAATAATTTTATGAACACGTGGCTTGTTGTGAAGAAAAGCAACAAAAATAAGAATAAAGGCGGGTGAATTGACGAATCGCAGCTGCGTGTGTAAAAGTAAATTACCAGTAAATAATTAATGATGTGTTGCCTTTCGAAAAGCTTTCGTAATTATTCTAATCAGACTTTCACTCAACCCTTCGAGGTAAACACGTGCTGGTCTTGAAACGCTCATTTTTATTTTCACAACAACTAGACGAGTTTTGTCTGGAAACATTCACACGGATATATATCACAGATTATAATACACACACACACACATATATATATATATATACATATATATATATATATATATATATATATATATATATATATATATATATATATATATATATATATACATATGTTAGTATTTCATGTATCCACATAACAATTTAGGAGATATCATTGTTTTATGTATCAATTTTCAGTATTTACTTCAACAGTGTTCGATACGTAAGTAGAGCAAGGTAGTAAGCTATGAAAATATATGTATGGCAATTAAGCTACACAGAGGCTCCTGCGTTTCATTCGTGGGGGGAATCTTCAGGGTAAACGATTAGCCTGAAGATTCCACCGGGGGTGAAACGCGAGAGCCTCTGTGTAGGTTAATTACCATAAATATATTTTCATAGCTTACTATATATATGTATATGTATATATATATATATGTATATGTATATATATATATATATATATATATATATATATATATATATATATATTAAAAACATATATATATATATATATATATATATATATATATATATATATATATTAAAAACATAATACACAGGTATATATCTTCTGTTAATGCAAATAAAATAATTCGATTCATCAATTACTATTAGTAATTCACAATTTCTAACCAAATAATCGACAATAGCACCTCTCAGGCAAAAAAACAATATATACATAGTAGAACAAACCAATGTAATTTATAAGTTTCAGTGCCCTTTGAGAGAATGTATCTCCTCCAATAACAACACTAACTTTTACGTCGGCCACACTTTACTACTCCTTTCTGAAGACTCATCCTGCATTTTTCAGACTCAAGTTCAATCTGCCAACATTTGAAGCAACATAAATCCCCCTATTTGCAATTCAGACAACTGTTAGTCAATAAAACGAACATTCCACATCACAACCCTAATGTAAAAATACTGAAAATCTTAGACGACTTGTAAATAAATATTAAACAACCAACAATTAAACAACATTAATTATGAATCCAGTAAACATATTTTAAAGTGCCTAAGCTAAAAGAAACAAAAACACTCTACGTTTAACCTTTTTAGAATATCCTAAATTGCAAATTTGAAATATTGTAAATTTTTTTAAATATTGTCAATTTAAAAAATACCACGCACCTAACACGTGATCACATTCCCGTAATCTCATCACACATACGATATTTTAAAACGTTATAAATGTACTCTTTCTTTCTCTCTCTCTCTCTCTCTCTATATATATATATATATATATATATATATATATATATATATATATATATATATATATATATATATTCCTCTTTGCGTAAAAGCTACACTCTTCAGAAAAACGAATTCAGTTTTCTCAGATATCAGCATCCTAAAATGTAAACCATCAATAATTTCATTTAAAATATGATATAATTACTCCCACTTTCGATGAGGGTACTCAGTTGGTAAGGGACCGGGCGCCAGTGACTGACGCCTTGTTTCGAATCTCGTTTTAAGCAGACTTATTTGTCGTTTCAAAGTATAAACCCCTATCTAGTTGGTTACACTATCAACACCGTGAATAAATAATCAATTACATTTGGTATCGTTAGCCCTGTGGACTGAGTTACCAAGGTGTCATTGAAGGCAACGGTAGGTATTAGAGATCAAACTAATGTATATATATATATATATATATATATATATATATATATATATATATATATATATATATATATATATATATATTCCTCTCCGAAACTAAGATCCTGATTCAAACTATTGAAAGAATCTACCAAATGGTATCTAGATATGAGTTGTTTCTTATATTCAATAATACTTGCCTACAAGAGAAGATGCTGCATATATATATATATATATATATATAAATATATATATATATATATATATATATATATATATATATATATATATATATATAAATTTACAGATCAAAGTTGTGTCATACTTTGATTTATTGTCAGTGTGAAAGCAAAATAGCACTGTTTAAAAATTGAAATATTGAGTTTTATTTTTGTTCGAGAATTTGATTCCCATTAGAATCGATCTGATCAATATAAGATAAATGCTGTTTAAATATTATCACACGCACTCACCTTCACTGTTCGTCACTTCATTACTACTTTAACGTTTGAGAGGTAGAGGAAAATCTTGATTGAACACACGGATATCCATGTATCTCATATGGAAATTAAGCTCAAAGAAAACGCTACTTAGTTTCTGAAAACTTACTTGGTAAAGTAAAATCAATATATATATATATATATATATATATATATATATATATATATATATATATATATATATATAATTTTTATTACATGCAGTAATGTTATTGAAGTAATGGTCCTCTGAGGAGAAGATTCTATTTGAAAACTCATGAGTTAAAGACGCAGTATCACTCCTTGTTTTTGTACTTTAATAAAATCTGATTAATTTCTCATTTTATTATGTCATTCAATTAATATTATTGCTCTATACTCTATATTGAGCTTTGTTTTTATCCTGAGAGTCTACTGGCTAAAGATATTATTTATATCCTTAAAGTATTATCTTTCTCTCTCTCTCTCTCTCTCTCTCTCTCTATATATATATATATATATATATATATATATATATATATATATATATATATATATATATGTATATGTATATATATATATATATATATATATATATATATATATGTATATATATATATTTGTGCAAATAGAAGATAGCAAGTGATTGGGCACTAGCAAGTTTCTGCACCGATCAAATGAGCTGATCTGCAACCCGTCAATGATATTCGTGCAAGAGTATGCACTCGCGAAACTGTTATATATTTTCAGAGATTTTGTAGGTAGAACCCGGCAAAAAATGTCACTGCCACCAAGAGAAACATCAAATAAAGTGCGTGATGTAGTAAACAACGTTTTCTTACTTACTCAGCAGGATGAATCCATTCATATCATTTGCACAGAAATACCATTTCCTTTAAATTTCGTCTTCCAGATTAAGTCACGCAGATAGCTCTCAACTATTCCGCAGTGACGTGTATTCTGCATTCCTACATCTATACCTCTAACACTATTGTAACTGTAACCCTAGCCCAACGTATGTCTTTACAGAACTCAAAAATGTAGACCAATGACGTGTTCGTACTGAGCATAAATAGCAGTGCTATTTTTATTTGCAAAACTCATTAGTGGCGGGGCTCTCCTATAAAAAAACACTATATTTTCTTATATTACACGTGTAACATAGTGTGGCGTGTTCTTCGATTCCCATTGTTTGTCTGTAGTCCACTTCATTGACAGCATCCGCTTGTCGTCTCTCTGTTGTCGTAGTTGTGATGTGGCAGCAGTAGTTTCTAGCGTACCCTCTCACCTGGTAGCTGCACTAATCTATAACATAGAATTAAAAAAAAAAATATTTCCCAGAACATCCCTGTTAAATGGCGCATGGTCATTGATGTGTTATTCTTTCGCAGAACTGCAAGGTAACTACAATCTATGCATTGTGCGTTCCCACACAGAAGAGGGGTAAACGAAGATAGATGTTTAAAAGCAACAACTAAATATTATAAGCTCATTTGCCAAAGAGAAATACTTCCTTCTACACTTCGATACGTATGACTGCGAACTTCCTCTCATGATACACCTTCCTGTACACGTGGTTCTAGTTCTACCCTTAACTGCCAATGGCATTTTCATTCACTTAAGCTAAAACATGTGAAAAAATCCTCATTCTAATCATATTTTTTACATCCCTATATCTAAATATTGTTAAAAGCATACCATTTCACAATAACATGTTACACCACCATGTAACATCCATATGTAACAACACCTAGAAAAGTCGAAGTACGAGAATATTCATAGAGAGTGACAGCAGTGAATGTTGATGGAGTTAACGAACACTCGTTTAGAAATATACATGTCGTTGACAGAGTAAAAACCGAACGCGTCTCGACCTGTGAAGTGTTTTTCTTCTGTAATAAAAACACCCAAGCTGATCCACGGGAGACGTTCTCATTTCAAAGGTAAACATTATTTAATCAAGCTGTGAGAGTGGATCGATATTTTGACCTAACGAGTAATACAAGAAATTACGCCATTTTATATATCTGTATTTGTGTGCGCGCACATACGCGTGTTTGTGCCTGTAAGCTGCGTTTATATAAACAGAATTATCGCGCCGTGCAAAAGAGTTTCATAGAGCTACAAGCTAAAAAGAAACACGCACTCGGAGAGTGATACTTGACATAGTACAGATATACCTAAAAAAGTGAGAATAATGAACACACCGAAATTAAATTGATACATGCATTTAGAATTGCTGTGCAGTGACCCTATAGTAAAGCAAGGGTTGCAAAATCCAACCACACATCTTCTGAACCGGCCTTGCTCGAGTTCAGTGTTATAAAGAAATCAGAAATGACTGAATACAATGCCTTGATACGCAAAACAGTTTTATTATGCCAAATTGTATCTTCTCGTAGTTAGGGTCCAGTCTACCCTACTAGGTGATCCATAGCAAGAGAGTATATACACACACACACACACACACACACACATATATATATATATATATATATATATATATATATATATATATATTAGATTTCTTGAATGTGAGATGGTATATATAATTATTTCCACAATCAGACAATGCCGCAACCTACAACCTATGAAAAGAAATAAACCGGAAGTCCTAGACTATATATATATATATATATATATATTCAGAGTTCGGATGCAAAACGCGATATATCCAATTCGTTTAAGTTGAGACATAAAACAATAAATAGACGAGTATATTAAATCTAGTCTTTGACTAAAAGTCTATTTTAATTGAAAACAAAACGGAGTGATGTCGGTATAATATTATGTAACACATGATTTTGAGATGGGGTCGTGTGTTGAAATGTGACGCTTTTTGTAGTGATAGTTTCATAATTTGTAAAATGGCGTTTATCGCGGTTTACATTCGGACTCTTCATATATATATATATATATATATATATATATATATATATATATATATATATATTATAAACATTATTTAAGTGTTTTTCACATACAGACGACGTCGTTTCGGGCTCTCTTACCCTCATCAGTGCAAGTGGTCGCATAGGCTCAAACACAGTTCGTAGATTCAGGTTAGAATCATGAGACAAATGCTCAAAAGAACGCTACCGCGAGAAATCCACACAGACAGTAATTGAAATTAAGATAAACTCACACACGAGGAGGGGCAATCTCATTGCTGTCTACAGTATGCAACGCTCGAGCAGCATAAGTTTATCGCAGAAATGACAACAATCTTTTCAATTGCAAATAATGCTCTACTTTTAAGACTATTACATCTTAAAAGGAGGTTTTAACTATAAATACTTTTTGAAATTTTTCACCTACAGACTACGTCGTTTCGGGCTCTCTAACCCTCATCAGTGTAGGAGTAGTGGTTACAAGCGGTCGCATGAGCTCGAACAGGCTAGTATCACGAGACAAACACACAGGACCACGCGACCGCGAGAATATATATATAAATATATATATATATGTATATATATGTATATATGTATATATATAAATATATATACATATATATATAAATATATATACACACATATATATACATATATATATACATATATATATACATATATATATACATATATATATATTATAATATGAAATGAAGTAATAAAATAAGGTGTCAATCAAATTTTATTAGAATTCAAAGTTCAAGCAAAGTATCCTTAAGTCCTTAGCTCATGAGTTTTCAAAGATAATTCTTCTCTTCAGAGGACCATTACCGCAGTTATACTACTACAGGTAATAAAATTACGCTTTGAAAATATATAAAATTATATACACAAATACATAAAAATACATAACATCACACATATCAACCCAAAAACATACGTTTTGTTGAATCCATACAGTCCATCCAGATCATACAAATGGAGAAGCATAATCAGGAAAGACATTACTCCAAGTTATAAACAGCAGTCCATATACGTGAAATTGAAGGGGCCGGCAAAGTTATCCAGTCGCGAAATGTGTCAATATTCAATGACATATATATATATACACACACACATATATATATATACCGAGATCAATACTATTTTTATTTTTATTAAAGCTTTTATCAAGGCTGTTATCACTGCGACTATCGTAGGTATGATTGGCAGGCGTTATCATTGTCATAATCGGTTTTGTTAATGATAAAACTGGTAACACCAGAAAACTTCTCTTATAAAATGATCCCACTAGTATTGATCCCGGTATAATATAATCACAATTTAAAAAATATAATCACAACAAAATTCACTACAAATAATAAACCAAACATTAAAATAAAATAAATAAAATGCCAAAGTAGCAATTAATACCCTAAATTAAAATTATCAAACATTTTTATCCACATGATAATTACTTATTAGAATTAAAATAAAATAGGAACGACGGTTGTAATCATAATTTTATTCTCATTTTAAATTTAACTCACTTAGGCCGTCGCTCCATCTCCCTTCCTCCCACCACGGCCGAGATTGAGATCATCACAGCACAGACACGTGAAAAACCTCCCACGTAATAATTTGAAACACGACTTGTTGGGGTCCTCCTCCCTCCCCCCTCCCCTCTCCCCTCTCATGCCCGATGTCACCGTTATAGACAAAGCCCCAACTCTGTCCCCCTCCCCCTCCTATGTATTTTCAATTTTCAATCTCCCGTTAAAGTGAGGTTAAAATTTATGCCATTTGAATTCCTTCGCCGGCCCGATGAGTTGGTCGCTATTTGCACCAATGAAACAAAACTTGTTTTGTCGCAACTAATGGAATAAAATCAATATATATATATATATATATATATATATATATATATATATATATATATATATATATACATATATATATATATATATATATATATATATATATATATATATATAAAGAGCGAGAAGGGTGATATGTTTAGTTATTTATAAATTAATATATAAAAAGGTTATTAACCTCTATGAAATGTTCTATTTAAGATACACTTGCCTCTCTTTCTGTCTGCCTGTCTCTCTCCCCTTTCTATCATTCTCTTCTTTAGTATACAGGAGGAGAAAATATTATTTAGCTTAGTTTTTCCCAAAATGGATGTGTTTGTGTACGTTGTTCTCTGTGAGATGAAGAAATAATACTTTTTTAAAAATTTATTTCCTGGAAATTATTATTATGAGAATTAGAACAGATTTTTTCAAACATTACAGAATGTCAGAACTAAGGTGTATATTTCAGCACGTATTTTGTTTCAGTAAAGTGCATAGTAAAAAACTTTAAGGAAACAAACGTTGATAAACTCACATTTACTATAATCTAAATAGATAAATGTCATTTTTTAATTATTGATCTTTCATATATTACAGTCAACACGGCTAAATGTCATCAACATCAATTATACAACATGGTCCTTTTAAACACTGTATATATAGTAGAAAGCAAACACCTAATATATATGTATGCCTAATTTGAATATATATTTTAAACATGTGTAATACTTTAATATTTAATGTTATTTATTCATAATGGTATTACACTATTTTCGTATATGTATGTACTAGTTGTGTCTATATTAATAATAATTAAGTAAAGTAATTTTATATAAACCAGATAAAGTACAAAACCCTTTTTTAATATTATGATCATTAATTTTCAAGGGAAGTAATTAATAAATAAAACTATTATTTTTTATTAATTATTATATAAAAAACTGTGTTCTGAGGCTACGGTAGTCAAATGACATCCCGTAGCTGCAATCAGTCCTCCATGCTAGTCCCAGACAATATGGCAATGTCATGCGCAAGTTGTCGTAGGCAATGAAGTTGTTTCGCTGTACGTAGTGGTCCTAGTCCCGCCTGCTTGAGGTCAGCACGTAGTGTGCCCAGCAGATGTGTGCAGTGCCGTCCTAGTCGCGGTTAGTAGGCTTGCGAGCCAGTAACGACAAAGTCTAGTGCCCTCTGTGCGGGAGTGTCAGGGTCCATTCGTAGGACATGGCCTAACATAGACCATCTTTGTTCAGCGACCTTTGTGGAGAGAGGTTTTCCGTTGCACATCTCGTATAGTGCCTTGTTACTGATAAGTTTTTTTCGGCCAGCAGTGACGTGTGATGGAACGGAGGTGTCTGCGGTGGCACGCATCCAGATTGTCAAGCATGGCTTTTGTTATTGCCCAGCTGTTGCTATTGTAGAGCATGATGGGCACGCAGTACGCGTTATAGAGACGGAGTCTAGTTTTCAACGGGATCTTGGTTCGTCGACTCCAGAGTTTTTGCAATGAATGTTACATACATTTCCATGTATACTTTTTTATATTACAATAGATTTATATTACAGAATTATGTAATGTAAGTTATACAGTTACAAAAACAACTTAGATCTAGATTAGTACCCGCCATTTTTCTGCTTTCAATAGATAAAATAAAATAATATCCCTTTTAATGTAAAAGTAATGCATGTCCTCAAACAGATTACGCATCCTTTCTATATGATGCTTTTGAGAATAAATCGATACAGTGAGATAAATGGCGACCAATAGAAACCGAACGATAAATTGAACACGAAGAAGCAGGTCTGCTTCATTTTACCGCCAATTTTATCTGTGTACTTTCATGTACGATCATAGGTAGACAAAACGGAAGACAAAGAAAACAATATGGCGATCGACATATCGATAATTCTCTGTGTAAGCTATCGTGGGAATTTGTTTCCGAGGGGTAGAATATGTTTAACAACAAAGAGTATATTGATTGATACGAACGAAACGAGAATTTAAAAAAAAATGATATTGGTACCTGAAAGATGCAAGCGATGAAAACGAAAATAAGTAAATCAATAGAAATAATAATAATAATAATAATAATAATAATAATAATAATAATAATAATAATAATAATAATAATAATAATAATAATAATAATAATAATAATAATAATAATAATAAAAAAAAATAATAAAAATAATAAAAATAATAAAAATAATAAAAATAATAATTATGATAATAATAATAATAATATTTATAAAAGTTCATCAATAAAAAAAAAGAGTTCCGGGCAGATAAACAGGCTTTTGCTTTTTTCATGAATAGGACACCGTGTTTGTATCAAACTGGTTTTGTTATTATTGTTCGCGAAATGTTTTATCTTATTGTACTCACAGTTTCTAGCTCTTCCTCTCTCTTTCTCCCTCTTTTTATCTACAGCTTTCCCTCTCTCCCTCTTTCTCCTTCTCTTTGTGTATCTCACAGTCTCTCTAATACTTTTTCAGTACATCTGCCTTTATCTCTGCATTACTCTAGAAATTATCACTTCTTTATTTTCTCGTAATATATATATATATATATATATAAATATATATATATATATATAATATATATATATAAATATATATATATATATATAAATATATATATATATATATATAAAGAAATAAATATATATATATATATATACACACATATATATATATATATATATATATATATATATATATATATATATATATATATATGCAAGCGTCATTAGAGACCACGGAGTTCTCTCTCTTCACACTCTTCCTTGTCAATTTCTCTACGCGGCGAGCGATTCTTCGGTTTTCGGGTGTTAATTAAATACTAACAACAAAATCCCCTTCCCCGACGTAATTATTGACTTTAACAACCCTGCCCAATACACACCATCCACATATAAAAAAAACCCGAACAATAACCCTAATTTGCTCAACTACCATAGTAAATGCCTCCCAAAATATAAAACTACTTTAATAAAAACACCTCGTCCACCGTGCACATACAATATCTTCACCCAAAAAATATTCTACAAAGAACATACCAATATCAAAAAATCCCTAGTAAATAACAATTTCCCCAACAGAATCGTTGACCAACAAATAAAACTATATCTAACCTCCCTACACCAACAGAAACAGACAGAAAAGCACAATAAAAACGACACTCTTACCTTGTACTATAAAAACCAAATGCATTCTAACTACAAACTCGACGAAAAAGCTATAACTAACATAATAAACCGACACACTAAAGCCACCGACAAAAAATTAACTAATAATTTACTACACAAAATTTAAAACCTCTAACTTAATAATCAAAAATAATAACACTACAGAAAACATACGTACTGTATTTGTTCCGATGCCCATTCGAGAAATGTTTCCCCAAGACCCAAACAGACAAACACAGTACTTATATTGGCCATACAACTACAACCCTCTCGCGACGCCTTACGCATCAGTTAAATGATAGTAGTGGCATCGAGCGACACATTACCACACACACGGGTTTTTACCCTGCCTAATAAACCGGTATTGTCCGGGCTTCGGGTCCGGATTTACGCCGGTCTATCGGTTGTTCATTCTGTGCAGTTCTAGGAGGTGCATCCTCCCAGGTTTTGCCTTCTCACCCTTTGAGAAGTGGTTAGTTTATTGCTAATCGCCTGAGACGCCCCTACCGGGTAATTCCGACAGGGCTGCCCAGGCAATTTTTAATGGGCAAGACTCTCAAATTCTCGAGCGCTGGTTTTTCAATTCCCACTTTCCCGACCTTGTGTCACATCTTACCTTGTGGGAGGAAGATAAATAAAACCACACACAAAAAAGCATAAAATCAACCGAACTAAGACAAATATTAACAACTAATACTAAGATCATACATAAAAACAACTGCACCAACAGACTAAACATCTTCGAAGCCCTACACATAAAAAAATTACAACCCACAATTAATAAAATAGCATTCACAACTGTCACTAACGCGCTATCAGTCTGTAACAATTAATAAATAATAATAATAATAATAATAATAATAATAATAATAATAATAATAATAATAATAATAATAATAATAATAATAATAATAATAATAATAATAACAATATAAAAAAGAGAAAAAAATAAAATAAATATATGAACAAAGATATATATATAGGGATATACGCCCTGAAGAGGAGCCGCAGAGCTTCTGAAACAATTGTTGGATACTCAAACTATGTTTATTTTAATATATATATATATATATATATATATATATATATACACGTAGGTAAAATATTAAAACTAATTGGTCCCCCGATTTTATAAATCGGGGGACTTATGTCCGTCCGGATTTTCCCCCGCATCCATCTATTGAATTTCTCGGAAATTTTGGATGAAGTTGTAATTTTGGTCAAGTTAGAAAGAGACCTTCTCCGATTTGTGAAAAAAATCTGGTTAGCCCCCCAGGCGGTCAAAAGGCCCCGAAATGGCAAAAAATGACATTTTTGTCCCCGATAACTTTTCATCCATCCATTCAATTTCTCTGAAACTTGGCCAAAATGTGGAGGCAATTGTTCCTAATAGAAAATAAGTATCGCTGACATTGGAAAACATCTTGTTCGCGCACCAGGGGGTCAAAAGCCCCAAATATGGCATTACTCTTTTCTCCCAAAACGTTTGATCCATCCATTCCATTTTTCTGAAACTTGGCCAAAATATAGAGGCAATTGTTCTGGATATAAAGTGCGCATCCTTGAACTCAGTAAAAGTCTGGCTCGCGCCCCCAGGGAGTCAAAGGGGGTTCAAAAATGCCCCAAATGTATTGCATTTTACACTCGCCACATCGAGTCACATACAGAGGGGTACCACGCACGCGCGGCTTGTTTAATATTACTATAAGCCCCTTCCAAGTAAAATTGAAAGTTGAGAACTGTCGGAAAGATTAAAAAATAAACATTTACCTAAAAGCTTCAGTTCAATGATCCGATCTTGTCGTTGAGTGCTATTGAATGTTTAGGTGTCTACACTCGCCGCTTTAAGTGTAAAAATCACTTACTTTCTCCGTTATTACGTGACAATCTTTCTGTGGCCTAATGGGACTAGGTGAACGCCTCCAGATTCAAGATGAATCTGTGAACAGAGTTCGCGCCTTATGACCGTCTGAGATTGTTATTTCCGTGTTCTGATGAGAGCCATGAGCTCGAAACGACGTCTTACGTAGATAAAATATAAAAAATAATTATATATATATATATATATATATATATATATATATATATATATATATATATGTCTTTAGGTATTTAAATATTTAATATTTATTTATTAAAATATTATTGTTTATCACACACAAGGACTGGGCACTTTCGAGTAGCTTTAATAACAAGCAGTACTAATAGCTATATTTCGTAAGATCACTCTAGCTGCCTGGTAGATGACGGTCAAGTGTCGCTATTTACAGTTAAAGTTACTCTATATTTACTAACTACTTGACGATGGCACTTTGGTTAAGATCTCCGACTACGAATCAGTGGTGATTTGTGTTCGGGGTTCGCGCCCACCGACCGTCGGGAATTAGTTCCTAGACTGAAGATTGCGTTAGCATGAATATCGATGTCTCTAGGTATTTAAATATTTAATAGTTATTTATTAAAATATTATTGTATATATATATATATATATATATATATATATATATATATATATATATGCATAACAATATTTACAAATAAATATTAAATTATTTATTTTTACATTCGCCGGCGTTTCTAAGCTTTCGCTTACATCAGTGTAGGAAATTACAATTTCAGACTGCCACAAAGGGGCGAACACGTTTCACAGAGTCCACTGAGACACCGCACGCTTTCGGTTTATCCCAAGATCATCGGGAAGTATCATGTTATACTGGGGATACTAAGTTCTATTTTTGCCTAAATACAGTTGGTAGTTTACAGATAATCTAGAGCAAGGGTGGGCAACCTCCGGCCCGCGGGCCACATCCGGCCCGAGAAGGTTGAGCGTCCGGCCCGCCACCCTGCTAGGCTTTATTATTGCAATCCGGCCCGCGAACCTCCCAGTAAAACTCATATCATTTTGTGACATAGACGTAAAAGTAGGTTTCAATTAAGATTTACAGTGGGATAAAAATGTATGAATATCAGCGAGCGATGATGCATGTATATTTCATTTTCCTTTAACTATTAAGAGATAAAAATAGAAAAAGAGAAAGAGAAAGGCAAAGAGGAAACGTGAGACGAAGAAAGGGCACGAAACATAGAACCTATGTGAGGTGTATCAAAACGAATACTGGATCAACTTGCTACTTCCCCCGTCATAATTTTTTATGATTCCAAAATGGCTCATCGTCGGCGCCTTTTATAACATCACATACAGAAGTCTCCTGAGAAAAAATATCAGATTTGTAGAGTGTTCAATGTAATTTTTGTACAATTTATTCATGTAAACAAAATATAGTAATTCTAGGATTTCGTTTTTCACTCTGGCCCGCGATCTCCTTCCAAAAGTCTCATCTGGCCCTCACTCTGAAAAGGTCCAACAAACGTTATCGGAACCTTGCTTATAGCTAAGTGACAATCTTTTTTCTTTTTAAATATCCCCGAACAGTGCTTAACTTTAATTGCTTAAAGGCGCTTTTATAACAATGTTTATAAATAAATTTTCATCTTTTAAAATAATTTATCATTTCATTATATACACATATAATATTAGCAGCTGATATAATATAGTGGGTATATATTTTCAGCATTTACTCCAACAGAACTAAATACGTAAGAAATGCTAGTAAAAGTAGTATATATATAAAAATATATAGTATAAATATATATATATATATATATATATATATATATATATATATATATATATATATATATATATACAGGGTGGGCAAAAATAAGGGTCCTATTTTTAAAAATTCATAACTTTTTTATTTATTGATTTTTTTTAAATTTTTTTTTAGAATAAGTAAAGGACCCCTTCCGAAGCAAGCATGAGCCGTATTAGCCCTAAGGAACGTACCCTCATTTAGAAAACATTATTTTTGCTTAAAAAACTCAAAACAGTGTAAAAAAAAATACTTTAGTTTTTGTAAGTTTTAAGAAGTGTTTTTCGGCTAAAATTTGTTTTGTTTATTTCAAAAAATCTCGAAAGGGTCAGTCTACACACACATAAAGTTTGGTGAGTTTAACTTTTATTTTGTGGAAGTTATTCAAATTCAAGTTATTCAAATTTAAAGATAGGACCCTTATTTTGGCCCACCCTGTATATATATATATATATATATATATATATATATATATATATATATATATATATATATATATATACGGCATGTAAATTACACAGACGCGCCCACATCACTTTCCAGCAGAAAATCCTCAGGTTAAAGGCGCGGAATTCACATTAGCAATTGTTTGTTTTATATCTAATTAGCGTTTAGTTATGCTTACTAAACGATAAGATTCGTAGTTATAAGTCCTGGATTAATGTTCTTATTTGCCAATTACAAGTCCGGCTTAACATTATCTAAGACCTTTTACTCTTGTGTGTATATTGTTACGGCGCACGTCCGTGTTAAGTGTGTCAAACTAAAAGGTGATCTTATTTTAGCACGTGCAAGACTGGAATAAAAATATCTTACTTCTGTATGTACTGCACACATAGCATTTCGCGCCCGAATCACATGTTTGCCTTTTCGTGTTACTCAAAAACTCAACCGAATAAGTTAAGAGCTATTTAATAAGATATAATCGATACGACTTTGATTTGAGGACGCACTAGACGTTACCCTAAATAGGGTTATTAACCCATTAATGTTTATCGGCCCTTTTAAGTGGGCGATACACCGGAGAATAAAGTGGGCCTGCTTTGATACAGCAATTAGATTATGGTAAATCGATCGACATTGATAAATGTTCGAGTATTTGGTAAACAGTTGCCACGTTGGTTAATTTGGTTGTAATTAATTGCTGGAAGTACGCGTAAAAGATTGTAGATAGTTTACTGAATATGCATGTTACATTGAAATAATATAACAAAAACGTCGTATTTGTTACTAAAGGTTAATAATTAAAGGTATGAATATATGGTCAGCAAATAAACGAATGTGTGCCTATCCCTCTATATTCTCTCCCTCTCTCACTGTGCCCTCTCTTTCTCACTCTCTCCTCTCTCTCTTTCTCTCTCTCTCTATTGTTTTGTGTCTGATGTTCAAACTGTCTGACCAGCAGAACAATCATCTTCCACGCTGATGATTCTCAGATAAAGATGAAACACACGTGTATGTAGATAAGACTTTTAAAATATTATGATAATATTTTTATAGCCCTGCTATGGCGGGGCTTTTAAGAGAATTATAATTAGGTTGTCAAATTTGATGCGTAATGTGAAGTTCCGTTCGACCGGGCCGTTGAACACTGTTAATAACAGCCTTCTAGATATAGCCGCTTGCAAAGATATAAATAGACCTTAAGTTAAAATGCTGTCTTGGGTCTGCGGTTAGAACCATCTTCCCCCACACTGATGATTCCCAGAAAAGAATGAAACACATGTGTATGTTTATAAGCGTTTTAAAATATTTATCATTATATTTTTATAGCCCTTTTAATGCATGGACGGGCTCTTTCAAAGAATTATAATTAAGCTGTAAAATTTGATGCGTAATGTGAAGTTCCGTTCGACCGGGTGGTTTGAACACTGTTTATAACAGTTCTCTAGATATGTATGTGTGCAAATATATAAATAAACCTTAATACCCTTCCTTTCAACGTGGCTGATAGGTAAGCCGCATTGTTCTTGTCTAAACAGACCAAATTTAAAATGTTCGCTTGAGTCTAATGTTCAAAGCGTGTGACCGGCAGAATAATATTCGTCTACACTGATGATTCCCGAAAAAGGATGAAACACGTGTGTATGTTAATTAGAATTTAAATATATTCATCATAATACTGTATATATATATATATATATATATATATATATATATATATATATATATATATATATATATATATATATATATATAAAGCTCTATTTTGATATTGAGCACTTTTTATAAACCCGGTTGAAATTCTCTGGATTACCACCCTCTAGATATTTTTCACCTGGATTATATATATATATATATATATATATATATATATATATATATATATATATATATATATATATATATATATATATTAGAAACCAGAAAACGTACTAGACAAGTAATGATACTTGCAAAAGTATATTAAAATATGTACTTTTAGAACAGTAAAGATTAAGAAATATTTAAATTATTTTACAAAAAATAAAATTAAACTTGAACTTATGTAAATTTATGAAATATTAAAAAATTATAAACTTAAAAATAAACAAATTAAAAGTTATATGTGCATTTGAACTTGTCCTTGGGTATATGTTTATTTATTTACAAGTACAGAATTTACTTTAAAATACTTATCTGTTCACTATAAATTTTAGAACATACTTGCTACGCGTAAGTGTGAGTGACGTGGGTAGTATTTAGCTTACTTTATTTTTATGCAAATAAAGTTTTAAAAAAAGGTGTGAAGCCGTTCGTTAAAATTCAGATTCATCAGATTTTTGTGAAATTTTAACAATAGACGCTTTTAATAAAGTTTTATGAGTCATAATATGAGAAGAATATTCCATCGGTACACTAAAAGAAACTCTTTACTTCCTCCACCAAAGTACACACACCAGCACACACACACACACACACACACACACACACATATATATATATATATATATATATATATATATATATATATATATATATATATATATATATATATTAAAAATGAAAATAAGAAAAAACAAAATTATTGATATATTCATCAACGGTTCGTCTTTATTTCATGACTTCCTTAGGGATTATTGATTTCGGGAAATGACACAAAACTACTTGAAAAAGTCTGCCCCGTTTGTAGTGTAAAAATAATGTTGTTTGGGGAGGAATGTAACATAACCGTTAGAATTTGATTTGTGTACTGCGTTTATGAAATACATTTCGTTTTCCGTTTTTTATTTTCGATTATGTCTTAACATAATTCACATGTTTAATATATATATATATATATATATATATATATATATATATATATTATCATAGTCTACTTCAAATGAGGCAGGCCGCCACTGTCGACGTAAGGGGTTAGAGGAACAGGGAGCAATGAGGTAGTTCCAGAGGCCAGTAACACGAGAAGAAACCTACTGGTGTAGAAAAATATCTGGCACTTGGGGACCTGCACAGTGAGTTGATGGGGCTTCGCTGATTAGCGGGTTGTTCTAATGTATTTACACTGATGGGTCACTAGAGCAGCAAGTTCATCGGAGCACAATCCATTGAAGTTCTTTTAAAAAAGGCACAAGGATGCGACATTGCGGCGATGGGACAGGGGCTGGAGCTTGGTGTATAGTGAGGGACCTATAAAGTTAGCGACCCTTTTTTATCTTTTTTATCTTGTCTAAGAGGGAGAAACTAGGGGATAATGTACCATTCCAGATGTGGCAGCAATCATTCATGCATTGGCGGATGGTGGCTTTGTAGATATATAGGATAATGTCAGGTGTGAGAATTTTATTAGCACGCTTGAATGAGTCCACGTTCTTTGCAGCATGATTTGCAATGTATTCGAGGTATAGGCATTTTAAAATGTTACCACAGGTTTGATATGTGATGTTGTTAATTTTAGGTTGTTGTGTCTGTATGTAGATAGCTTCGTAGATGCCTAACGTAAGCGATTTTGTTCTGTGATGCAATCCAGCGTTGCTGAATTCAAAATCGTCAACGACTTCCTTGAACAATGCCGAAAACTTTCTCTGCGCGTTTCTCTACCGTCTTTTAAATATTCTCGTATTTCTCCAGCTTTTCTGTTCATTTTCTTTTGATACTTGTTGATTCGACGAAGAATCGAAAACGTTCGTGAAACCTGTGAAACCTATGGAACATTTATTAATTTTTATTGATTTTAATGCAAAAAAGACCATCAGAAAAATTCAATGAATAAAAAAGCCATAATAAAACAGACGAATTCTGTTATCTTTAACAATGTTAACATTAATGAGAAATTGCTGTCTAATAACACACACAATATATATATATATATATATATATACATATATCCCGAAACAGTTTTTCATGGTAAACAACTGATGATCCCTTAAAATAGTGTTAGAAACTAACTAATATAATAACTGTAAAAAATAAATTGACTTACATGAGTGATTTTCCACTGGAAGACTTGGGACTATAAGTTTTTTTTAGTTTTTTTTTTTAGTTTTTTTAATATAGTTTTAATGGTTGAGAAACTTCCGAGACTATAATATATATACGTATAATCATATATATATATATACATATATTTATACATGTGTATATATATATATATATATATATATATATATATATATATATATATATCCAAATGATATCCGAAAAAATAAAAAATAAAAATAAATAATCTATTCTACTTCTACTAAAGATACAAACTATTCCTTAAGTTTTGTCTTTTTTATCGATTAATTTTGTCGTTTTCTCTATTAGTTTTGTTCTTCTGTTCTAAACAATAAAGAGAGAATCAAAAGAGAGAGAGAGAGAGAGAAAGAGAGAGGGAGAGAGAGGGGGGTAGTCTCGTCTTCTTCTCATCGATTAATTTCCTTTCAATTCTTTCACCTAATAAATAGGAATGTAATTGCGAAGCGATAGCGAGCGAACTCGACAAGCTGAAGGTTCAATCTTCAGTACGGTAGATACTAAGAATACGATTACGAATTACTCAAGACGTCTACCCGGGCATGGTTGAGGGTAGGAGATCAGGCTCCTCCCCGGAATTAAATAAAGAACTATGTTAGAAATACTGTGCAGATTTCCAAGTTCAACATAAAGATTCCCGAGTTCGACCAGACGCACCTGAAAAGGTTGGTGGTTCTGTCGGCCGAAACGTTGCGAACATAACACCCAAGATGAGAACAGTGGTTCGAATGATCTAAATAATACATAACTATCGCTTATATTACCCGTCCTTACACCTAGTAACTGTGTTCCGAAATTAATAATGATCGTGTAATTTATTTAGAAGGGAAACAATATACATAGAAACGTATACACATATACAATTATACACACACCTAAATTTATGTAAATATAATTATAATATGTTATATGGTACCACCATTCAATCTTGTGGTATGCACGGCTTTGTGAGCAGAACAAAGTATTTTGAGAACACATGCAGCCTTATCTCGCATAGTTTTCCACATAAATTCCAGCTTTCAGTTGAACTATGGGTTTAAAGAAGTGGGTAATATGACCGCTACACCGCAACTCATCGTTTTCACAACCAACGGGAAACTTGGTGTGAATTACAAACAGTGCATCCAATGATGCATGGTCGAACCTGTTCCTCTTGTATGTGTGTATGTGGGAAAGAAATTAACTGTTATTTCCTCCGCACGTATGGTTTATACCAATTGTCCTCATGACACACATTGCTGATTGTTCCCTAGAACACCTGGTGATCTCTGACAATGGCCGTCATGAAGATGACGGCATCCACGTTGATGCGGTTCTGTATCAACGATTGTGAGATACTGATAGTGACTGAATTGTGTGAATTTGGCTGGCGATTCGTTAAAGGCGAGACATCGCCGCTAGGGACTTACTACAACTTACGACCTCATATGCGCAAAAGTCTTGGCTACTTCTAAGAAACGTCGACTCTAAACAAAAGTTAAATATATATTAATTAACTGCCATATAACCAAGGGCGCCCAAATGACTCCTGCGTCTACATATATGTATATATATATATATATATATATATATATATATATATATATATATATATATATATATATATATATATAAGTTACTGCAATATAACTACAGACACTCAAATTACTTATGCATCTTTATATATATATATATATATATATATATATATATATATATATATAAGTAATGTTATGTGTATGTCTGTATGTATTTATGTGTGTATGTGTGTACGTATATTACGGTATCACAGTCTGATATTTGATCTGAGAGTTAGACTAGCGTCAGATTTCAAATCAACATCTTCGATCCGGTGTATTTATCGTCATCAGAAGTTCTGGAATATTTATTAACATATTATTCAAAATTAAAAGTACCAAAAAATACATTAGAAACAAATGTTCCGACATTTTAATCTTTCTCTTTCCGTTTTAATATTGTCTATTGTAATCCGAGCGAACAACATACTTATAATATGTTGTACCTTGTAGTATCACTAATATATATATATAATTAAATGAGAAATGAATCCGATTTTATTAAAGTTCAAAAACAAGGAGTGATCTTGCGTCCTTAACGCATGAGTTTTCAAAGAAAATCTTCTCCTCGTAATATCACTCTTTGTTTTTGAACTTTAATAAAATCGGATTAATTTCTCATTTAATTATGTCATTCAATTAATAGTATTGCTCTATACACTATATTGAGCTTTGTTTTTATCCTGATAGTCTACTGGTTAAATATATTATTTATATCTTTAAAGTATTATCTTACTTTCTCTCTCTCACTCTCTCTCTCTCTCTATTTCTCTCTCTCTACATATATATATATATATATATATATATATATGTAGAGAGAGAGAGAGAGAGAGAGAGAGAGAGAGAGAGAGAGAAATATAATACTTTAAAGATATAAATAATATGTTTAACCAGTAGACTATATAAGCATATAAATGAAGTTCAATTTTGGTTTCATAGTCAAACCACTCTAATGTAGTAAACATTTTATTTATAATTAAAAATAAAACGTCCCTTTCTTTCTTTATTAAACGTATTAAAACATCATTAGGTTAAAAAGACAACATGTTTTTGTTTGATCGGTTGTCTGGTTAATAAGCGTTCGCCTTCAGTTCAAATATTTCATGCCATATTTCAGGGTTCGAATCTCACAGAATATTATTTTCTTCCTACACTTTAGTAGTTATTACATAACCAATATCAATCATCATTATACACCTGATTTGTTTAATTCTGAAAAAAAAATGAATCTAAATATAGGCCACCATATGACTAATTATGCCTGGCAGTTGTGTTTGAAAATTAGTAATGATCAGTTAATCAGTTTACAGGTGAATCCTGTATATACAAATATATATACACATACACATGCCGAACTTTATATAAATAGAGATTACTTCCCTTAATGATACACGCAAATGTATTACGATTTATAAATAAAGATATTGGAATGAATCCACAATGCGTTATATTATTTTAAGGGCTTAGGCTAGGGGTTAGAGTTAGGGTTAGGGTAAGAGAATGAGAATTAAAACAGCAAAAAAACGGTAAAAAAATTTCTATGAAAGGAATTTTGATATTTGATTAATTCGCGCCATTAAACCTACGACAATAAAATGTTTGGCTTCACAATGTTTAAGAGACAAAATTGAGCTTATTTTCTGGCTTAGAACTGCGTTCTAAAATTTGTCGGTCGGTTTGTTTTTGCCTACTGCATATTTCCTAAAATCGTTGTATCTGTTGATCGGGCTGTCACGCTGATAGTAATGATTTTGGTCTGACAAGCCTAATTTTGAAATTATATTTTCTCTTATAAGTTTACGCTCGTTTTTCATATTGCATTTCACGTTGTATTATGTAAAAGGCTTTTCAGATACGTCTATGCTTCTCTTTAAGAAGCCTGACCATCCGTTGGTCTGTCAAGTTTACGTTTAAACGATTATTTTGTTTAGTCCTCTATGTTGAATTTCCAATAGCATTTTCATTGGTCTGTCACGTTTTATTATAAAATAAGGCTTTTACTGAAGTCTATGTTTCCCTTTAGGAACCTGAGCGTCCGTCGGTCTGCCACGCTTAAATTTGAAACATATTTTCTTCGATCTGCCAGGGTCAATTTTATACTAGTATTTTTGTTTTGTATATTAGAATGCATCATGAAATATAAATTGTATTACTGCCCACTGTTCTTTTTCATGCTTTGAGCGTCCGTCTGACCGTCACACTTAAGCTTAAAATATGTTGTCTGGTCTACAATGGTAAATTAATATTAGCATTTTTACTTGTCTGTCAATCTTCATTATGGAATAGGATATTTAGATACGTCTATGCGTCTCATTAAGAGGTTCACACCATCTGTTCGTGGGTGACACTTATATTTGAAATATTAGGGGAGTTTTCTGCCATGCCTTGTCACGTTGTATTATGACATATAATGGGTTCACGTTTCTTTTTTAAGACGCCTTGACCGTCCGGCGAGCTGTCACGCTTAAGTTTGAAGTGATATTTCGTCGGTCTCTTATATGGTTATGATGGCCGCATCTTACAAATTACCTATTGTCATGAAAAGTAAGAGACAATCAAATTGAAGAAAATGTCTTCTTCAAGAACGAACGTCAAACTCCTAATGTCTTTTGCAGCGTATTTTGGCTGGCGGTTATACGCATGAATCCCTTCACAATCCGACCGGAACAGCAGCTAAATTCAAACAGATAAAAAAGAAAGAGAATAAACGCACAGGAAGTGTGTGCTCTCTACGCTTTAATTACTCGAGCGTTATAAACAAAACTACAAATAAATACAGAACACGTATTATAACAAACGCATCATATTTAAAACGATAATTGTTATTTTCGTTATTTTAATGTAAAATATTAAACTGAGAAATACGGTTGGAAATGCCCCATTCTTAGTTCAGACTCACGAGTTGTCGCAATGTAATTATCAGTGATTACTCATTGGCAAACACGGATGGTGTTCTCTCGAGTCTAAATGGCAAAAAGCCTGTACAGATTTCCATAAGTCTCCGCTTGTTTCGAGTACTATTGCATATAAATCTTGCAACAGCCGTTTACGATTCAATGAAAGGTATTTGGCTATCACTGGGATGTTTGTGACATAATGTTTCGTTGCGTGTTGGTATTTCTCTTTTAGATCCTTTTGTCCTCCTTGACCATTCACGGGCATCTTCTGTGGTACCAACCGATTCTGGTACCAACATTTCTCTGGTTTTGCCAGTTTGTTAACATATATATATATATATATATATATATATATATATATATATATATATATATATATATATATATATATATATGCAAATGTTGTTGAATATGACAACCAGCTTATGTCTGCATATCCTTGTGTGGATTCTTCTAATTTGACGAATAAGAGTCTTTGTTTGGCCAAGGAGTTTGCTGACGATTCTGCCATAACTATAGTTGTCGCAAGTACTTTCACTTATAGTTATTGCATATTCATCAGTTAATACCCTGGTGTAGCAAAGACCCTGATTCGGTAAATTGAAAGGAGATACACAAGGATATCCAGACATAAACTGTCTGTCATATTCAACAACACTTGTATTATAGAGAAAATGCTGCTTAATATATATATATATATATATATATATATATATATATATATATATATATATATATATATATATATATATATAACTTCTTTGTAAAATGGTAGGAAAAATCCCCACAGAGTGCTCGATTAATTAAGAATTAAAGTTAAAAATTAAGAGTTTTAATCTTGAATTTCCTCGTGTTTTAAATCTCAACGGTCTCATTACACTAAATTTAAATTTAAACAAACACACACAACACACTGAGCAAATAACGCGTCCCAACGAGAGTGTCATGTGACTTCACATTTCCAAAACAGATGACAACAGAAGCTGAAGAGAGCCGGATGGGTAAGACCTTCCGTGCTTGAAACCGACGGTACGAATGTTGTAGTAATTTTTCTGTACCAGAATAAATAAATATATATATATATATATATATATATATATATACATATACATATACATATATATATATATATATATATATGCAGCCTAATATATATATATATATATATCTTTATATATATATATATATATATATATATATATATATATATGTATATATAAATGTAGGCATATGTTTATATATTTGTATATAGAGAATTCAGTCCCTCATTAAAACAATCATGATGAATTTCGGAACACAACTGCTAGGCGTAAGAGATTTATGTGGGCTATATTTAGTTTTATTTAGTTTCATAATAAGGAGTCTAAGAGAGTACAGAAGCCCTCCAGGAAAATTCCGATACCTCTTATTCTTGTGAAATTTTAACGACAGGTATGAGACATGAATTAATAAATATTCCTTAAATGTAAGTTTCTTTGATGTATTTGAAAGGTGTATTGTGGTACATAATGTTGGCACATCCTCCCATTTGAAAATCCTAATATTTAAGATGTGCATGCAAGTCTTTCGATAGCCATTAGACACCAATTAAAAAAGGTTCCCTGAATTTTAATTTCGTCTGAAGGCCGTTTAAATTTTAGACATTTTCTAAAATCATAATCATGTATGGATTCTGATCAACATTGGAATAAGGATTCTAGACATCAGGTTTAGTATCATTATATCTTTATTTTAATCATTTAATGGGACATAAAAGTGGTGCAAAAATTATTTTCGAGGACTTAATTTGATCTATCCTGAGATGGGTATTCTCATCGTATAAATATACGCAGGTTTTATCACTAGACTTGAACACTCGATGCCGTCTAACTGCAAGCACCAGTGACAGCTATTTTACCGTAGTGTCAACAATTTCGCCAAGAGGATTTTATAGAAACATTAATGTGCCTTTTATTGAATACACACGTAAAAATAGCATGCTATACAATTATGTTTTTGTTTTGGTATGCCATACTTACACGTGTTTTCTCAAGTCGAACACTGGGTTCCTCAAAATGTTATGGAGTGGAAATATCGATGGATATTGATCTCGTTACGTGAAAGTAACGGTACATTTAAGTAAAATGACATGAAATCGCAGAAATGGGTTCTTATGATTTTATTATCGATTTTACTTTGTTCGTCAAAATAAAGCGTCTGTTTCGGCTGAGAACGTTTAAAATATGTAAGCGCATTGTGTCAGAAGAGGAAAAGTTGAATACCGGTTCTTTTTGTATTATTTGGATTATTCGGACGACTCAGTTGTTATATTGACAAAGTTCCGGTCGATATAACCTCTGACATATTTAGGTAACATTCTAATCAAACTTGGAAATCTTTATGTCGAACTGGGGAACCTATACGGAATCTCAGATTAATTTGAACCCATTAGTTAATCCATCGGATAGATTGTTCTTATTTCGTCAGTCATTTGTATTAGTTTTATTTTATTCTTTGTTATTGAAACATTAACTTTTAGAACGCTTTCACGTAAAACTGACTATTTATCAATATAATCTTCTCTAGATTTGGATTAGAACACAGTAAGAGCATTTACTAACACTAAATATATATATATTTTGCTCTGAATTTTCATTGAGCACTCTCATAAACCCGGTTTCAACTTCCTTCGGATTCATACCCCCTGGATATTTGTTACAAGTTAATTATATATATATATATATATATATATATATATATATATATATATATATATATATATATTTTTTTTTTTTTTTGTAGTGTTGCAGAGACGATATTGATATAATGATTTTGTTTGGCCCACGGCAAATGAAACGGACGGTAAAAAATACATCCCACAGAAATGTTATGATTTTTGGAAATGTGAGAAAATTAAAATAATAAAATCAAACATGGTTATTGGAATATAAAATCCAGCTTACTTGTATATATATATATATATATATATATATATATATATATATATATATATATATATATATATATATATATATATATATATATACATATATATATATATATAAAGAGGTGTACTAAAAGCGAACTTTTAGGAAAGGTAAAACCTATTGTGAAGAGTATACAGCTCAATATCTAGGATAGAGTAGGTAGATATGAAGAAGAATGGAAAGGAATTAGAGAAGCAAAAGCCAAATCAAAATTCAATTCAATTGCTCAGAGCCAGATATATTCCGCAAAAAGGCAATTTATTCAAGTTAAATTTTCCTTAAGCCAGGCTTTTCAAAGATCAACATCTTATCATCAGAGGAAGTCGCTGGGATAGATAAGTTGGCAATGGCCAAGATTTAAAATTTGAAAAAAAGATTTTGATCTTTGAAAAGCCTGGCTTAAGGAAAATTTAACTTGAATTAATTGCCTTTTTGCGGAATATACCTTGCTCTGAGCAATTGAAGTGAATTTTGATTTGGCTTTTGCTTCTCTAATTCCTTTCCATTCTTCTTCATATATATATATATATATATATATATGCGCGTGTTACTGTTTTGTATATTTAGATGATTATAATCTGTCAGATCATAAAGGTAACAACCTTGGAAATAGTGAAAAAGCAAAAAAAAAGAATACCACAGAACCATGATTTGATTAATTATTTGCCTCATATACGGGCGTCATAAAGAATAGCATAATGTATTTACAAAGTCAGTATTGAAATATAAATGTATTGGTACTATTAATACATCCGAAATGCGAAGTAGCAGGGTAGGAGACAGGTTTTGATATAAAATATTGTGCAAATAGTGGTAACGGTAGCCGTTTTAACATGAAATTATTGGTTAGTTCTGTACCGATTGTAAGTAATATAACCGGGGATGAATAGTAAAGTATACGGAAGGTTGTGGAAGGGTGAAGATCTTAAAAAAGGCGTTGTACGATGTGGTGGGAACACGTGGAGTAGAACATGAGTATGTGGTTAATGTGATAGCAGTAGAAATTTGGTGTTTGCGCTAGAAGAGATGGAATAAGAATAATGGATATGTAATAAGTTGGTAGTGAGTGGTTTGAAGAAAGAAATGCACAAATAATCTGTGAAGTGTACATACATAGATTGCTTATACCGTAGTCAGAATTTGAAAGAGACGGGTCGCTGTTTGATATGATGTGTGGATAATGAGATCAAACTCTCTTTCATTAAACGCTTTGATTGGTATTTAGTATGTATTCCCTTTGAATTGTGAAATGATAAACTATATCAAATAACAATTTGAGATGATATTTTGGATTAACATAATGGATGCCGTAATACGAATAATGAATAACTGTTGTATGCAGACGTGTATTACGTACTTGACTATGTTTGTCGGATGAAATTACGTCAGTCGCATAAATGTACGCGCACATTAAAAAAAGCAATTATAAATATTGTTCGCATATATTTTATATGGAGGGTTCATCTGGAAAATGATAGACCAGGCAAGCAAATCATCGATTTGCAAAATTCCATCCGCATCCTCTTGTCGTTATTGGTAATGGCTTGTAAAAGACGTAGTCTTTTCTAAGAGCTTTAGTTAGGCAAGAACGTGCAAGTTATGTTAAACCATATCATGAATAAACCGTGTTTGTTTAGTGGTTTTATTTATGAATAAATATTATTTTTCTTCATTTTATCTTGAAAATTATAACAAAGTACGTCAAAAGAACTAGGCAAAACCAACTGTATGAACTCTGTTCTGTACGTTCCCGGAGAGTGCGTTCACTTATTATTAGTTTTATGTAACGATCAGCTGCCGAACGTACAACACAAGCATCAGCGAAAGTGAACTGTTTGATGTTTTGTTCAATTAAACTATCGCTACGAACGGAACCCATTGCCATGATTCTTCCGGCACCAAAATTATTCGATCGGTCAAAGTTCTTACGAAAATAAAATGATCTGAAGAATGTTTGTTTCACGTCACTTTCAGAGAACTCATTTTTATTAATCTACTAAACTGGCGTGGAATTGATGTATTATTTATATCAAGTACTATTTAAGGTAACCTTATATGTATACTTTGAGTCTTTTTCCGTTTATATTATAAGATATCTTATGGTTGATAAATAATGTCCCTACCACACTGTTACTTTGTACTAGCTGAACCTACTCGGTACTGTCCGGGAGTTTTTATTTTACTTTCATTTATGTTTCGCTTTTTTGTTTTTCTTAACTATGGTTATTTTTAGGGTGAGTAAACGAATTATTTTTTTAAATCGTATTTTAAAAGTTGATTGTAATTATTACGATATCGTTTTGTTAGTCAATTATTAATTGAACCAAATTATTGTAAATTAATAACTAATGTTTCAAGGTGTAGGTGTTTTATTTAAAATGTAATCAGCTGTAAATAACTTCTAAAATAGTAAATGTTTAAATATAAAAGGATTTGTTATTAATTTAAATACCAGAAATTGCTTTTTATTTGACAGGTTAAAGGCTATGAAATTGCTTTAAAATTTTGGCGGGTGACAAATTAATATTTTCGTTTATCAACTTTTGAAAAAAAATATTAAAATGGCTGACTTGTTTACAAAGGACCCGAAATGCATTCTGATGGATTTAATTCCGTAATTAAACTATGATTTTATATAAGATTGAAAAAATATAGAGTGTTATTATACGCTTTTTATTTATTTGTTTCTTTAAATAATTGATTCATAGTAAAGTAAAATAATTGATTCATAGTAAAGTAAAATAATTGATTCATAGTAAAGTAAAATAATTGATTCATAGTAAAGTAAAAACAATGTGTGCATCACCTGGCAAAACCAGACATAAGAAATGGGAACCACATTTTATTTAGACATTAATTAGTTTTCGTGGTGTCAACGAGGGTAGATTGTTAAAATTGTGTATATAAAATTTGAAGATGAAGAATCACAGGTGTTTCTCATTGACTTAATGGATCTGCTCACGAACTAGGAAATCAGTCATGCCACCTTAAATCCGAACGTGTATGTAGTTGTAAACTAACTACTGATGCTTTTCTGATAGGTAGGAAACCAGAATTGCGACCCTATTATAGGAACTTTTGTTTAATTTATCATATGAAATTCATTGTTTACGCTAAGTATTTTTCGGCTTTAAATAACTCGGAATTAGTTTGCTGTAAAGTAGAAAAAACAAATAACGAAGACTTAACTAAAAAAACAAATCGTTAAAAAAACATGACGTAAATTAAAAATGCTTCCATTAACCCCAGAAACAATGGATCTCCAGCAAGGGTTGCGTAATTCTCCACCGCACTTCTCATGAACCGTCAGTGCTTACTTCCAGAGCAAGAAGTCCCGGGTTAGTGAAAACAATGCCGGAATAAACAGATAAAGTCTGGTGTGATTCCAGAATATGTATTCACCAAGGCTAGTGGTACAACCTAGGTTTGAAAGTCTAGCTTACTATCTCATCCATAGATGGAGTGGGATATATGGATACATACCTTTTCCAAACCTTATTCGTGCAAGTGATTCAGCAACCACGATTGAACTAAAACCCAACAGCCCGGACCCGATCCGTGCTAGTAGCCATTACACCACGCCACTTCAATTCGTAAATGAAGTCGAAATTAAAATAATTTAGACAGGTAAGTATATCTACTCGTACACAATATACGGTTTTTGTTTATGTTGTTTTGCGGTTATAGAAATTGTTGTTATAACCGTTATAAAATATCGAATTAGTTTCAAATAAGGTTTAATATTTTCAGAAATGTAGTGGCGCTGATCAAATTTTCCCAGGATTATATTTTGTGTAAGTAAGGCCCAATAATCGATCCGAAATATCGATTACGAGGATGCAAATAAAAACAAAGCGTTATAGCAAGATCAACACAACTCTTGTCGAGTAAAATGTTATGGGTAATTCCATGGTCGAATTGTTTTCGTATTAAGTCGTTTTTTCCTAATAATATAATGGGGTCGCGCTGTGTGTCAATAAGTAGCAAGGAAAATATGTTACTATACAAGTTTTACAAATAAAATCACGAGATAAAAATGCATGCATGAAAATGCATATATGTAATAATAATTTGATAATGCATATATGTAATAATAATTTGATAATGTATATATGTAATAATAATTTGATAATGCATATATGTAATAATAATTTGATAATGCATATATGTAATAATAATTTGATAATATATATATGTAATAATAATTTGATAATGCATATATGTAATAATAATTTGATAATGCATATATGTAATAATAATTTGATAATGCATATATGTAATAATAATTTGATAATGCATATATGTAATAATAATCTGATAATGCATATATGTAATAATAATTTGATAATGCATATATGTAATAATAATTTGATAATGCATATATGTAATAATAATTTGATAATGCATATATGTAATAATAATTTGATAATGCAGTGTTTATCATTTGTATTTTTTTAAATACGGCAATACATAATTGTTTCACAGAAAATAGTTGTGAGTCGCTAAAGTCATCCAAGTCGAAGCGAAAATCATGTTTCTGTCTATTCATAAATCATATGTAATTGCTAATTTATTTATTTCATTTATGTTTGTATTTTTCATTTCTTATTAAAAAATATAATTCGTGTTTAATTTTATTTATTTAATCATTTAATTTTATTTATTATTTTCTCTACAAAGATCTTTCGTCCAGCGAAAAGCATAAGTATTTTTTATTACATAAAAAAGACTTATCAATTGAAGTTTAAAAAATACCGGAAAAAATCCAATAGAAATAAAAAGAAAAAAAGAAAACGTAAACAAATTTTTTTTCTCGATAATGATTCTTGCAGATTATCAAACTCAATCTACTGGTCAAAGTGTTTCAAAAGGAGATTCTTGCATAAAAAAAATATTTAGCTGAATACCATTAAAACAATGATTCATACATCATAATCCATTTAGCTGAATACCATTAAAAACGGGGTCCATATAACTATATTTTAATTTAGTTACATACTCGAAATTAAATGCATTTATTATCCGCTAATATGATATTAGTCAACGTTGTTTAGGTGCAATCAAATTAAATATAATTACGAAATAAGAATAGTTAATCAATAATAATTAAACCAATAATGAGGTCTGTTTATTTAGTCCTAATTTCTAGCATAAAATCTTGGTAATTAAATGCTTGAAGGTGGATAAAATATCACATATATATATATATATATATATATATATATATATATATATATATATATATATATATATATATATATGATTATTTTTTATTTATACAGACATGTACACAATCTGCGATACTGCGATACTGGAATGTCGATGTTATCGATCAACAGCTGAGATCTCAGCAGACAAAGTTAGCATCCGATCTTTACTTCAGATCATATTTGGGAAGACAATTCAGTTGGAATTATTTGGATTCATATACTGTTGATGTTTACCTTACCTGGAGTATATATATATATATATATATATATATATATATATATATATATATATATATATATATATATATATATATATATATATACATATATATATATATACAATATATATATATATATATATATATATATATATATGCATATAATATATATATATATATGTGCATATAATATATACATATATATACATATATATATATATATATATATATATATATATATATATATATATATATATATACAGGGTGATTCATAAGTCACTTAGCTATTTATTTTTGAAATTCTACAGTTAAAAAATACAGTAATACAAAACAGAAAGTTTATTCAACAAATTCATTCATGGGAGTTTGAAATTACTTCAAATTTTCAAAATGTACACCTTCGTTCTGCATTCTTTTTTGCAATGAATTTACGACTCTTTGTAGAATATTTGATTAATTATTAAATAAATATATATAGAAACAAACATATAAACGAACAAATTTAAAATAACAAATAGCAGTAATTAGAGAGTAAGATAACAATCATCAAAAGTTCATAGTATGTTTGTGCTTCATATGGTAATCATTTTACAAAGCTAAGTGAAGTGACTTATGAATCACCCTGTATATATATATATATATATATATATATATATATATATATATATATATATATAATATATAGACATAGATTGCAACTATTATATTTTCATTATACAACATAAAACTCTATTTTACAGTTATTACTTGAATAGTCTAGACAACCAGGTGTTCGTTTTGGATCAACAAAGTTTGACTATTTAAAAAAATAATTAATCAGAAAAACTAGAAACAAATCAAAACGTACTTTTGAAAAGATTTTTAAGGTCGATTTTATGCTGAAACCCACGTGTACATTATTTCCGATGTATTTTCCCTATAAATCTAAAACAGTTACCTATCTTAATATTGCATGTCTAAAACAGTTCTAAAAATATACATCTCTTAAAAAACAAAAACAAAAACCGCAAAAATAAACAACCATACAAACGTAAGAGAGATAATTTATTTAAAAAAATGTAAAAACTTTTATGTTACCTTGTTTTTATGTTACCTTATATTATTTAACATCAATTTGTTATTCGAATGTACTTTTTATAAATATGAAGTTTATTAACTTTAGTTTAAAGGAACGGAGTTTACGTGTAGATTATTGTTCTGGTTTCACGTAAGCCAACATTTAAGGAATGTGAATGGCAAATGATGCATGCAGTTCTGAATGACTTCAGATTGTTTATTAATTAAATTATCTGTAGATGTTATTATGTAATACGATTCGAAAATGCACAGGTTATATTTAAAAAAATTTCTGACGAATATTTCTTGCAGTATCTCTATATATCAATGCTGTTTTCTTGAATTGTAACTAACCTTTTTTGTGTTTATTTTATTTTCCAGGTAAGCCATTTGGATTATTATAAATTACATCACAAAATAAAACCATTCCAGGAAAAGGTAAGTTCTCTTTCTAATTTTCGTTCCTGAATATTAAATGGATATAGTACTTTTTCCTTCTTCGGGTATGTTGTCCTTCGTGCCATTCTCACTTCAAAATTCGCAATGATAAATATACAATCTGAAAATCCCTCGAACTATTTCTTAAAACTCTAAACAAGAAATAACCTGTAGCGCATGCACTACACGATTCTAATTCTGTCATTATTTTGTTAATAACTATTCCTAAACAAATGGAATATATACAGGTAGTTTCATCAGGCCTAACATTTCTAGTGCTTATATCTAGTTCTCTTAGTTTCTTTTTCTTTCATTGTATTCTCCCTTCAACTCTCTTTCTTATATACAGGGTGGGCCAAAATAAGGGTCCTATCTTTAAATTTGAATAACTTGAATTTGAATAACTTCCACAAAATAAAAGTTAAACTCACCAAACTTTATGTTTGTGTAGACTGACCCTTCCGAGATTTTTTGAAATAAACAAAACAAATTTTAGCCGAAAAACACTTCTTAAAACTTACAAAAACTAAAGTATTGTTTTTTACACTGTTTTGAGTTTTTTAAGCAAAAATAATGTTTTCTAAATGAGGGTACGTTCCTTAGGGCTAATACGGCTCATAATTGCTTCGGAAGGGGTCCTTTACTTATTCTAAAAAATAAAAAAAAAATCAATAAATAAAAAAGTTATGAATTTTTAAAAATAGGACCCTTATTTTTGCCCACCCTGTATATATATATATATATATATATATATATATATATATATATATATATATATATATATATATTTAAGAATGTATACAAGAGATTCAAGGTGAAAATAAATAATCTTTCGATACAATATTTTTTAAAACATCAGAAGTTCAAAGCAAAGAGTTGCATATCCGAACTCTTCAATATTGCATGAACACCGGTAATGTAACTGTAAATATTATCGGCAACATTTTGCTTTGAAAAGTAATACACATATATACATATTTGTGTATATATGTATTGATTTTCAAAGTTAAATGTTGTTGATAATATTTACAGTTACCTTATTTGTTTTAATCTTCTAATGAAAATTTTGTCGTTGAAAATCCATAGATTTAGGATATGAAATTCCTTGCTTTAAACTTGTGATGTTTTTATTAATATTTAATCCATACAATTTGTTATTCTCATTTTTCATCTCTTGAATTGATTGCTCTATTTAATATATTGAACTTCATATTATCACGATATATTATTATTAAACGATACATCGCTTATGTGTAATTTAATATTAATATTATATATATGTATATATATACATATACATATATATATATATATATATATATATATATATATATATATATATATATATATATACATACATATATATATATGTAAAGAACGGGTGTATTTACTATTTGTCCGGCTAAAAATCAGAAACTACCAAACATACACTTACACACGTTATATTTTATGATTTAGTATGACCTCGGTCAGGTTATGGTAACAAAAAAAACATAAGTTTAGTTAAGCAAGAAAATGGGAGTTTTCATTGGAAATCAAGTTAGAGTTAGAGGTACCTGTACAAGAAATGGTGGCATGGACTGAGGTACGTGGCAGAGAAACTAGAGTGTGCCCGCCTTTTTGGAGTATGATCTCAAAGTGATCTGACCTGTGCTGTGTAAGCTTTCAGCACTCTATAGGAGTTCGTCGGAGGGCGATGTTCATCTTGATGAACTTTCTGTTACTTGCGATATGAATATATCAAATCCCAGGGCAAATATAAGAGTTATTTTTGTTGTTCTTTTAATTATTTCAATTATTCTAGACACACAGAGAATTCGAAAAAGAGATTGACCTCTATGCGACTGCTAGTGAACCACTATAGCTATTACATAATGAAGGTCGTGTTTGAGTGGAAAGTTTGATGATCAAGCGTCAGAGACTTACACCAGGTGGAACCCACGAAAGCACGTGATTTCCGTTGGATGTTCTCCCTCTCTCGTAGTTGGCGAGATTTTAAGCAGAGAAAACGTGTCCAGCAGCTTTCACGAATTGGGTGGAGTGGAAACGCACGCGGTGTGGCTGATGCAGCGAGATGAACTATCCGAAACTTAATCTGCCCGTCTTTATCTCTCTTCTTCACGCTTATACATGTTATCTCTCTAGCGCTTTTTTATGACTTTTCCTATAGATTAAGATTTTATAAAAACATCGGCGACCGAGTGATTGTATTCCAGAGGCGATCAATAACCGGGTGTATAACGGTTCATACACCCGTGTGTAAGCCCAACTATATATGAAAGACATAACTATCGACGGAGCAACTAATTATGACGTGCAAACTATACGAACTTCAGCTGTGTACACTAAGAATCTGACGATATTTTGTTACGGTCTCGGATCAAATAATTGACCCTGCCGTTGTGTTATATGTGCATGTTTAGATATGAAATGAGATCTAATGATCTACAATATGGACTCATTTATTTGTATTATCATGTTATCATGTGTTAGAAGAGAGTGCATATTTGAAACACTGTAATTAAAGTAGCAGTCAGTGTCGAGAAATGGTGGCATGTGCGAATTCAAAGAAAGAGGAGAAAGGGATTTTATTTTTAAATCCCGTTCCTAGATGTATTAATAGACTCTAAGCAATAGACGACATTAACATATGAAAAAAAAATGCACAAATAATAATCGCAGCCCCCCAATTATCACAATGAATACCCACAACATTATAAAATAGCTATTAAAAAAAAATTGTCCATCGCTCACATACAATATCCTCATCTAGAAAAATAAACTAACCAACATAAACCAATAACAATTTTACCAATAAAATAGTTGATCAACAAATAAAAGTATATATAAACTCCATACACGATAAAAACAAAAACAAAACCCATGGCAAAAAAAAACTTTCCACCTTTACTACAAAAACAAAATGTACCCTAATTACAAATTTGACAGAATAGAAATATTTAACCTTCACTTAACGATGCACTAAACCTATCGTACAACATGAGCAAATAAATACTCTGTTATACAACATTTAAAACGTCTAATTTAATAATAAAAAATAATACCATTAAGTCAACCCTACGCAAAACAAACTTCATACACGATGAAAACAAAAACAAAACCCATGAAAAAAATGACACTTTCCCCATATACTACAAAAACCAAATTTCACCCTAATTACTAATTTGACAAAAACGTAATACTTTACATTATACAACGATACACTAAACCTTTCGTACAACACAAGCAAATAAATACTCTATTACACAAAATTCAAAACGTATAATTTGATAAAAAAAGCATTATTCAACCCTACGCAAAACAAACTTCATACACGATGAAAACAAAAACAAAACCCATGAAAAAAATGACACTTTCCCCATATACTACAAATACCAAATGCACCCTAATTACAAACTTAACGAAAAAGTAATAATAAACATTATACAACGATGCACGAAACATATCGAATAAGAAAATCAAACTAATAATCTATTACACAAAATTAAAAACGTCTATTTTAATAATAACAAATAATAACTCCATTAACTCAACCCTAATCCAAACTAACGTAATATAAGTTCCTATTCCCCATTGAGGGATGCATTAATACAAACTAAGCAGAATAAATAAATAATACCTATATTCGACACACGACAACAACTCTCTCCCAACGGCTTACATAGTATTCATCCGACACCAGCGCAATTCAACGCCAAATCTCTTCACTAAACCAACAACTACAGCCGGTCGATATACGACAAATACTAACAGCTTACAACAAAATCAGACATAAAAATAAGTGCATACATCGATTAAAAATACTACAAGCAATATTAATTTTTTTAAAAACCCAACCCAATGTTTACAAAATAGCTTTTAATTCAGGTACTAATATATTAAACGTAATTAAAAATAATAAAGTAATAAATATAAAAATATAAATAAATAAAATAAAAATATTAAAAATAAATACATAAACGAAAGTAACGAATACAGAAATACAAACACAAATAATAGACGCAACCATTCTTCCAAAAATTCACATAAAAATTATGAAAATACAATAAATCGTCTTCCTAAACAAATACAACATACTCATGATTACGACAACGAAGGTCGAAAGTGGTAGAGTAATAGCTGAATCAAAGACCACTCGGAGACATAAGATACCGGCTACCACCGGAGACCAGAGAGCTTGCTTGACGCATCTCGAATATCACTAAAATAAACAACAAACGCGAAAATTCCGTGTCAATCAACAACGCTTGCTTGATTAATAAATTGCTGCCTAAATTGCCACATTGAAGTGGAGAGTGTGTGCCACCCGATATCGACTTGCAAAATCATGTTGGCTGATGACTCCTATAAAGCACGACATAATGGGGTGTGCAGGTACTTTCAGTGGACCATCTGTAAGAAACTGAATATCAGGTGTAGCAGCAGGCCTTGGGAACATCTACCTGAGAGAACTGTGGGGAATGAGACATACACCATCCATTATGACAATGAAATCCCCCAGCTACCTATCTGGAAAACGCAGCTGTCAAGCCTGTCATTGTCATATCGAACAAGAGAGAGACAGAGGCAGCTTTGGTTGAGGTCAGTGTCCCTAATGATGGGGACCTAAACAGAGCTGAAAGGGAGAAAATAACAAAATATCAGGGTCCAATGTATGATATAAAAAGAAACTGCAACCTCAAAGAGATCTCCATCATTCCAGTTTTCATAGGAGCCACTGGACTCATGAAGAAGAACTTGAAAAAGTATTTCGCAAGTATACTTGGTGAACTAAGGGCAAGAGAAATCAAAACAACTGCACTCAAGGGAACAGCCAAAACCCTGAAAAGAGCTCTCGGTTGGAGTCTGTAAATAGCAGGTGATCGTATGGCATTTTGACGAATGCCCCGTCCCCAGCAAATTAATGAAAATAAAAAAGGGGGAGCACACACTCACACACACACCCATACACAAACACACACACACACATATATATATATATATAAATATATATATATATATATATATATATATATATATATATATATATATATATATATATATTAAATAAATTTTTCGTGATACAAAATTTAATAACGGCGAGGAATACGGACGTTTGGGACATTTTTGGGAGGGTAGAATGAGATTAAACAAATATAAAAACGAGAGAAAACGATTGAAAAGAAATTAATTAATGTACTGAACCGGTTTTCGTCCACACTCATCAGAGTAAAACGTGGAAGTGATTAAATACGACTAAAACCTAAAAAGATATTGTAATGAAAACTAGTGACAAGTTTAGGAGAATTAAAAAAAAGAAAAAGAATTTCTCTCGTTTTTATATTTGTTTAATATATATATATATATATATATATATATATATATATATATATATATATATATATATATATATGCCTTTCCTATGTTTATGTTCGACAGTGTCGAGCATTCGGATCGAGCTCGACTTAGAGCAGAAACGTTTATAGGAAATCCATTGAGGTATATTCTGCAACAAATCTGCAGGTCGGAAAAAATTATCATGAAGATGAATGTGTATACGCGATGTGTCACAAGCGGATCAGCAGAATCTATTAGCCTGCCAGAAAGGATAATACATGAAAATGTTATGTAATATCTGTATCAGTATGCTTATACTTTGATGGGTAACCTTGCCAAAGTTCAATCGAATCGGATGTTATGTAGATTTATATTCAATATCTGAACTTAATTATTGTCAAATAACCGTGAGAATCCACCAGATGCCGAGAAAGGTGAAAAGTGTTTATTCTCTTTTTTTCTCGCTTAATATTCTGGTATTTTAAAAATAAATTTCATACGTGAATTTGCTCATGTTCGTTTCCTTGCATACTTTTAATATTCAGTTGTTGTTGTTTTTAATGAAATGATATATTTAGTTTGGGGCTCTGATTGATCAGTAAACAACTTTCAAGTTACTTTATTTATCTTTTTTTCTTTGGTTTTTTATTTTATTTATTTGGCTTATCTTGAAAAGGGCTTGTAGCCGAGATATTGCTGCTGATATGTCTTTTGAAAAAAATAGTCAAAATAAATAAAAACACATATTTTTTCGTGCTAAATTCCCCTTTCTCTGTGTATTTCTCTCAGTCTTTCTTACTCACTCTCTCTCATCTCTGTCTATATCTATCTCTCTCTTTATTTCGCTCTTTCTCTCTCTCTCTCTCAATATATATATATATATATATATATATATATATATATATATATAGAGAGAGAGAGAGAGAGAGAGAGAGATAGAGAGAGAGAGGGAGATAGATAGATAGATATATATATATATAGATAGATAGATAGATAGATAGATAGATATATCTCGCCTGTAGTAATGGTTGAACCTTACTCTTCCCAAACTGTTACGTGTGCGCGAGGTACCTACACATTCTCAAAGTAGAAGAAACCTGAAAATCGTGTTATTAGTAATCTAACCGTCGCATCCATCGTTGCCATGAAATAATTGTGGACCTTTATGAAGTCCTGCTCATGATCCTGGAATCTATAACTTATTTTCTAGTTTTTTTTTAATTGCCATATTTTAAATTTCAAAGATTTAAAAGTAAAACGTCGTTTTTACTGTTTATAGATGCCCGACACGAATGTTGATCTTACGATATAAATTTAAAAAAATCTAATTAAGTATTCTCATAACCGTTCATTCTATAGAAGTATTTTTGGTATAATTTTTTTTTTTCAACATCTTATAAACTTTTTAATATTAGCCTTACCATCTGATGTAGTTTAATGTCATAATCACGCTTCCCCGATGAAGGTAGTTCAGAAGCAACTCTTCAGTAAAAAAATGGATATCTAATAGCCAAGTAAATAACATATGATATTCGTTTATTATCGTCCTTCTTTCCGGAAAAAGTATCCAACGATGAACATCGGCAACCATTGCCCATTGAGAGCTGACAATATCTGCACATCCTTATTTAGGGGACGTGTAACATTTTTTGCATACGTTTAATATTCAACACAGTCTTTGCGACAATGTTATTTAATATTGCCAAAACGTGTTAAGGTTCTGCGATGGCTGTTAAACGTTGACAGATTCTTTATATAGCTTATATCAGCTGAGGCATGTGATATATTGGTCACAAGCGACTGAATCTTGTAACTCAGACAAGTAAAAGAAAATTGAAAGGAATAATTGTATCTAGACATCAGGGAATTGGTCAGCCGATCTCATTTAATAACCTTTCCAACTATCGGGCAATTTAGGAAGGGGATAGAAAAAAAGTCATTTATTTAACCGGCCAATATGAAAGAGTTCCGGATAATCAATATGTCGATTTAGCGATGTTTTCTGATTGGAAAAACAGACACCAGACACACACACACACACACACACACACACACACACATATATATATATATGTATATATATATATTTATATATGTATATATATATATATATATATATATATATCGAGAGAGAATAAGAGAAAGAGAGAGAGGGAGAGAGAGGGAGAGAGAGAGGGAGAAAGGACGTGGTTATTATTAAGAATAAAAAACAAAAATGAATAATAGAGAAAATGAAAGGTTCGTGCTTAAGTCACAGAAAAGCCAAAATATTACAACAAAATAAAAGTATTATCCGAGCAAAATAAATAAATTAAAATATATAAGTTATATATATATATATATATATATATATATATATATATGCATATGCCCACGTATGTGTGTGGAATCCTACATTATTTCATTCCTTTTTCATTGAAGTGTCACGGACACAATGTATTGTTTTACACTAACACATCATTGAATAGAAGACCTAGCATTCCATTTAAAAAGTAGTGTAACAGTCTATGTATAAAAGTTTTTATCATTTGATATTTTTATGATTAAAGAAGATATTTATTTTTTTACTTAGTCCCAACGCTTCAATCTCGGCTTCAGACACTAGCTGGTCTAGCCGCACTGAAGAGCTGTAATACATCGAAACCGTCTGTATGTGGATGACTATATATATATATATATATATATATATATATATATATATATATATATATATCTATATATCTATATATATATATATATATATATATATATATATATCTATATATATATATATATATATATATATATATATATATATATATATATCTATATATAAATATATATATATATATATATATATATATATATATATATCTATATATATATATATATATGCAAGTCTAGTTGAATACAACTGAATGTTCGTATTTTGTATTTTTGAAAAGCCTTGTGTTCATCGCCAAAGACATATTCTTGGTCACTAAAGGCACACCTACAAGAAAACGTCGACGGGTCTGATCAAAACTATTTTGAATCCTTTTAAGCTGCTTGGTAGCTCATGTTAAACAAAGACTTCGGGCATTTCTTTTTTCTGCGGGAAGTGTAATGCACAAATTACCTTGCTTTCAGGCTATGGTGAAATTATAGTATCTGTTCTGCTTAGACTCAAGTTGTCATCGCCAGTGTTCGCACTTGCTTACGAAAATAATCATTTAAATGTATAAAATTAGGTCAGTACTTTTCATATTCATATATGATAATCATTATTAATTCTTATGATTAAACAAAACATCCGCTGTTTACCTTAATTTATAGAGTGCACATGTCTTTCAAAATTAATTCCGGCAAACTATATTTAACCGTTCTAGAGTTCACCATTCAAAAAGCTGATTCTTATGTGGATGTCTCACTAACTATTTGCTTTCTCGCTTAACCTCACTACTTCATAATAGATTTGTCGGGGATTAAAAAGAGTCAAGTGTTTTATTCGCTAACTTTTGCGTAACGGAATGGAAGTGCATATATATTTTATACACACACACCGACAAACGCACCCACCGATACACACACACATACCTACAGACATGTATATATATATATATATATATATATATATATATATATATATATAAAGTGGTGTACTAAAAGCGAACTTTTAGGAAAAGTAAAACCTATTGTGAAGAGTATACAGCTCAATATCCAGGATAGAGCAGGTAGAATGAAGAAGAATGGAAAGGAATTAGAGAAGCAAAAGCCAAATCATAATTCAATTCAATTGCTCAGAAAGAAGGTATATTCCGCAAAAAAGGCAATTTATTCAAGTTAAATTTTCCTTAAGCCAGGCTTTTCAAAGATCAAAATCTTATCATCAGAGGAAGTCGCTGGGATAGATAAGTTGGCAAAGGCCAAGATTTAAAATTTGAAAAAATAAAATAAAAATTGTAGGGGAAGAAACACAGGGCAAAATTCTGCCCGAATGCAAGCAAATGTCCGATTGCTAAAAAGTCCGGTGTCGAAAAGTCCAGCGGAGAGAATGAGATGTAGATAGGTAGGTCGTTAAAAGGCCCGAAAGGTTGTGAGAGGGGATTCAAAGTTAAATTCCAAGAAGCCACAACTTCAGGTGCGGCGAAAATAGAAAATCTAAAGGGTAAGATGTCCAATAAGAGGTACGCTCGTGGATGCAGGCAGGCAGGCTCAGAAGAGAGTGAGGTGGAAAATATTCGCCATTAACAATACTTCCTGGGCAAAGATGTCAAAGAAAATGCTTTAAAATGGGAAAAAATGCAGCGAAAATATTTTAAAGTTCGACACCGGACTTTTTAGCAATCGGACATACAATGCAGAGGTGTGACGGATAGACACAAGTTGGAGCAAATAAGACATATAATGGTGGAACAAATGAAATAGTTTCACCCTTAATACAATGTATACATACACACACACATATATATATATATATTTATTATTATTATTATTACTATTATTATTATTATTATTATTATTTTCACAAACGCATATATATCTGTCTATCTACACAATATTACAATGTTATGTAATACCTGTATCAAGATGGTCTGGTGGAAATTCCGTATGATATAATATTTTTTTAATATTTCGGGAATTTTTTTCTTCTTCAGAAGCGTGCTCAATTCAAGTTCAAGCGTGCATATGAAGGAAGCCGCATATATATATATATATATATATATATATATATATATATATATATATATATATATATATTTAGAGAGAGAGAGAGAGTGAGAGAGAGAGAGAGTGAGAGAGAGATCGTCGTGATAGATGAATAGAGAATATATATATTTATATCTATATATTTATATAGAGAGAGAGAAAGGAAGATATATATATATATATATATATATATATATATATAACGTGTCCATGTAATAGATCAAGCAACCTTTGTATACGTTTCAGTTTCATGCTTTAGGATCTGCCCGTGTATACAGACGTGCATATGTCCCCCTTGTGTATAAAGAAAAAAGGACCAGTCTCTTACTGAATGCCGTTTTCTCCATGCTTTCAGATCAATATCAAGATCAATGAGTTTCCTTTGGGGCAAAAATCGATAAACCAGTCCGTCCTACCTTCTTTCGTCTTTTTTCATCAGAAGAATTGCAGCCTGAAAGAAAACGAAAAGTATAAAAAAAAATGCTACCCGTTTTTTTTTTCTTCTTCCAGTTTAGCGTTTAGGGCTTTTTGATTTTATCTGCGTGCTTTTTGAAGAGAATGTGAACCGAGTAAGTTTAGGAAACAGACTTGCACGCATACATAAACAACAATACTCGCTCACACACACACATACACACACACACACACACACACACACACATATATATATATATATATATATATATATATATATATATATATATATATATATATATATACTAATAGATAAGTCAAATGTTAAGACTTGCGTAATATACAAACATGCTATCTTAAACGCACGTTAACATATAAAGGAGGTTAAGACACGCTCATAGTAACATATACTCAGAAATACTGCAAGTAACAATATAGCTCAATGTTAGAACCTTTCAATCATACAGAGCTAATTATATAGTGAATTGGGATAAACAAAATTATGAAATATTTTTTTCATATCAATTCCAGAAATTTAACATCAACAATATTTTTGCCGTACGATGTTTTCGAAGACAAATGTTTTATTTAATTATCAAAATGTAATTTGTCTTTTTCAATACCTATTTATTAATGTTACAGAAACTTGCATAAAGATATGCCATGTGTATGGGGAGAATGCTATTATAGAACAGGTGTGTCAGAAATGGTTTTCTTCGGTTCCGAGAAAGAAACCTTTCAGGGGGAAATGCTCTTTGCGTTCGTTAGCTAGTGATGATCGACAGTGATCACGTGAAAGCGGTAGTTGACCAAGATTGCTGTTTCGTAACCAAACAAATCGCAGACATATTCAAGATTTCAAATCGAGCGTGGAAAATGAATTGCATCAAGTCGGTTATGTTTCTAAACTTCATGTTTGGATTAGCCCTTCCTGAAAAACGAACGAACATTTTGGCCAACCAATAAAGTTACAACCTTTTTAATGCTATTCTATATAAAGTATTGCGATTCATACTGATTTGACATATCACTCTTTTTATTATTTATGTATATTACTTACAGTAAATTTTTGAAGCCTAAGTATTAATTGCATTTTTTCTATATTTAGAATGTTGACACCTGATTAACGCTTTGTTATTCCTGCTAACATGAATAGAAAATAAAGACGTACACGAATAAAAGTGTATCTGGCTGAATTCCATGCTAATTTATTTACGCATATTTATTTGACTGTTATAATGTATGAACTGATATATACATGCAGACACATTTTAAGAGATGCACACCCTATCTCTCTATGCATATGTATATCTATATGCACCTAATAGGACGACTATGAACATTTAAACATAGTCTTACAAACCTAATTGTTAATTAGAAGCCAACACTCTCTAAAGAATTGGTTATAATTTAGTCAACTTAAGAAAAAGTGATGCGTGTGTTTTTACAAACGCTAAAACCTATTCACACTACGTAAAACTGAAATGACCAGTTAAAGCAAATGCTTAGTGTATAAACATTTAAAATTTTAAATGGGAAACAATGAATGTAAGTTGTAGTCGACGTGTAAAATAAAATATGTGTCTCTAAAAAGGAATGTATAATATAACACTTGCTATTTCGACTGAAGATATACTTCGATCAAATTCAACAAACGATTATGTGTAGATTAGTGGTCATAAGTATACTTTCGTACTACGTTATTTCTTTCCCACCTCTCTTTATTTCCTTCTCCCTCTACCCCCTCTCTCTCTCTCTCTCTCTCTCTCCATATATATATATATATATATATATATATATATATACGAAGTATGTCTAAAACATTTCCGACCTTAGGCCAGAAAATATATTTCAAATACGTCACAGGGTTAAGACTCTAATTATATTATAAATCCAATAGAGCACTCTCCGGTGGTTTATTACACTTATATTATAGCCTGAATAGGTTTTCATTTTCAAGTTAATATAACTTAACTTGGAAAATTGCGTTTTTTTTTTACACCAACGACTTAATATTGCTATAGTTGTCCTATTCTAAAGAAATGAAAATGTATGCCGTATTAATTGAAAAAAAATACAAATAATACCGTTGAGATTAATGCTAATCTTTCATCAAATTATATAAACATTGTTGATAAATTCCAAAATAGTGGATCTAATCTATATCACATATTGGAAAATAATGACAAGTCACAATTGTCCAAAGTGATGGATTTAAGTAATATATAATGCTATACGTGTTGCGTTCCCTTTTTGATTGCTCACACAATGCTATAACATTTTACATGGAAAAAAAGACAGGCGCTCTTATTGCGGCCAACTTTTAATTTTATAACTCATGTTCACCAATTCGTGTGATGACAACAGTTATTTAGTTGACATCTGGAGTACTTATATCGGATAAGTTTTTGATCGCGTGCAATTAGCGTGAATGTCTCCGATTATTTTATATAGGTGTAGCTCTTTAACCCACCCCGGATCTCGGAATCATGATAATTGGTCAGCAGAATGTTGTTTCCGAGCACAATCTAACAACCGAGCTTCCAATCATCGAACATATCACAGACAAATACATCGAGATATTTAGCAAAAATATCCGGTCTGCATAAAGGTGCTTGCCCCTCATAGATATCTACAGAAAAAGCAAATATAAAACAAATAAATACATTATCATATTTATTTATAAATATTATAATAACCCTCTTTAAGAAATTAGAGTCAGGTACTCTCGGAGATATTATAAATAGATAGTCAAAAAGCTCTAATGCCAAGTTGCGAATATGTTAGTCGAACCCTCTCTCAGCTAGTCGTCTATCTGTGCCCGCTCTAGACACATGTATATCTTAATTTCCTCTAATACCATTGCAGTTTCCGGTGGCCGAGAAGATATGGCGACTGCTAGCAGATTCTAGGCTTACTATGGGAACCATGTTCGCGGCCCCCGACCGTCTAAAAGTGTTACTTTCCTGCACCGATGAGAGCAATAAGCTTCAAACGCTAGCGTCTATAGGTATAAATAATTATATATATATATATATATATATATATATATATATATATATATATATATATATATATATATATATTAGAGGTAAAATATAAAACATTGTAACGATAATTATATTATTTAGGATATGAGGCTCCTTGCTCTGAACTTTTGATGTTTTCAATAAATATTATATCTTTACAATGTTTTATTCTCATCTTTTACCTCTAAAATAAATTGCTCTATTTAATATATTGAGCTTTACTAGTGTCACGATAGATTATTATTATTAAACGATAATTTAATTATCGTTATAATTCTACACTTAAATATTATATATATATATATATATATATATATATATATATATATATATATATATATATATATATATATATATTTATATATATATATAGTACCGTCCAAAATTAAGGAACAAAAATAAAATCTTCTGAATCTAAACAAAATTATATATTAATATTTGTGAAAATTTCACTGAATATACACATTATGTAGTTGGACTCTTATCGAGATTTTCAGATAAATTAAAATAATATTATTAAAGTTATCCACCATTTCACATATTTCAAGTGTCCAAAATTAAGGAACATTAAGGAAAAATAATTGCTTAAAGCTTAAAACAGTAGGTTTGTTTAGTATAAAAGGATGAAAATAAATATTCTAAACTTTAATTATCATCACTGCTGCAAATCACGCAATATCAATCATGTCCAAAAGAAATCAAACTGATTTAAGCGACAAAGCAAAAACCGTCAAATTAAGAAAGGAAAAGTTGACAATAGAAGAAATCGGAAAACGTTTGAAACGTCTAAAAAGTGTTGTAAGCCGAGTTCTCAAACTCTATAAAGAAACTGGAAAGTTAAGTAACACAAAGAAACCTGGTAGACCAAGAAAGACCATGGCAAAAGAGGACAGAGTTATACAACGCCTAGTTTTAAAATACCGTTTCCTTACAGCTGGCACAATGTTTAAACAAATGGAAGGTGTCACGAATGTTTCACGACAAACTGTGTCCAGAAAGTTGCACGAAATAGGTATTTTTGCAAGATCCCCTCGAAAAAAGCCGCTAATACTTAAAGAAAACAAAGAAGCTTGATTGGCGTTCGCAAAAAAGCATGTTATATGGTCAGAATAAAGTTTATTTCAGTGACGAATCGAAATTTAATGTATTTGGCAGTGATGGAAAACAATTTGTAAGAAGAAAAGGCGAAAGTTTGGATCCTAACACTTTCAGCATGATATCATGGCAGGGTCCATTATCACTTGTACGCTTAAATACTAGAGTAAATGCCACTGTATACAAGAATGTTTTAGAACAGTATGTTTCGCCAGTGTTGCACAATTCTGGTATCGGAAAGCCTGTTTTATGCAGGATAATGCTCCCTGCCATAAGGCAAAGCTGGTCATGAATTATCTGGCTGATCAAGAAGTAGAGGTAATGGACTGGCCTGTGCAGAGTCCTGATATAGACCCTATAAAAAACTTATGGAAGACTCTAGGACAGAATTGTATGGCAAAGAATCCGGAAAACATCGAAGACTTGTGGCTGAAACTGTAAGATGAATGAGCCAAGATAACTGTGGCCCAATGTCAAGATTTAGTAACATCCTGCAGTCGCAGATGCGCAGCAGTTATTGAAAACAAAGGTGGAAGTACCAAATATTAAATCTCTTTTGCCTTTTTACTGTGATTTAGTTAAAAATGATATTTTGTTCCTTAATTTAGGACACTTGAAATCTGTAAAATGGTGGATATCTTTAAAAATATTATTTAAATTCATCTTCAAAAAGTCCAACTACATACTGTGTATATTCAGTGAAATCTTTACAAAAATTAATATATAATTTTGTTTAGATTCAGAAGATTGAATTTTTGTTCCTTAATTTTGGACGGTACTGTGTGTATATATATATATATATATATATATATATATATATATATATATATATATATATAAATATGAATTCATTTATCTACCTTCCACAGCGGTAAGATGTGGCACAAGGTCGGAAAGTGGGATTTGAAAAGCCAGCGCCCGAGAATTTGAGCACTCTTGCCTACAAAAAATGCATGGGCAGCTTCGTCGGCATTCCCTGGTAGGAGCGCCTCAGGCAGTAACCAATTCACTTACTCCTCCCCAAACAGGGGAGGCAAAGCCTGGGAGGGTGGACCTCCTAGAACTGCACAGGACAGACCCATAGAACGGCGTAAATCAAGTCCCGAAGGCCCAGACGATACCAGTCTATAGGATGCAGTATCCATCGGAACATATACTACACTTTGATTCTGGCCAAAAGGCCATGCAATCATCAAATTAATTAAGCTAATAGCAAATAGGCGGAGATTCATAAGCCAAGTTTTGTTTTCGATTGGCATACAGTACATATACTGGTTAACTACCCACGTCCTATTGACCCGCATGTCCTCAGGCCGCTGACAATACATGATATTTACATTAGGTATTGTTTTTCAACAGGAATCGATCGTGGGTATAAGTGATTGTGGTTTTCTACAGCAATCGAAATAAACCAGCCAAGCACTATTTATTATATTTCTTGCAAAAGCGTGTTCGGGTCCAATTAAAAAGACGACATTAGGCCAGTTTATGTAAAAGTAGATATTTTGATGTGTCTTGTAACCTTCTATCGATATCACTGTCGTTCGCCCTGTCTGAAACCGCGTTTCAAGAGAGAGAGAGAGAGAGAGAGAGAAAGAGAGAGAGAGAGAGATTTTTGAGTGTTTTTTCACGCATGTCAGACATTTTTCTTTTCATTGTTCTTATTGCTAGTTTGATCTAGTCTCACACGTGTTTTATACATTCACCGCAGTCGTTACCATAATCGCCTCACATGAACACACCACTAACTCGAAGGAGTCGTCCCCACATAATATATCTTACACATCTCTCTAGCATATTGACGCTCATACCCAATTGCTTTAGAATATCCATTGTAAAGTGTGCGTGTTCGTGCACTATATTTTGCATTCTCAACCATTTCATTACAACTATTGAATTTCTCAAACCGCGTTCGTACTCTTTGATTAGTTGTGGAATGCTCTCCACATGCTCTTTTGATATTAGAAAGCATGATGACGAAATATGAACTAATAATAAAAAAGTATACCCATTTCTCATATGTATCCTCGTTATAACAGGCTTTAGCATTGTTTTCGGAAATATATTATTTAAAACTTATTAAAGAGTGCAATCAATATTGAAGGATTGGTATTTCAGCAGATTGGAAATTATGATGTTCCGTTCGTAATATATTTAATGTCTTTTGAAACAGTTTTAAGGGCAACCTTAGTAGGTGCTTGTCTGGCAAGGTCACAATGTCAACTTTGACAGAACGTGTGAACGAATAACATAGCGAATAGCAAGTACATGACTCACGTGACGAAATGGGTTCTTAAAAATAAGTGGTTATAAAACCCAATATTGTATCTCTTTTTTCCATACTGTGTAGACGTCTTATAAAACTATTATAATAAAAATAAACACGCTGTCAATTTAAAAATAATTAGTATTTCTATTTGCTATTTATTAAATTAACAACGGTCTCCTTTGCTACGTCCAACAAGAAGACGCCTTAAATGCGATTCTTATTTTCTCGCTAACAAATCACATGTGGGATTGTTATCATCATCATTTCCAACAAGTCTAGCTTCAAGAGATTTTAAACCCCACACTGATTAGATGAGCACACCTCCATTAGTTGATTAATTACGACTACAGTAATACGAAACACTATTATTAAGCTTGTAAAATCAACGTTTTAGTGCGTGGATTATCGACCAGTATTTTCTAGATAACTTTTATTACATTTGAAAAACTCTGAAAATGTACCCTAATCAAGGCATTTTGTATTCTCTTTATATGAACTAGTAACACACGCGTCACAAGATGGGTATAAGCAATACATATTAGTTTAAATTTTAATGTTTTTTGTTTGTCTTTGTGGGAATATTTGAAGGATTCACTCGCATTCCGCTAAAGGTTTTAAACAATAATACATGTTGTGCCTACGTTACTCACGCTGTTGCATAGAATACATATTCCATAATTCATTATAATGAGTTCAATAGTTTAGCATGTTACCAAGCACACACATGTTATTGAGTCTCACGTGTGCACAGCGATCCCTTTTAAAAATGTACTACTTAATATAATGAAAAGCATGTAGAGCAATTATTTTCTCTATTTTTTCTTGTATCTAACTTACTTTAGCTTTTTTGGGGCGGGTGCGAGTTTGTGTTAACGTACTTTCTTAGAAAAATGATATGCCCATGTTTTTCAGCGGTTTGTTGAGATTAAATATTTCAAACTATATAATGATCGGTTCATTATATATATATATATATATATATATATATATATATATATATATATATATATATATATATATATATATATATATATATATATATATACACCCTACATTATAAAATTTACAAAATAAAATAATGTGCCGATGTTACTTACTGAATATATATTCTTAAATTCATAATGATCGGTTCATTAGTTCATGAGATACTACTGTATATACATATATATATATATATATATATATATATATATACAGTAGTATCTCATGAACTAATGAACGGATCATTATGAATATTACTATTTCGTGTATCCACATACAATTTTATAAGTATATATATATTTTTTATGTATCAATTTTAAGTATTTACTTCACCAGCGCTCGATACGTAAGTAGAGCTAGGTAGTAAGTTATCGAAATATATTTATGGCAATTAAGCTACACAGAGGCTCTCGCGTATCATCCGCGGGGGATCTGCAGGCTAAATGTTTGTTTTGCCGGGTGTTTTTTATATACACGGCTAGCTAGTGTAGTCTAATTGCCATAAATATATTTTCATAACCTACTATATATATATATATATATATATATATATATATATATATAGTGGAAGCTTAATTTTCTGTACTTTAATGACTTTTATGTTATTATACATATGCACCTCAAAGTTTGTAGAAAAATTCTATACGCATGCATAGTGAGTATCATGTTAACATTTCAACTTAAAGTAGTTACCGATAATCCCAGTTTAAATGTGTTACCTGTCATTTCAATAAGATTAGGACTATACTTACATTACACAAAATGAAGTAGATTTTAATAGCTAATGGTGACATTTTACGACCATCTCATAGGAACTAAATATTGAATACTTAGGGAGAAGCCAGAAATACTTTAATTTGACCCTTCTTTGATTCCTGTTGCAGTTCCTTAATTCTTCCAGCCAGTAACCTTGGAGTAAAACTGCACACTAGTTGACTTGGAACAACAGCTTTCAAAGAAACAAATACCACTCTTTTTACGGTTCACTTGTTTATTATTTATGATTTCGGAAAACATGTTTTTCGGAATTTTTACAGGCAATAACCGGCGAAACATGTCCGACAAATACAGGATACAGCACAAACGAGAGAGCACGAGACAGTAAGCAGTAGCGTTCACACAACTCTATTCGCTCTGTTATTACGACGAGCAGAATACTCAGTCGTTGGGAGGTAATAAATATAGGGTCGCTTACCTACGTTATATAGAATTCACTCAAAAAAGTAAACCCCTCTTCAAACTATAATTTTATGTATTTAACTTATATATATATATATATATATATATATATATATCGTGATTCTAGTCCGCTTACAGCCGTCACTCCCGCACTGATGAAGATAAAGGCCTGAAACGATATAGTATGTAGGTGAAAAAGACTTTTATATTTAACTAAATGTATATAGTTAAAAGCCAAGTTAAAGATGTAATAGTCTTGAAAGTAGAGCCTTGTTTCAGATTGAACAGTTTTTTGTCATTTCTGCTATAAGCGAGGTCCGCACGAGGGTAGTACACTGTAGACAAGAATGACACTTTCCCCGCCTTCCGAGTAAGTTTATCTTAATTTCAATTACTGTCTGTGTCGATTTCTTCGCGGCCGCGTGGTCCTGAACGTTTGTCTCATTAGTCTAGACTGAATCTACGAACGGTGTTCGAGCTCATGCGACCGCTTGCAACCGCCACTCCCGCACTGATGAGGGTAAAAAACCCGAAACGATATCGTCCCCAGGTGAAAAATACTTTAATACTTAAATAAATATTCATAGTTATATATATATATATATATATATATATATATATATATATATATATATATATATATATATATGGAGAGAGAGAGAGAGAGAGAGAGAGAGAGATGTATATTTACAGTTTTCTCTGTAGCTAATGTCTGTAATGTCATTTAAGTATATTTTAACTTGTCTACATGAACACCTTATACTGTCTTAATAAGATTATTACTATAAGTACCAGCCAATACGTACGTCAATTTTGAAACTGTGAGTCAATGGAAAAAAACAGGATAAGAGCTAAACACCATCGATTTACGTCCATAACTTCAGTAGTGCAATCTATATTGTCACAAATTAACTATTATATTTAATATTGATATATATTCTCTTTGTGAAAGTTATGAATTATTTCCCTTCGTCTCTTCTAACAAATCCCCAATTGTATTCTAAAATATTAATAGACCCAGACATATTACCGAATCACTAGATGTTATTTCCGAAGTTAAAAAGAACTATTTATATAAATTGTTTTTTTGTTAATTTAAACAAAAAAAAACCTTTGTTTGTAAGAAAATACTTGGTAATATAAGTTCAACATGCTAGTAATATCTGTCTTGTGAATCAATATGTATTGGCCAAATCTTGTATGTATTAAACGTATTAAAAGTTCGACGTGTCTCATAAATATTCTACGCAATCTGATCATTTAAGCGTTCGATAAGTTTGACTAATGAAGAATTATAAATTGATGTCAATGTCTTCAAAGGTCAACGTAATTAACCTCTATCTATTTCCCGATCTCGGCGGCCATATTGTTTACAACAATGACGTGAATACTGCAACATGACGGCCGGAATCGGATATTTTCTTTTGCACACGGCTTAATGGTTATTTCCGTTGCAGATAATGTTAGCTATAACCAGAGACTTCGCGTACATAATTTGGATTTTTAAGACACTGCAAAAATCGCTGCAGATTTGTAGCACAATGTTTACACCCTGAGGAATCGTAGAAATTAGGGAAAAAGGAAACAAGAAAAAATGCGATAGGGGTTAATAAAAGCGGGAACAAGAAATAGAAGAAACAAATAGATAGAAAGAGGTTAGTAAATAATTGAACAAGCAACAAACATGTATATAAGATTACGTATCGTACGTTTAACTTGGAGAGTACGTAATACAGAAAAAACATTAGTAAAAGAATATTAATAAATAAAGACAGAAATGTTGATGAAGAAGAAATGAAAAAATATAGAAATGGATGACTTAATTAAAAGAATTTAAAAAAATGATTGGAAAATATTAATAAAGGACGAGATAACAATGTGAAATAAAAAGAAAAGAGTAAATGAATAAAGAAATGTTAATATATTGAATATTGGATATTCCAGTTTCTTTCATATAATCTAATGAATGTCTTTTGTCTATAGTTACGCTGTCAGCCGGAAGTATGCAGTCTCATGTTTAACTCATGTTTTTGTTTTACTAATAGATTAGATGATTAAAAATACTACAGTGCCGATATAATATAAACTTGTTTGCAATCGTATACATTTCGGAAAGAGAAAACGAGGTCAAAACAAGGACACGCTGAATCATATTCCGATGGATTTTCGAAATTTCAAGGTGCAGAGTGTGGCAGGTCAATAACGAATATACGTCTACGATGTAGGAAAATGATGAGCATGATAAAATGCGAATTAAATGTGAGGCAGATATATAAATCAAAACATAGTGTCACACCAACTCTTTAGTGAAGTTAAGCACACTCTCAGCTAGCAAACTCTGACTACCCTGTTTGATATAACGCATAGAGAAGCATTTTCCAAGTAACTCACCAAACTGATGACGAACTGATGAGAAACTTTTTATTTCAGGACGTGTGTGACAACGTACAGGGTGTTTCAAAAGTCTTGGGAACATTACAAATGCGTACATCTCATGAACTATTCCAGGTAGAAAAATGAAACTGGTGCCATTTTAAAGCTTGCTTAATCAAGTTTTTGGTCATACTAATGATTTTCGTGTTATCTTTCCAGGTGCAGTAATGGCATTCTCTAAACAAAACAAGGCATTTTGCGTCCTCCAATTTGCAAAGACTGAATCGTGGACATGTGTTCAGCGTGCATTTCGCAGGAAAATTAAAAAAGAAGCCCCTGAAAGGAAATCCATTGTCAGATGGCATGCTAAATTTGTGAAAGATGGGTGTTTGTGCCCAAGTAAGCGAACAGGTCACCCTTCAACTTCAGAAGATGCAGTTGAGCAAGTTCGGACAGCCTTTCAGCGGAGCCCCCGTAAATCAGTGAGAAGAGCCAGCAGGGAACTTCAGCTTGCTCCAGCAACTGTCTGGCGTGTCTTAAGGAAACGACTGCAAATGGTACCTTACAAGCTCAAGTTGGTCCAAAGGTTGAAGGACACTGATAAGCCACTTCGCCGTGACTTTTGCATTGCAATGCAAGAGAAGTTGGAAGATAACGGCTTTGATGACCGGCTTGTTTTTAGCGATGAGGCGACCTTCCATCTGAATGGCAAAGTTAACAAGCATAGCACTCGCATATGAGGTACTGAGAATCCTCATGAACTTCTTGAGCACGAGCGAGATTCACCAAAAGTGAACGTGTTTTGTGCAATTTCCAAGAAAGGTGTCTATGGACCGTTCTTCTTTGAAGAGGCAACTATCACTGGTGAATCCTATCTCAACATGCTGGAAGACTGGTTAATGGCTCAGTTGGAACAAGCAGAATCTGATGACTTCATTTTTCAACAAGATGGTGCACCACCACACTGGAGTCTTAGAGTAAGGCAGTTTCTTAACACAAGGCTGCCTGGTAGATGGATTGGGAGATCTGGGCGAGGTGATGACATTCTCATGCCCTGGCCTCCTAGGTCACCAGATCTTACCCCGTGTGACTTTTTCCATTGGGGCTTTGTCAAGCAACAAGTCTATGTGCCGCCCCTTCCAAGAGATATTGACGAACTAAAGGCTCGAGTAACGGCAGTTGTGGGAACCATTGACGTCAAGATGCTGGAACGCGTTTGGCAGGAAATGGACTATCGACTAGATGTCTGCCGTGTGACGAATGGCGCTCATATTGAGCAACTTTGAAGATTCCCCACAAAACTTGAAACTTTAACCTTTCCAACGGTACCAATTTCATTTTTCAACTCCTAATAGTTTTTGAGTTATTAAAAATCGTTATGTTCCCAAGACTTTTGAAACACCCTGTATAATGAAATTGCATATATTTTCTTAAGCAAAATTTAATGTGTTTCTTCTTCTTTGCAAACTGACTATATAACAATACGATACCCAATAGGTCTCTGATGTTTTGTAAATCGTGTAACTGAACCAAAGTACCAATAGGTAACAATAGTAATCTGTACACGATTGGATAACTGCACTTAAAAAAATATATTCTAAAATAAATTTGGGAAAGTTCATTTTTTAAGCATCTTTTTTTAAGCGAAATATTAGATAAAAAAAAAGTCAAGATGAAGAAGAAAAATATATTTTGATCTTTATTTTGATTTAATAAAAAAATATCGTCATCTAACACATGGTTTCATTGAAGGCATTTTGCCTCTATCTTTATGTTAAAATTCAAAAGATGCTTTAAAAAATGAACTTTCCATAATTTATAACAACCAGCGACCATGCGCGATTTAAGTTCTATTTAAAACAGACATTTGCACCGTTACGTCATCACAACATCGGGCGAGACACTTCTACAAGACCAAGAAGGATTATTACGAAAAAAAAGGTTCATACCTTTTGTTTGTCTGAGCTCAGTCGAGGCTTGTTTTATCAAGCGAAATATTAGATAAAAAAAGTCAAGATGAAAAAAATATATATATATATATTTTTATTTTTATTTTTATTTAATAAAAAAATATCTGAATCTAACATATGGTTTCTTTGAAGGCATTTTGTCTCTATCTTTATGTTAATATTCTAAAATGTTTGTTTCTTTTCTCTATTTCTGTCTCTACCGGTATTTTGTGATGCAGCCTCACTTGAAAAGTTTCGCGACAGCATGGATTAACTCATTAGTGTACCTGGGAGTAGTTGTCACCCTCTAATATATTGGTTAAGCAAGAAAATCAGTCAGTCTTAAAACTGTATACCTTCGTTTAACAGCACAAGAATCAGCCAACGTCTTATCTGGACCTTACGTCTTCATATTGCATGAAGTATTCCAGAAGTTTCTCCATTAAAACGAGGATGAATCAAAAACTATTTATATGGTGAGACTGGTTACTGTAATTGAAGAGCATCAAGTGTGACTTTCGTATGTTATGTGACCTTAATCTTGACAGTTGACTTAGATATACCAAAATGATAAGCTAGATATGACTGATATCTTGATCAAGTTTTGAGACGATTGGTCAAGCGTTGTTTATGCAAGGCTGTATGCAAACAAACCCGACCGTAAAATCTAACATCCACTTTAGAGGAGGAAATAAGACTATGTACGAAATATTCGTATACAAACTATAACCGCAGTTTCGTGGACAAAGTGACCACGTGATGTTTGCGTAAGGGTGTGCGCAGCCATGGCGACTAGGACTGTTTCGGTCGGTTACGATGTCCATTATTTAACATCTGACCTCTGTGTAGTATGTTTGCAACCCTGGAACTGAACTCTGCTAAACGAGCTTGTTGCTTCTATGTAAATTGGTAGGCTTCCATAATTACTTTATGTAATCGGGCGGGAAGCAAGATTAATTGCAATCTGGTAATGTGAGCTGTCTATACGGACGGAATTGTTAACTGTTGCTTTCTGTAGTTAGCGCTTCCACTTTCATAGCTTCTATAACAGGCAAATAAGAGAAAAAAAGATTTAAAAAAGAAAGACTGAAGGATAATAATAATAGGAATATATATATATATATATATATATATATATATAATATATATTAGTATATAGTTATGTTTTCGAAGCACAGCCAGCATCCTCAATTACGCATGTAATAGTTCACATTTCTTATTCTTAATAAAACTATACATGATTTTAACCGTTCATCGATATATTCAATTTTACGGAATCACTGGAAATTATAAATTTCAATAGCTATATAGTTAACCGAAGAGCGGTCATGGTTGTAATTTTTTAGACTTACTGGCTGGATTTCTACTGTGTTCGCGAAACCGCAGGTATCGATGGACGATACAATTAAAGAACACTCTTATTTGAAATTATATATATATATATATATATATATATATATATATATATATATATATATATATATATATATGGGGTAATGTACACGATAATTCATGAAAATGAAATGCCGTGGTGGACAAAATGTGTGCAAAAATGACACTCGGAAAAGAGGTTAAAGTGCAGGAGAAAATCAAAAACAAGAGATTTGACTGGTTTCGTTCGTGTTGGCGAACGTCTTCAGAAAAAGTGAAGATTTAAAAAAAAATTTATTTTGAAGGCACACACATGGGATGAGGAAAGGATTATCCGATTAGACCATATGAGAAGACATTAAGCGACGTTGAAATATGACAAGTGGGGGACACATTCTTCTTTGTTTTTTATTCTTCTTTTTATATTTTTATCTATTTTCTTTTTCTTTTTCACTTTCACACCTACTGAGCTAGTATGGGAGAGGCGGTGGGGGAGGGGGTGAAAGGCGAAAATCAGTACAACATAAGTACCGTTTGTTTCAAGGTACAGATGTTTTCGTGGCGTGTATTTTATGCTTTGTTTTCATCCCGCCTGTATATAGCCGGGAAGTAAACACTTGAGCCTGAAACTAATGGTACTGATGTTGTACTAATTTCTTTGCAAAATAATAAATCCATATTATGCTCATAATTTTGAGTTTTCCAATTAATCGAGGACTCTGCTGGGATTCTTCCTACTCTCTTACAAAAAAACATATAGGTTATTAGTGTCGTAGAATTTGTAAACAAACGAATACATCCATGAAGAAAACGATACAATTTCTTCCACTACTCGTGAAATAATTTCATTGGTGTTGAATAAAACTGTATATAGTAATCCACATATGGATTGGTCCACTTTATCACATTAAATTCGATGAACAGTTTAAAGAATGTGCTCATAAGATGTAAGAGTAGGAAAATGTGAGATCGTCAAATCGAAGTTCCATTCACAGAAACATCGGCAATATGTGTATTCTCGCATTAAACATCGAGCGAATTGCTAGGTCGGTCGCTTCTTTAATTGCAAGTTTTTTAAAACCCAAACAAGGAATATTTTCACTGAGACGTAAACGGCCACTACAATCAGGAGCCATATTAATAGGAGATATCCATAATTAGGGGATTTTACAGCGAGATGTTTGTTCACATTACATTTGAATATCTACATGTTGGTACAGTCGGGGAAACAGGGAGAAAATCCCAAAGGCAAGTGAAAGAAGCTATTAGAGTGAAATGTATTTTTCAGGCACCTGGGTACCTCTAAAGTTAAGGGGTGTGATTTTGCTGCTTGTCGGGTTGATTGAGACTATTTGCATTCAGAGGATACAGGTGCAGTAAATTGGTTCGTTATATTCAACTTTTTACTGAGAGGGAGCAGACGAATCATGTTTCATTTTGTGGCGGCCAGGGTTCTTCTTTGATGCGAGAGGAGCGCGAGTTAAGATTAATGGTGTCCATTGGTTTAAGGAAACAAATGAAACATAATACTTGACTCTTGCTTTTAAATTTAAATTCAAATCAGAAATGACTTTAAATGACTTTCGAATGTTGAAGGGTTACAATGTATTAAAGTTTAAAGACACACATCAAGTATTATAGTTCCTTTGTGCTCCTAATCTCAAGAGAAATGTTAATTTTCATGCGCGCTCCTATCCTACCAAGGAACCGTCTATTTCTGTTTTTCTTTTGTTTATTTGTTTTTTTCAATCACGGATAAGGCTCGTCTGTCGAAAACATTGCGACGCGACTGCTCCCCTGTTTATTACAGCAATGTCATCTTCAATTCCAATTCTTGTCATGTATTCGAATCATTCTAAATCATCTCATAATGTTCTTTATCTCTCAACTGACAATCATTCTCAATCATCTCATTATGTTCTTCATCTCTCAACTGACAATCATTCTCAATCATCTCATAATGTTCTTTATCTCTCAACTGACAATCATTCTCAATCATCTCATAATGTTCTTTATCTCTCAACTGACAATCATTCTCAATCATCTGATAATATTCTTCATCTCTCAACTGACAATCATTCTCAATCATCTCATAATGTTCTTTATCTCTCAACTGACAATCATTTTCAATCATCTCATTATGTTCTTCATCTCTCAACTGACAATCATTCTCAATCATCTCATAATGTTCTTCATCTCTCAACTGACAATCATTCTCAATCATCTCATAATGTGCATCACCTCTCAACTGACAATCATTCTCAATCATCTCATAATGTTCTTAATCCCTCAACTGACAATCATTCTCAATCATCTCATAATGTTCTTTATCTCTCAACTGACAATCATTCTCAATCATCTCATAATGGTCTTCATTTCTCAACTGACAATCATTCTCAATCATCTCATAATGTTCTTTATCTCTCAACTGACAATCATTCTCAATCATCTCATAATGTTCTTAATCTCTCAACTGACAATCATTCTCAATCATCTCATAATGTTCTTCATCTCTCAACTGACAATCATTCTCAATCATCTCATAATGTTCTTTATCTCTCAACTGACAATCATTCTCAATCATCTCATAATGTTCTTCATCTCTCAACTGACAATCATTCTCAATCATCTCATAATGTTCTTCATCTCTCAACTGACAATCATTCTCAATCATCTCATAATGTTCTTCATCTCTCAACTGACAATCATTCTCAATCATCTCATAATGTTCTTCATCTCTCAACTGACAATCATTCTCAATCATCTCATAATGTTCTTCATCTCTCAACTGACAATCATTCTCAATCATCTCATAATGTTCTTCATCTCTCAACTGACAATCATTCTCAATCATCTCATAATGTTCTTAATCTCTCAACTGACAATCATTCTCAATCATCTCATAATGTTCTTAATCTCCCAACTGACAATCATTCTATCTGCGAGCTTCTCCTTCAAACGGATAGACTCTTCCTTATATATTTGCCAGTCAACTTAGAGCAAAACGGAAATAGAAACGAGAACTGAGTCTGGTTGTTTATCATACAAAACAGCATGCATTTACGTATGTGTAGTGCTTTTTTTGTGGTTATTGGTATTCCTCTTATATAATCAGGTACTCACGGAAAAGAGGGCACGAAAGTTGATAACTTTTGATGAAACTGGTCTATGGAAGGAGTTACAAACATGATGCGACGTCGTCACTTTGCAGCTGTAGCCACTTCTACATCGCCTTTTCCACAAGAACATAGTGTGCAGTTTGCAAACTACGTTTTCAGGAAGTTTGGTCAACAAATGACCTTTGCAAGATTGGATGTGGGTGTGCAAAAATAATATTAACCCAGAATTTTCCATATCAGACAAAAGAAAAAGTGAAAATTTGTATTAAAAGTAAAAAAATATATAATGTTAGCGCGACGTGTAAGGATATGACGCCATATATATGATTCCGAATTGAACACGAAGCGATCGAGAAAGATAAATATTTCTCATTTGCAGGTGAGGCGTTAGAATTGAATTGTCTTTCTTCCGAGTCTCTGTTTTTGTTAGCCAATTTAAGGAGCAGACGAGAAAAACTGTGCTCATAGAGAGACATGCACAGGTGAAATATAGCAGTTCAAAATAAATTATCAAGAAAAGTCTTTGATATAATCAAGGATCAGGCAAAAGTAGGTATCTACACCAAAAATTAAAGAAACATTATCCTATATTTTTTTATTTAAAATTAGAAATCAGTGTTCACGTATATTTCCGATTCTCCATTAGCACAAGCGCATGTTACGTCTTTAATGAGAGAGACAGACTGAATTATCTCCCTTGATTTCTGTTATACGCAACCTTTTTAAATTAAGGACATAAAATGCGTTCGTGCCAATTGAGCATCGGAAATATACGATAAAACTAATTTATATATTTAATTTAAATTCTACTCGATAATTATCCGTATTTTTTGGTGTAAATACCTAGTTTTCTCTGATACGTAAGTATATCAAAAGTGTTCCTATTAATTAATTTTGAACTCTCATATTTTACCTGTGCTTGTCTACCTACCAGCTCAGAAAAAATATGTGTAATGGTACACTACTTTAAACGGAAGGAAACACCAAAGAACATGCAGCCATTGAGTAAGTATGTTTTTGGGTTGCACTATTAGAGAGCAACAACCTTGCCACCTTTTTTTTACTTTGATTCCCTGCAAACAAGGCACATTGCATCTGAGATGTAAGGGGCTACTGTGAATTAGGGGACATACCCACTGGGGCATCCTAAGTGAAAAGTTGTGCAACGAGATGTTTGTTCACATTACATTTAAATTTCTGTATGTTGGTACAGTCTGGGGAATTGTGAGCATGGAGGAAAATTCCAAATGCGAGCAGTCCGATGAAGAAAACTATTAGAGTAGAAAACTTTCCTGAAACTAAAGACATCTGTAGTGATTTTGCTGATTGTCGGGTCGGTCGGGGGTATTTATGTCGAGGGGCCACCAGTGCAGCAATTTCGTCACAGCACATTCAATGAGCGCACTTATAAAACAAGCACTGCTTGTATATCTACGACAACCACAACTGCCACCACTACTGGGGGTACTCATTAACCAATGAGCCAAAAATTTACAATGTATAACCGAGACCCATAGCGTTTTTCTGCCAATAAGACGATGACTGAACATCTGGTGAGACATGGATTCCTCCATCGAACGTTACAAATAAATTATTACTTGCACGTAAGTTATATAGGGGTTTAATTCGGAGTTGGCAATTAATATGTATCTTTCGTCACATATGTTGTCAGTAATATACAGAAAGTAAAAGTCAGAAATGAACAAAGCAACACTTAACAAAAACTCCTTGAACATAGAATGAAAAGGAAGAGGTATGGGCTTTGATCTGTCTTCAGTTCCATTTCAGTCTTTCAGTTGTAAAAGTCTGTCAGCAAATATTGACTTCAGATGCACGAATGCCTTCGATGAACGAAGAAAACACCTTATATTTAAGCAAAGAGCAAGTGATCAACATCCAATATTGTTTATATATATATATATATATATATATATATATATATATATATATATATATATGATTATTTTATTCACACAGACATGTACAAAATCTGCGACACTGGCATGTCGATGTTATCGATCAATAGCTATTAAAAACTGAAATCTCATCAGGCAGAGTTGGAATCCGATGAGATCTCAGTTTATAATAGCTGTTGATCGATAACATCGACATGCCAGTGTCGCAGAAGTTGTACATGTCTGTGTAAATAAAAATACTCATATATAAAAGCTCTATTTCATATTGAGCACTTTTTATTAACCCGGTTGAAATTCTTTGGATTACTACCCTTTGGATGTTTTACCTGGAGTATTATATAATATATATATATATATATATATATATATATATATATATATATATATATATATATATATATATATATTTATTTATATATATATATATATATATTTATTTATATATATATATATATATATATATTTCATGTATACAGATAAAATTGTATAAGGAGATATAATTTTTTATGTAGCAATTTTCAGTTTTTACTTCAACAGTGCTCAATACGTAAGTAGAGCTAGATAGTAAGCTATGAAAATATATTTATGGGAAATAAGCTGCACAGAGGCTCCCGCGTTTCATCCCCGGGGAATCTTCAGGCAAATATATATATATATATATATATATATATATATATATATATATATATATGAACAATAAGCTCAGAATCTGAACAGATCTGATCTAAGAGAACAGAGATTGCATACACAAAGAGCTTAATATCTTTTTCAGATAGGACTTCATGGCAATAGTCAGTAAGTGTAAACACAGTTAAGTCTCTTTTGAAATGATATATTATTGTTAAATACGTATGTTTGTGTGTGTGCGTGTCTGCGTATTTGTGTTAAATCTAGTATATGTTAATATCCGTAGAATATCGACGATTCTTATAACTAGTACAAATGTATTCTTGGTTACCGCGTTAAATGAAGTTTAGTGAGCACAATCTGAATTACATTATTGTAGAATTAATCGTGTTCAATGAAAATATGTTTATTGTGTGAGGTTATTGGGTTCGTTTGCAAGCGGAACGATGCGATTGCCTTGCTTTTCGTCGATATTTACGTGTTGACAGACGGAGGTAATTATTTTTGGAAGACACACAGGAGAAAATATTTTCTATCTTGGGAATAAAAACAGCTAGTCAGTCGATAGACTAGCGACAGATCGCGCGATGTCTAGGATTGTTGGAACCGTGCCAAGGGCCACCTGTAGGTCACACGAGAAAACATAAAGAAATAAGACAAAGGTGTATCAGAAGATGGAAGAAAATAGGCGAGGTTAGTGCGAAGGGTGCGGTGTTACAACCGAAATACAGAGAGAGAGAGAGAAAGAGAGGCAGAGAGATAGAGATAGAGAGAGGGAGTGAGAGAGAGGCAGAGAGAGATAGAGAGAGAGAGATAGAGAGAGAGAGAGGCAGAGAGAGAGAGAGATAGAGAGAGAAAGAGAGGCAGAGAGAGAGATAGAGAGAGAGGCAGAGAGAGAGATAGAGAGAGAGAGGCAGAGAGAGATAGAGAGAGAGAAAAAGAGAGGCATCGAGAGAGAGAGATAGAGAGAGAGGCAGAGAGAGAGAGATAGAGAGATAGAGAGAGAGAGAGAAGGAGAGGCAGAGAGAGAGATAGAGAGAGAGAAAGAGAGGCAGAGAGAGAGAGAGAGAGGCAGAGAGAGAGAGAGCAAGATAGTGAGTGAGAGAGATAAAGAAAGAAAAGAAGAATGTTGGAGAAGACACGGAAGGAAAGAAAGAGAGAGACACCGAAATATATTTTTTAAAAATAAAAGAAATATATAGACCGCGAGAGAAATAAAAGAGTTCAAATAAAATGTAAGAAAAAGATTTACCAACCCCATAAAAAGATAATAGACCAATAGATTGCATCATTTGTTTCATTCATTTCAAAATGCCTGAACCATAAATACATTATTTTCATGGATACTTACCCTCTTTGCTAAGATAAAAGAGTAGTGTCTGTTCTCGGCATCTCAGCGACACAACACGCGTGCTAAGAATATACATAATCTGCAAAGCGAAAAATAAGACCCTTTCAGATGACCTCTGTTTATAATGAGATGACGTCGGTTTCACTACTTGCCCTTTGTGTCAAACAGAAAACTGGTACAGGTTACCCACATTTTTAACACTTTCCGTTTGATTCGATCATTTTTGCAAGTCACATTACCTTCTCGCAACAGCTTTTAACAAGCGTTGGCTTTCAATAAAATTTAAATAACACTAACTCTCGTTGGAATCACATTACTCTCCGTGTATTTTACGTGGGATTTTAGCTACTGCTCCAGATTCGTCGACCTTTCTCTTCTCCCTGACTTGATCAGAAGTGTCTGTGGTTCGAACCATCGCACGATGAATTATTATTGCATTTGTGTCATATATTTTTCCTGACAGTTTCAGTTTCCTTGGATTCGTAAAATGTCATCCTAATATTTTAGGATTATGTGTAAGCAACGTAGTTATTCTATGTCAATTGGTTACCTCATTATGTCGGTTGGTTGGTTTCATCAATTAATGTATTTTCTTAATAGTTCATGTATTTTCTTCGGTGTCAAGTTTTGTATGGTGTTAATTCTCGTTTTGAGTTCAATTCCTCCTATTTAATTTACATAGTTTTTCGATACTTCTTAATTTTCTTACAATTACTTGTATTATTCTCGTGTGACTCATGCTCTATATTCCCTTCATCTCTTTGTCAAGCGTCATTGATTTGTTTAATAATACTACAACAGTTAATTTCCCTCTGTGAACTGCTGGGATGGTAAATACTACTATTATAATGTTCGGTCTTCTAGCTTGGCTTGGTTAATCAATGTGTGTGCCCATGTTCCGGGATATCATGTCTGGTTCCTTTTTGTTTATACACCATTTGTGTTCATGTACACAATTCAGTAATTTACACAGTTGTTTGTGAACTACTTATCAAACCAAGTTGTGACTGTTATATATTTTTCCGTCCTATTAAAATAATAGTATTGTTTACCGATTCGTCTTTTTTTACAGAGTCTATATTTAATTTTTAGGGGGGGGGGGTCTTTTCAATCTTAGTTTTTATGCAGTTCTTTTTGTTCGCGTTGTTTTGTTTCCAAATTTTTTTAAAGTTTCATATCTTTAAACATTTCCATGTATTTTCGTGCGCTATATCTTCGCCATTTTTGTGAATCGTACCTCGAGACACTTTTTTCCCATTTTATTTTTCTTGTTATTTCATTTTCCGTTTCGCAGTTCTCAATATTGTTCACGTGTGCGCTGTTTGGATAGCAGTTACTCGTCTCTGTATTTTCTTGCCCTTTTATCGCAGCTGCTGTCCTTGTTACATAGAGTCTGTCAGTATCATCCATCGGTGAAGTGCATTGTTAATCGATATTAGTTTCTTGGTTCTACGATCCATGTACCTGAGTTCTATTGTTCGATTTATTAAAGGCCCAGAATATATCAGCAATAATTTCCCCTTTCATTAGTTTTCCATCATATAATCCAGTTTCAATGACCGTTCTTATTGTTCTCAAGTATTATTTTCTAATCATTTCTTTTGTTTTTGGTGATTTAATTGTGTCTGCTTCTAGAATGCTCAGATATGTGTAATTTCACGTTTATTACGTGCCATTATGAACTCTCGAGTATGCTTCTGTTCCTTTTGTTATTTCAAGTTTTCCCTTCTTCATCTCTTGTCGTGCAAATTTCACCCTGAATGCTATTCTTATATCCACGCTTAAGATTGCAGATGTGCTTATAAGTGTTTCTAGCTCCTTTTCGTATTGTGCAAATAGTTTGGGATCATCTATATACATGAGGGTTTTTTTCTGTATGTATTATTATTTTAATTATTATTTTTTTATTATTTTAATTATTATCATCATTTTATTATTATTATCATTATTATTATTACAATCTATTCATTTTTTTTAACTTTTAACTTTTAATTACTACTAATTCTCACATGAATTATTACCAGTGATCTATCATTTGCAGCAATGTGTGGTGTTCCTTTACGTCTGAGTGTCAACAAGTTTTCCCAGATTCCAATACTATCTGCTACTTTCAGTAACCATTGCTCATCACTTTGCTGTCTCGCAATAGCTGTTCAGTATCAGTCTCTTCTGGAATACCATTTTGGTGTGGTTCCAACTGATGCTGGAGTCATCAGTTTTTACTTACAAACAGGGAAGTCATGGCTCTTCTTTTCAATCTTCCAACTGATGCTGGAGTCAGCAGTTTTTACTGAACAAACAGGGAAGTCATGGCTCTTCTTTTCAATCTTGAAATCTTCTCTCTCTCTCTTTCTTAATACAATAAAGAGAAAAAATGAAAGAGAGAAACGAGATAAAGATAAACGAAGGCATAAAAAGAGAAAAAGAAAGGAAGTAAGAAAGAAATAAAGAAAAAAAGAAGGAAAGAAAGTAAGAAAGAAAGAAAGAAAGAGAGCGAAAATAAGTTAGAAATAAAGAAAGATTTAGAGGGAAGAAAAAAGGAAGTGAGGGAGAGGGTAAGACACAAAAAGAGAGAAAAAGAAAGACAGAAAGTTAAAAAATGAAAGAAAAGGGAAACAATAAAGAGAGAACGATGGATAGGAGATACATTAAGAGAAGGAAAAAATCAATAGAAGGAGAGAGAGAAACGAAGAGAGAAATAAATAAAGACAGATACATGGACAGAAGAGAAACACAGAGAGAATAAGAAAGAGAAAAAGAGAAGAAAAAGAGAGAAAATGAGAAATAAAGAGAAAGAGAGAGATCGGATGATAAAAGTTTAGGTTATCTGTAAAGAGATCCGAATAATTGAAGCTTAAATAGTAAAAAAGCCAACAAATAGAAAAGGAAAAAACATAAAAGCTGACATGACAAGAATTATTAACGACATAAACATGTCTGCGCGCAATTCGTTTGTACTGTTACTATGGTAACTGTCATCCTTTTATTTACTTCTATTTATTTTAAGACCCGTAGGAATAATATCGGTGTCTATTAAGTGAATATAATAAGCCGGAAAGGACGAGACTTCCGGGTGGAACAGGTCACAGTCACGTGGAAAGGGCTTACTCATCAATTAAAAATATAGGACTGTCGAAAATTGAGAGACGGGTTAGTGAGTAAAAAAGAGATAGATAAGGTGTATAGGAAGACGAGAAGAGATTGAGATAAAGATCGAGAGAAGTAGACTAAACAAATATATATATATATATATATATATATATATATATATATATATATTTATTTTTAAATACAGATTTTAATCAGACATGGACCAGTGGTTTCTGACAAGAAACGGGTTGAATTCCCGATTCCGTCGTCTTCAGCATAGTCTGAAATAGTAAATGATGGAATTTCCTCAAAAAACATCTAACTGTTATGAAACGCTATGTACACCGAATTTTGAAATGGAGAGCCGACGATAAACGCTTAGGTCAGAAAAAGCCGTTAAAAGATTCTATATTTAGAAGTAAAGCAAGAAAGAAAAGAGCGAAAGAAAGAAAGAAAGAAAGGAGGGGGAAAATAAAAAAATTAAATTTATAATAATAAAATATTACTTTTATATGTATATATATTATCTTCACATATATATATGTAGAAAATAATTAATTAAGGTACGCAACTCTAATTAATTAAATTATCTAAAAAAGGGGAGGTAACTATTTATCATTATATAAAATATATATATATGTTTTTATGAATTTCGATCATTTCAATTAATAATTCTCAATTCAAAGTAAAAACACAAATATAGAAAAATATATAAATAAAAAATATAAATATAGATAAATATATAAATACATAAATAAAAAATTAATATATACATAAAAAATCAATCAATATATAATTAAAATATCAATATATAAATGAAGAATCAAAATATAAATAAATCAAAATATAGATAACAAATATAAATAAAAAATCTATATAAATAATAAAATATATATAAATAAAAAAAATATATATAAATAAAATAAAAAATAAAAAAAAATAAATATATATTTTTTTTATTTATATATATTTTATTATTTATATAGATTTTTTATTTATATTTGTTATCTATATTTTGATTTATTTATATTTTGATTCTTCATTTATATATTGATATTTTAATTATATATTGATTGATTTTTTATGTATATATTAATTTTTTATTTATGTATTTATATATTTATCTATATTTATATTTTTTATTTATATATTTTTCTATATTTGTGTTTTTACTTTGAATTGAGAATTATTAATTGAAATGATCGAAATTCATAAAAACATGTATATATATTTTATATAATGATAAATAGTTACCTCCCCTTTTTTAGATAATTTAATTAATTAGAGTTGCGTACCTTAATTAATTATTTTCTACATATATATATGTGAAGATAATATATATACATATAAAAGAAATATTTTATTATTATAAATTTAATTTTTTTATTTTTCCCCTCCTTTCTTTCTTTCTTTCTTTCGCTCTTTTCTTTCTTGCTTTACTTCTAAATATAGAATCTTTTAACGGCTTTTTCTGACCTAAGCGTTTATCGTCGGCTCTCCATTTCAAAATTCGGTGTACATAGCGTTTCATAACAGTTAGATGTTTTTTGAGGAAATTCCATCATTTACTATTTCAGACTATGCTGAAGACGACGGAATCGGGAATTCAACCCGTTTCTTGTCAGAAACCACTGGTCCATGTCTGATTAAAATCTGTATTTAAAAATAAAAATATTACGCTCTTAATTTAATTTAATTGAGCACTCTACTGGTATTTCCCTTTTATTCTTTATTGAGTATATCTTTATTGAGTATACCTTTATACTTTATATATATATATATATAGCTAGGCAGCATCTTCTCTTGCCGGCAAGTATTGTTGAATATAAGAGCCAACTCATGTCTAGATATCCTTTGGTAGATCCTTTCAATTGTCCGAATCAGGATCTTAGTGTCGGAGGGGAATTGGCTGATGAATTTTCCATAGTTTTGATTTGTCTCCCAAGTACTTTCAGACGCATCCGGGTCCATCTTCAGGGGAATTAGGTTGATCAGGTACAGACAATGTTTTAGTAATATAGAAGGTTTTGGCGGGAATTATGTATTAAGTACGAAACTATATTTAGGTCTCTAGCCATTTTAGAATATTATAACTGATATTAAAGTAAATTCTATTAATTAGGGTTTTTTTTGATTTTTATATATAGCACTTCTTATAGAGAGAGTTTTTGTTTGTTAGTACAAAACTAAGATCCTGATTCGGACTATTGAAAGGATCTACCAAAGGATATCTATACATGAGTTCTCTTTTATATTCAACAATATATATATATATATATATATATATATATATATATATATAGAGAGAGAGAGAGAGAGAGAGAGAGAGAGAGAAAGAGAGAAAGAGAGAGAGAGAGGAGTATTAGAAGGCTATCACAATGCAAGAAATGGAAATATGTCGGCGTTGAGAAGTAAGACAAAAACAAGTAATTTAATTCATATATTTTTTTCAAAAACGTTTTTAATATTTTTTTATATATAGCAAATCTTACTTGATTAGGCAAGACTTCAACACTGATGTAATCTGGGTGACCGTGTTCCATAATATATTTCGAGGAAGACCTCTATGTCAAATGGTAGGTGTTTAAAATCTAAAAAAAACAAACAAACAAAATTGTGTGTGGCAATATTGCTAATAACGCAGTAAATATTAATATCACCAGCAAATGTAACACAACTAAAACTTTAACTGATTTTTGTTTATGATTTTCATTACTTATTTACTTAATTTTTTTCTTCTGAATATTTTATATTTAAACCCACCGATGAAGTGCTACATATTCATATAATAACAAATTAAAAAGAAAAAGAAGAGCAAAAAGAGAGAAAAGAAAGAGGAAAACATTTTTTGTTTATTCGGAGGGGGGTAGGGATAACAGCCAAGAGCGGTGTTCAATTAATTTTTTTTCTAATATTTATTTTATATTTTTGATATATACTATTGTAATCTTATTTTATTCTAACAAAATTTACTTCTTTGCTTTTCTGAAAAAAATATATATATATATCAAGAGAGAAAGAGAAACGGCGAGGGAGTTGAGGGAATTTTGAAATAGGAATGAAATGGAGATAGAGGACTCATAAAAGCGTGAGAGATCGGAGAGATATAGACGGAAGAAAAGGGATAGAGCGATGCATAGAACCTGATATAAAGGAGAGAGAGACGAACGTGGACAAAAAGATGAAGTATAGAAGCGAAGCATACATAGAATTAGAAAGAAGAGGCGAAAATAACGAGAATGAAATAAATAATCGAAGAATTCGAGAGAGCGAACAAGAAGAGTGTAGACTAATAGATGAATAAAGCAAGACCAAGAGAGACTAATAGATGAATAAAGTAAGACCAGGAGAGAATAATAGATGAATAAAGTAAGACCAAGAGAGACTAATAGATGAATAAAGTAAGACCAAGAGAAACTAATAGATGAATAAGGTAAGACCAAGAGAGACTAATAGATGAATAAAGTAAGACCAAGAGAGACTAATAGATGAATAAAGTAAGACCAAGAGAGACTAATAGATGAATAAAGTAGGACCAAGAGAGACTAATAGATGAATAAAGTAAGACCAAGAGAGACTAATAGATGAATAAAGTAAGACCAAGAGAAACTAATAAATAAATAAAAGTAAGACCAAGAGAGACTAATAGATGAATAAAGCAAGACCAACAGAGACTGATAGATGAATAAAGTAAGACCAAGAAAGACTGATAGTGGATGACTACAAAAAATGTTAACATCATCCATCAAACCAGATTGAGAGAGAAGGGAAAGAGATCTATTATGGCGACGATTAGAAAAAAACTTTCGAGATCCTTGGACCTTTTATATGATACTGAAATATGTATTACTTGTTTGATAGTCTGCAAATTGAATGTTTTACATAGCGGCACGAAGGTCGAATAAGACAATGAATCGTTTGAGAAAATTAAAAGACGAGGTATTAATAGTTGTAGCAGCACTGTTAGACATTTAGATTGATAGAATAAAGTAAATAAAGAAATGATGCAAACACGGGCTAGGAGTTTATGTTCGGAACCCCCTTTACTTGCTAGAATAGATTAGACATGTGCTTTAGACTAACCTTATAACACAGCGTTAGTTACTTATATTTCATATACCGACCCAGGACTGTACACTACTTAATTTGTTTCTGGAAGCATAGATAGACCACTCTCACCTATTCGAGTGCCCAAATACATGTATTTGCAGATTTTACTGTACATCACCGGGACTGGATTTGATTCTCCAGCTATATAGACGCAGCTAGTAACTCCACGTATAGTTCTCCATAGCGCACTTCATCTCACAGACTATAACTTTCCTGACTCGCCTCCCTGATCGTGTGGACTAACAAGCCTTACTTCTCCCCCTTTCATTGACCTCACTGCCCGAGGCTTGTGTGACGAATCTCCATATCCCGCTCGGGAACGCTGATCACTTTGTGTAGATGATCAAAATCACTCTAAAATATCGACCCAAAGTTGATGAGCTATTGTTCAAACCGACGATATACAACAAGTGGGCTGATTGGGAATCAATCAGAGAGCACATCAGAGATGCGCCATGGAGTCAAACGTTTTATATCTGTGCTGTTCAGTGCACAAATAAAGTCATCGAATGGGTGAAAGCAGTCATTGAAGCTTATGTCCCCATGTGAAAATTCTAGAGCAAGATTCACTCTCTACAATGGTTCATCCCGAACTTTGCAGCATGTAGTGCTCAGACGCAGCTAGAATTCCGACATTCCAACCGCTACAGTTCATCTACCAGTAGCGAAAAACTTATAACGTCGAGAAATCATTGTAAAAGTGTGATAGATGAAGCAAAGAGAAGGTATATAGGAACTACCATCAAACGCATTCACTCGCAGAAAATAGGTACTCGTGATTTCTGGAAAATCTTCAATAGTGTGGTGAATAATGAAAAAGCAACAATTCCCCTGCTATCCAACCACAATAATGTTGTTTGCACGGCAACTGATAAGACTGAACTACTTATCCATCGTTTCGCCTTAAACCCCACGTTGAACTACGCCAACCACTCTCTCACAAATTTCGCATTGCGGACAGAAGCCACACTTGATGACCTGAGAATCATTCCATCTCATGTCCGCGGCACCATAAAAAACCTTAACCCCCTCCAAAGCATTGTGCCTTATATTTTACAAGTAATAGTAATAACGAAATACTCTGCTAAACTGGCCCGTAATCTCCAAATTCTAGAACAGATACCTTGTAGAATCTTGCTTCCCTGATAGCTGGAAAATTGTCTCTGTGGTAACAATCTTTAAGAATTCTGGACAGAGAACTAATCCTCAGAATTATTGCCCAATCAGTCTACTCCCACTCTTCGCTTATATCTTTGAATTTGTAATCAATCTAGCGATAGTATGTTACCTCGTTAATGTTAAACGTTTATCTGACTCTCAGTATGGTTTTAGACAAGCACAGCATACTGCGGATATCCTAACGCTCATCTATGAACGCATATGTCATACACAAGGCAGGTAAATCTAGAGTGGTAGAGCTTTATATAGACAAAGCCTTTGACAAGTTCTGGCATACAGGTCTTTCTCATGAAAATTAATTCATATGGTATTACTGGATGCCTATTTAATATAATTAGATCCTTCTTATCCGAAAAAAAGAGCCATGTTGTCCTCGATGGCTGTTGATCCAAACCACATAACATAAACGAAGGTGTACCCTAGGTATCGACCCTTGGACCTTTATTGTTCCTGATTTTCATACACAGCATCCCTGATGACATTGTGTCTGGGATGGGCATATGGGCTTACGACATCATGCTCGATTTCGTCATGTGGGTAAAATAGACGCGCACATATCCGAGGCAATCGCTGAATCTTTAGAAAGTGACCTCAATATTGTACTGGAATATAGTCATAAACGAATGGTAACATTTAATGCTGCTAAGACCAACCTCCTTTTCTCCAACAACAACAAAAAGAAACCTATTGAACCACCGATAGCCATCACAAATAACACCTGACCTGAGAGTTCAACGTTATAACTTCTCAGTCTAACATTCACAAGTAACATGAATTGGAACAAATACATTAAAGATATTGCTGAGGCCGCTGCTAAGAAAATGGGCTTCCTCTTCCGTGCTAGAAAACTCACATCTGAAAGTATCATATATCTCTACAAAGCAACCATCCGCTTATGCATGGAGTATCGTTGTCACATTTCAGGCTGGTGCACCATCCACTAGTCTCTCTCTTTTAGACAAGGTTAAAGACAGTCTCTAATCTAATAGGTTATTCACTAACCTACCAAGCTCCAGACCCTGCCCCATCGTCGCAATGTTGCATCTTTGTGTTTTTTTTACAAGTACTTCAATGGAATGTCTTCCGACGTACTTGCTGCTCTAATGACCCCTCGACGTCAAGACACTCGACCAACCCGGCAATCAGCTTAATCCTATCAATTATCTGTGGAAATCTCTAGATGCCGGAGAGCCTTCTACTCCAATAGCATCTTTCCTCGAACTGCCAACTTTGGAACTCCTCCCTTGTTTCCTGTTTCCCCGACTGTACCGACATTCAGAAATTGAAAAAACTAATGTGAACAAGCATCTCGCTGCACAGCTCCGAATTTATGATTACAACCCTAAACTTTCACCTTAATCCTTAGTAGCCCCTTACGTCTACAGTTGCAACTTGCCTTGTGTGAGGTGAACAAAGTTATAAAAAACAATTAAGAAGTTAAAGGTGGATAGCAGCAGCGATATATGTTTTGTGGTGATGGAGGAATCAGACGAGTAGCGGTGAAAAAAACGGATAGAATGTGTACGCATAATAGAAGCAACAGCGTAAGAGAAGGATACTAAGTGGATGACGTAACAATAAATGACGTAAAAATAAATGACGTAAAAATAAATGACGTGAAAATAAATGACGTGAAAATAAATGACGTAAAAATAAATGACGTGAAAATAAATGACGTAAAAATAAATGACGTAAAAATAAATGACGTGAAAATAAATGACGTAAAAATAAATGACGTGAAAATAAATGACGTAAAAATAAATGACGTAAAAATAAATGACGTAAAAATAAATGACGTGAAAATAAATGACGTAAAAATAAATGACGTAAAAATAAATGACGTAAAAATAAATTACGTAAAAATAAATGACGTAAAAAAAAAGACGTGAAAATAAATTACGTAAAAATAAATGACGTAAAGATAAATGACGTGAAAATTAGAAAAAAAAGGTAAAAGTTAATAAAATTCAAAGTAACGGTATAAAAAATGTACAATGTACCAATATTGACCAAATGGGTCACAGGTCGCCTACTTACATTCGACTATCTAGTTATATTATTATGATATTAATAATTTATTTCATACAATGTTTTTTTTTTATTATATTGATAGTTTTAGTAATAAATTTACCGACCGGGTATCATTATGTTGAGAAAAAGTATTGTTTTAATGTGATACAGAGTATTAGGGGTTCATGTGTTACAGAGCTTCAATAATTAAGTCCGATGTCTTCCCCGGGGCTTGTTGCTCATAGAGGCAGAGTTTCGTCTTTTAGGGTAAAAGTAAATTGGTCGTCGGATCTCGTCTGTGACTACCGCCATCTGCTTTCATTTATGCCTTCCCACAAACAAGAGACTTCCACATTTTCTAATCAGAGTTGCTGTTTAACTCCAAGTTCTCCCTTTTTTTCAATTTCATTATCTTTTCGTTTTTGCTGAGGGTGGTGTATCCTACAAGATGCCAGAAATTCGCCAATTATTTCAGAGACTCTAACCGAGAGATCTTTGTAAAATTCTATCCGTCCCTTTAAGCGCAATTGTTTGTATATCACTTACACTTGGTTCACCGGGTATAATCGCCAGGTAGATTTTGAAATTCTTTTTTGCGTGAGTCTGGTTGTTCCTATAATTACTGGAATGATTGAACTCTTCCTAAGATTCAAGTTGCTTTTCATATCTTGCATAATATCATGTTATTTTGTTATCTTCTTCCTCTCAGCTCTGTTTAAGCCAGCATCATTAAGGACACTAACTTTAACTAGGGTTGCTACCTTTTCACACTTTTTCTACATCACTATGTCAGGTTTAACAGCTCCGCTTTTTTAAGTATGTAGCTGTAAGAATTGTATAGTCATAGTTGCTTTATAGGAAGGCATGTGCGTGGGCATTGAACACAATCTCATCAAAAAGATAAAATACACGTTTTACGGTTCGCAGGTTTATTTATGCTTCCTCTCTGTCCAGGATCTCGCAAAACTGTATTTGTTAATCAGCTAATATTAAAAACCTCAAACTACGTCATATTAATCTTTCTTTTGGGAGACAGAGAATATCGAAATTAGTTTGAAACTATACGTCTACCTCAGACGCTTACTGCTTTGAAAAGAACCGATGTCTGCAGCTATCTCCATGATGTCACTCATTAGATCACGTATACCTATTTCTTATTCTACAACGCATGTTTCCTTAAACATAAATAACTCTTGTTATAGGAAGTTGACGACAGGATTTTTGTTTTTGTTTAACTAAACGCTGACCAAAAAAAAAAAAATTTAAAAGGTGAAAGTCGGCGTACTATTTTATTAAAATATCAACTGAGCTTCATTGGCCGCGAAGTTTGCGAATTTACCACATCTATCATGAATAATTGTAAAGCAATGGCCGATATTTGGTTAAATAAACAAAATGATTATGTATGCATCAGTAAACTTACTGTATTTGTTATTCGATTTTTGCCCAATTAAAAAAGAAAGATCTATAAAACCATCATAAAAAAATAATCAAGCGGCCATGACCCTAATTGCCTACTATTTCTTAGAGCGCGATGAAAGGAAAACCGACGTTCGTGACGAGAAGCCGTTTTCGAAAAACGTGTCGTCCATACGTCTGAGAAATTAACTGAGAATTAGATACCAATTTGCAGAAAGTGTTTCTCTCCATCGGCGAAGTGTTGATGGAAACAATGCAACTGGTGATCCACCGACATTCAGTATTGAATAAAAAATAAGAAAAAAAAACAATTATCTCGCGTTTGTTAATTATTCTTTTGTGTGACGATCATTGTTAAAGTAACAAGATGTCACGCGTGTCTCGTCCAACATTGTCTTGGCAGAAAGCAATTATTTTATTACAGAATCTAAATGATTAAAACATTTAGTATAATACTACAGCTGAGTTGATTCACATTTGTTTCTCTAACACATTTTCCTATATATTTTAAGCACACGAAATACATGATAGTTGGCGGCTTGTGGGTTGTGTTTATTAATAAAAACTCCATTTTAATTGTTGTAATTCAACATAATTTGCAATTAATTCACAAAGTTTAAGTTGTTATTAATCGCTTTAGACCTCTTTCATTGTATGTTGTTTTGCACCTCAGCTTTTATCTTGAGTCAAAATGTAACCATATTTGTTATTTGAGACATATATGCTAAAATATAGTCATCAGGACCAATACCTAAAAAAATTACATTTTCGTAATGTATTTTTTATCAATAGAATTACGTTTACAGCGAGCCCTAAAAATCCAAACACAATCATTTTACGTAAAACATTGCCAAATTTGGGATGTGGGTGTATGTACCCAAATAAGGTAATGAAGGCAGGGTTCAAACACCCGAAAATGAGATTTTCACATAATTTCTGTATTCATAATGAAACCAATTAGATTACACTTCCAGCAAGCTATCAACACTCAAACGCATTCATTTTACGTAAAATATGGCTACATTAGTGATTTTGAGTCTACATGCTGTGATATGGTAATCAATACCCAGAATACAATAATCTATATAAAATAAAACATTTGTCTATCATAAAAACAACGAAATTATTCTCATAACCAGCCTTTAATTCCCATCCAGAAATAATATTTACAGAATTATGAATAATATTTGTGTGTGCCTATATTAGCAGAATGTAGAAGGGATGCAGACAAACTCATTATTAAGAGAACAGTACAAAAGCATTTTACAAATCGACTTACGAGTCAATATCTGTCAGATCATTTACAATTGAAGTTGACTTTAAAAGTTACCTTAAAGCTAATCAACATAACTAAGGTGACAGAAAGATAAAGTATTTTTACCTCTCTTTTTGAAAACAAGCGATGACTTTCAGAGTCAGATATTTTTAAATAATCATATAAACATAGCTCAAGATATACTGGGTCAATTCTCGACTGCGGAATAGGAAAATTACACTCACAGGTGTATTTGAAAACTTCGCCTTGATTACTTGTTGGCATGTATTTATATTCGTTTACATTCCCTAAGCAACTGTGCTTAGTGGAAAGCGTTTCTTTTACTACTACAGAGCTCAACCAAGAAGTAGTGACCATATAGTTTTAATAACTAATAACTGTATATGATGTTAACACTGCACTGTATTTTCATGACATGAACTGGGAACACCTTGCGAGAACTGAGTCTACTAGAAATAGACACAACTTGTACTACCATAATTCTTACATCGTCTCTAAAATGATGGCGGATTTTCATCTACGACTACGTTTTTGGTGTATTTGTTCTAAACATATATTACTATATTAGAGACAATTTATTAAATATTACTTGACAACAAGTCCTAGTCCAAGAGGAGATCTTCAAAACCTATGTTCAATACATAGAAATCTCATTAATTATACTGAAGGACTCTTCTTTCATTTTTATTTAGTTGTGCGTATTTTTGCGATCACAGACTTTAAAATAGCTGCCATCTTTCATTGATGCAATATTTCATGATAATTTTATTTCGAGTCCAATTATATTTGTCAATATGTTTCCAATTTCTTTTATTCCCTTCAGTCAGTTTTTTTACTTTAATTTCGTTTCTTTTTTGGCTAAATATTAAAAACGGCCACATAAATCTTCCCGCCACCTTTCGCATATTTAATACATAAAACACAGAATATATATATATATATATATATATATATATATATATATATATATATATATATATATATATATATATATATATATATTGTTGGTGATTTCATTCCATTAATTGCGACAAAATATATGCTGTTTCATTAACGCTCGCAAAGAACGTCAACTCTTGAGGCTATAATGGAATCAAGGGTTTGATTCCATTATAGCTTGAAGAGTTGACGTTCTTTGCGAGCGTTAATGAAACAGCATATATTTTGTCGCATATATTTTGTCGCAATTAATGGAATAAAATCACAAACAAAAAAATATATTTTGCTCTGAATTTTCATTGAGCACTCTCATAAACCCGGTTTCAACTTCCTTCGGATTTATGCCCCCTGGATATTTGTAACAAGTTAATTATATATATATATATATATATATATATATATATATATATATATATATATATATATATATATATATATATATATAAGTTTGTAAATGCGAAAGTTGAACCATGTAACGAATTATCGTCAAAACGGACTATTACAAGTTGATACATAGAACTCACCATCTTTTTTGTACATACTTTTTTTATGTATATATGATAGCAACTGTTTTGAAAAAGTTAATCTTATTAATTAACTATTATTTGTTATTGTTTTTTTTAATTCAGTGTTTTTGTAAAATAATGATGCGGACATGTTGAGTAATAACGCATAAGACGTCACGGGGATGCTAAGGGCATGACCTCGAAATAATGAAGAAAAGCCAAAGACTAGATAGATTGTCAATTAGGCTAAAAGCACAACGGAAATGAATTGGTGACCTTTGAACGAGCCCCGGTGTGTTGGGTCGACGAGTTCGTTAAGGAGTATGACGTCGTAAAAATAAAAATAAAAACGACTCGGCTACCTTTAAAAGAGTCAGGTGCACGAGGCCAGAAAAAGAAGGCACCCGAAGGAAAAAGGAGCACTTACGCAGCACACGAAGGAAAAAGGAGCACTTACGCAGCAGAGATCGAGTTGGGAGGATATAGAGAAAAACTTCTCGTGGGTCAGCCCCGAAAAGAGGTACCCCCACCTGTCGTAAACAGCTGGCGTGGGGATCACAAGCTTTTCCTTAGATTCCGGGAGAAGACTGCTACATAACGTACAGTGGGGTTTCCCTCTAGGTTGAAAGGTAAATCACTCTGCCTGGTTTTCGTGGAAATAACCTACGTTGGGTAGATTCGAAAATAAACCGCCGTCAAGGTAAAAAAAAAGAGGTTTCTTCGTTAGGCAAGGGAAATAACAATAATGCCAAAAGACTTTTGCTGACAAAGAAATATTTAATTATATGTGTATACCCAACTTACACCAGCTGTTTCACCTCGAGAACTGTCTATACAGCTTACGCGAAAATATATAATTGCATCAGAATATGTCAAAACATGTATGTAGATATTTAAAATTAGGTTTGATAGATTTATATTTTATCATTTTATTATTCAATTATTTTTAGATTTTTTTCTCTTTGGGCAGATTGTTATCAATGGTTTCGGTCAGTTTGATATTTCACTGGCAGTGTCATAACCAATTGAGACCTGACGTTGAATGGTCGATGTCTCCTTTCGCAAATAGCATTACGTGTGATCACGAACTCGTAAGAACACTGCTGTTCACGTCATCGTCCGCAAATGCACTAGATCGATACGAAATGGTTTCGACAAAAACCTCATAAGTAAAACCTTTATGAAAAGAATCGATCTAAAGATTGCGCATAATAAATGTGCAATATTTGGAATCGAGGTCTGACACACACAAACCCACATATCTATATATAAAGAGCAATGTTGTATGTATGTGTGTATTTGCGTCGCAGCATCACAGTTAAACAGATGATCGAAAAGCCAAACTAATCGCATATTTTCAATCAGCACTTTTGTTCCGATGACCTAATTCGTGTGAAAAGTCATTGACCCTTTTTAAAATTAGTTTATCAAAATAAAAATCAGGTAAAAATAGCATTTGAAATAAATTTACTGACAGTTTTAGCGCTCCCTTTCCAGTTTAATATTTTCTATTCTTAGCTGAGCTAAAAAAATGTTATACTAATCTTAACCTTGGCACTTCTAATAAGATAAAAATGAATAAACATGCAAAAAGAGGCGAATGTCGTGTTTTTTCTTTAATAATAAGTTGAATAAACATTTATTTATGTTTCGTTATTTACCTAAGACACTCGAACTACTTTAGATCAATGCAGAGAGGTAAAACAGATGTTAAATTCTGTATCATTACGCCGAACTCATAAACACTGTTCAAATAGAGAAAAAGTTACGTATGTAACAACATGCTGATAGGTATGCATCCTGCGTCAGAGACAGATACAAATCTTATCCATGCATCCCAAGACACAAGTCAAATTCGTCATAAAAAACGATACATTGTAATGCAAACCTGCCAGGGATATATCTTATGTTTTACCTCCCGTTTTCTCCTTTTTTAATCCCTCGCATGTTAAGCTAAGAACAGTGGGCCGACATACCCACTATTTTCTTTGTAACTGAACAATTTAACTTTGTGACTAGGATCAGGGAAATACATTTTTCTGGTTGTACATAGAGTTGGCTGGGAACAATGATTCTCAGCTTAGAACCTCATTCTCATCATTCATCGAAACACAGAAGGCAGTTTCTTAAGGTCAACTGTTCTTTGATATGTACGTTTGTGAATTCTGATCACATTTATACTGATACTTTTTTTTCCTACATAAATCGAATAACGACTATTAATTTTTTCCTTTTTACACATCTTATTCTGGGATCGTAACATAAATTTCTAGAGAACTCATTAAAATCAAATTAATAAGCTATCAGCATCACTGGAGATGTGTATAATCTATTAATTTCAATTTATTTCGTTTCATCGGTTGTTGTTCGAATTAAGGGTTCGCCTTCTGTTCCAAAGTTTTATACACTTTTAAAACTTGTAATCTAAGATTCGACATGTTTTTTGCTATAGGATTTTAGTGATTTCCATAGTCGATATCGGCCATCATCATAAACTTGAGTAATGCACCTGTTCACTATCAATCAGAACAACTGATAAATATAAACATATAAAATGATGTATCATTTTAAATATCATGTATGAGATGGCGAAAAAAATTCAAATGAAAGTTGATACCCCTTACATAGACGA
>OY744531.1:89847566-89855066 GCA_963556195.1 Sepiola atlantica | reverse complement strand
TATATATATATATATATATATATATATATATATATATATATATATATATATATATATATATATATATATATATATATACGAGGCCTGTCTAAAGCGAATTCGACCTTTCTCCAGAAAAAATATTTCAAATACGTGACAGGGTTGGGTCCCAACCCCCCTTAAATGTACGACTCTTGGGCTTTCACACACTACTCCACCGATCCATCCACTGCCGGAAACACCTACGGAAGTCTTCTTCTGGAATGGTGTTTTAAATATTTTTTTCTGGCCTAAGGTCTGATACTCTTTACAAAAGGCTCGCGTATATATATATATATATATATATATATATATATATATATATATATATATATATATATAGTTATGTTATAATAAAATAAGTTCCAAACGGAAATCCGGGTATGAGAGCTCAAGAATAAAATAAAAATATAGTAACACGAAATCACATAATTATCGATGCAATAATTTATTTAAACCTTGTGGTATTGTCAAGCATCCTTGGATGCTTGACAATCCTACAATATTGAAATAAATTATTGCATCGATTATTATGTGATTTTCTATTACTATATTTTTATTTTATATATATATATAAATATATATATATATATATATATATATATATATATATATATATATTGTGTGTGTATTTAGGCAGCATTTTTTCATTTATGCAAACATCGTTAAAAATAACAGAATTCGCCTGTTTAATTATACTTTTGTTATTTTTTCAATTTTTCTGATGTTTTTTTTAGTATTAAAATCGAAAAAACAAATAAATGTACCATAGTTTTTTCTGTTCATTTGCTATCGACACCTGCTGATAATTCGACGAAGAATCGAAAACGTTCGTGAAACATGTGAAACCTATGGAGCATTTATATATTGTTTGATGTTAATACAAAAAAGACCATGAGAAAACCTATTAAACTCAGGTGTGATTGTTCAGTTCAGGAAAAGGTGAGTTTGCAAAAAAATAGACATTTAAAAATAAAGAAGACAACATCCAATACGTGCAACTTTCTACAAGCTATATGTCCCCGTGTCTCGCTCCTATTAATTATTTCTATCTGCGACTACAGGTTAAATAAAATAACGTTTTTGGGTAATATTTCATATGTACGTTGCTGAGATGATTTTTTCTAATTCATGAAAAATACGAACGTTTAAATGTTTATTTTTTATACATTTTATATTTCAATACACATTTATATATAATAAAAAAATTATTTAAAAAAATTACATGGCGTTTAGAGGTAGAAGCATGACTTTCATGTATTGCCCTATTTTCCTGGGCAACGCCTGTGCCCAGATCCCGCTAGTATAATACATTTTAACATTGTTCCTGTTTCGAACCGAGCAGATTGTCTTTAAAACTATTTACATAAAAATATAGATGATTGGAAGCGCATAACCAGTAAAAAAAGAAAAACAGGGCGAATAGATAGATAGATAGATAGATTGATAGATAGATAGATAGATGAATTGATAGAAAGATAGATAGATAGATAGATAGATAGATAGATAGATAGATAGATAGATAGATAGATATTAAGCAAATCGATAATATATAACTGCTATTGATTAATCAGGATGATTGAACGTTTTTTATTCCAAGGTCAACGACTTCATGAATTTCTTTAGCTTCTTCGCGCAAGCGGTTTCTCATCGGGAGATTGTTACATGGGAAACGCGCATTCCCGCCAACTCATCTTTCAAAACCCGTGATTTTTCAGAAAACAACGTCTGCACACTCCCACGATTAAGATATTCTCTATAAACTTTGCCGCTGATGCGCTTAACGGAATATACGACCAAGCGAGCATGTGAATCAGTACAGGCCAATAAATCCTTGAAACATCGAGAGAAATATACATTAGCTTTTAACTTCAAGAAAGCCTTGCCTTTGTTTGCCTCTATTCTACAAGGTAATCTAAGTCATTACATGCTTTATCTTCCCTTTGAGGTTGACTGCTATTCTTGTCTGTGATGTCGTATACAGCACATCTCTATCTTTCTATATATGTATATATATATATATATATATATATATATATATATATATATATATATATATATATATATATATATATATATATAATACTTCTAAAAAATATCCAATAACACGGGACGAATGTAATAAACACAACGATGTGTTAAGATCTGTTATAGACTTATTTTTGTTATTCATTTCTTCCAATAACGCACACACACACATATATATATATATACATACATTTACACATATATTTGCGTGTGTGTGACTAAAATAATTCAACTCCCTAATAGCCAAATATTTCAAACAAATAGAGCCTGCAATAGTTAAGGACGAATTCATTTTACTAGACACTAAATACTAGTCAAAATCTGCACCGAAACAAAAACTAAAAAAAAACAAATCAGTTGTGATTATTATCTTGCACGTTGCAACTTTAAATTGATCTTGAAAGGGATATCAAACGCTATATTCACAAATATTTTTGGCATGACATAATATATATATATATATATTGCAGTATAAAAATATATATATGGCAAGTAAGCAACACAGAGTCGTCGATGTTTAATTTCCGCAGGGAATGATAAGGCTATATATATATATATACATACAGACACAACACACACACGCGCGGGCGCGCATGCGCAGAAACATCAAACTGTTAAAAATAAAAACATTTTTCAAATGGTAAATATATCTAAAGAGAGCCGCACGAGGCTAGAAACACGTTATAAAATTACAAAATTATAACATGATAGAATAATAAAATAACAAACAATGGTTAAAAAATATATTTTACAAATGTTGGTAGCCTCACTTCTTTAAATACATATATATATATATATATATATATATATATATATATATATATATATATATACCCAAGTGACAAAAATTAAACCGAATTTAGTTGTAGTTGTCCGACATTAATATATAAATTACGGTTGTTCTTCTGTGAACGAAACGGATCCGTAATTGTACCGAAGTTTTTGTTTTCAAAACATTATTAGTAACGTGAATAAATTTTATTAATTGGAATATAGTAAAATATTGTTTATTTATACACACACACGCACAGACACCATCCTCGATTGTCTTCGGTTTCTCTGGAAAAGCGTTTGTAAATAAAAACATGATATCAGGACACTTTACCCTACAAGAAAACCCTGACAAAATATTAACATAATATTCGAAACCCGAATAAGATGTACTCCGTTTGACTACACGCCATCTTATACGGGAATGGTACATTTTCTCCTACTGATGTTACCTCAAGTAACAGCTCTTAGCTGCATACTTCACCAGACAAGATTATGTTTTTTGTCATGGAATCCAGTCAGACAAAGATACCAAAAGTAAGAGAAACTATAACATCATAAACCGGTCAATTGGGAAGTGGAAAATTAGTGTTTGTAACTTCTTTACAAACTCAAAGGTTGACAGGTAAAGGAGAACTTGAATGGTACACGCGAATATCTATGTATATCATATAGAGATCAAGTGTTTGCCCCAGGAAAGGGCCGTTTTATTTCTGAGAACTTTGACTGAAATAAAATAAAACAAAATATATGTGTGTATGCCTGTCTGTGTGTCTAGCTGTCTCTCTCTATTATATATATATATATATATATATATATATATATATATATATATTAATGTTTGTATTCAAAAAGATCAGAAAAACATCGGTACATATTATGTTCTGATCTTCGGTAATAGAAAAATTAATAAATAAATATTATGTTATTATTATTTTTTATTTTTCTTAATAATCGAGCACTCTGCTAGGATTATCTCTCACTAACCTTACATATATATATATATATATATATATATATATATATATATATATATATATATATATATATTCGCAGGAATACCCAGTCATGGTTGCATTTATACTTCCGATATACGTGTGCCATTTACATATGGTTCATGAATAAAGCAAAATACATCGGGTCGTAGGGAAAGCTGCTTGTGTCATGTGCTTTATTTGTCGTTTAATTTTCATTTATTTTCTCTGTACTTTATATGTCAGCAGATGTAGAAACCTTTTTTACAGCTAGGCTTTATAGATCCATCGTAATTCCTAATCTAAGAGCAAATTATAACTCGTCTTTTTTACCTCCTTGATAATAAAATCAGTATTCTATTTATTTTACTCTTTCTTCAAATACATGTGCATATTTTCGTTCACGCAACAAGTTGGGCAAAAGGTGTGGACTGTCGTCTGAAAACCGTTAATAGGTGAACTTCAATTTACTAAATTCCGAGTTATAACATTAAAACGCCTGAAAGGTGTGGATGCAGAGAAACCTGGGCGCACAGATTAATGCCATCATGAAATTGGTATAAATAATATAACCAAGCTAAACTTCAAAGTCAGATACAAAGATAAACCTACTGAATACATTTTTTTCATACCAGCCGAGGTTGTTCTCGCGAACCAATACGACTGAGCCAAGGCTACTGCGTCGGCAACAGGCTTTCTTTTTTCATACTATAGCTCGGATGTGCCCCCTCGTGGTTAGGTTATTGCCTATCGCCCGAGGCGAATCTTCACGATAATGTCGACCTATTTAAATGAGGGTACGTGTCGGGAGCTAGAACGAAACAGTCGAATAAAGTCTACCCGATCAACTTATACATAGAGCACCGGACGCATCACTTGCGTCTTGCTTTCAAATATCATTAATAGTTAAACTGATTTGACGTATACGTGAAACAGCTGTCTAGCGATGTTTTATATATACACATTTCCAGGCAGTACAACATCATTTTTAGGAGTGGCCGATTTATTGCCGATAACTTTGCTGGAGAGAAAAATGAGAGGTGATATGATTGAGACTTTCAAGATAATTAATCGCATTACTAACTATGGTTGGCATTTTTGTTAGTATTTCTCGTAGATCTAGAAGGTTATTGTCAAGGCAGTTTTCAAAAACTAGATCTGTTAACGAGTTACGTTTTTTGGCTCACATAGTAATATGTTTTTGGAATAAGTTGCCAGATCAGATTAAGAACAGCAATAGCGTGGATCAGTTTAAGATAAGGTTGGATCAATTCAGAGAAAGTGGTAGGAGGGAGAGATTGAGGGGGCACTTTTGGGAGTTATAAAATGAAATATTCAACAGAATTTGATCTGAATATTGATACTTGTACTAATAGTTTGATTTTTTTAACAGCTGAATAAAAGATACTTAATGGGGAGATGCCCGAGGAGGCATAAAAAACAAATACATAAATAAATAAATAAAATTAAAACGATCCGACTGGGGAATGTTGACAGGTCCTTCGTGGCTATATTTTTACCAGTCAGATATCCGATTATTTGTTGTTTTAATTTATATGCTTAGTTTATAGCAGAGGCAGTTCATTTGTTTTTTCATAGCGTAGCAATATTAATAGCCTATGGAGTTCATAGCGTAGCAATATTAATAGCCTATGGAGTTCATAGCGTAGCAATATTAATAGCCTATGGAGTTCATAGCGTAGCAATATTAATAGCCTATGGAGTTCATAGCGTAGCAATATTAATAGCCTATGGAGTTCATAGCGTAGCAATATTAATAGCCTATGGAGTTCATAGCGTAGCAATATTAATAGCCTATGGAGTTCATAGCGTAGCAATATTAATAGCCTATGGAGTTCATAGCGTAGCAATATTAATAGCCTATGAAGTTCATAGCGTAGGAGTTTTACTTTACTATATGTTCTACTATTCACTCAAGTTCCTGTCAGTTTCGCTGCAATTCTGAAGAGTAGCTTGGGAACATATATGTGACTAATTGATGCACGTACAAAAACTGTTCAAATATAATAGAAATTGTTTTGTAAGGATTATTTATATAAATGAATAAAATTACTGAAAACAATATAAATATTAGTCATGATTGTTCTCACATGGAGACGTTGTTTTATTATTAATTGTTTTAACAATGTTGTGAATTCAACTTTACTAATTCTCACGAATTGATTCAGATCGATGGGCCGAGGAAAGATAGATTACGAAATTGATACGCTGATAATGGGATCTTCATATTGATCTTGATGCCGCCTATCGATCTGTCTGATAATCTTCTATATTTCGATTAATCGATAAGTTATTTATATGCTAATTGGTTTCATTCTCTGAACTTATTCCGATCCGCATGCCCTATTGCCACGTATTTAAACGGAGTTTACACGCGGTTACACACAACGAGATAATGTAATAAATGACTATGCGGTATATATATATATATATATATATATATATATATATATATATATATATAAAGAGAAAGAGAGATGTTCGATGCAAGGTGTACTCGGTAAAAAACATGTGTATTATTCTTTCTTTAAGCCAAGGCTTTTCAAAGATTAACATCTTATCATCAGAGGAATATAGATAAGTTGGCAGTGAAAAAGTCAAAATTAAAAATTTGAAAAAATATTAATTACTTAATATTGTTTCAAATTTTGAATTTTGGCTTTTCCACTGCCAACTTATCTCTCTATGTAATTTTTCTGATGATACAATTTTAATCTATCTTTATAATTGCTCTATCTCGTATATTGAGCTTAGACCAGGGCACTATAGGTTCTATCCACTAAAAGTATACTTTTAGTTGCATATTTTATTCATTATATATATATATATATATATATATATATATATATATATGTGTGTGTGTGTGTGGGTGTGTGTGCGTGTTTATGAAAGCATCCACAGTCATTTGTTATTCAGTACCACGCCTCTTTTGTTCAACAGTCAAATGCATTATCTATATGCTATGAAGCTAACCCTCAAAATAATATAAATAAACTATAAGGTGTTTATTTCTTTTCTGACCTAGAGCACGTGGTGCGTTGGGAAGAAGTTGCTTTTAACTTTGAACACCTCTAATCCATAGTGCTCTACTTTGACCACTAACGCTCACACATTTGTTTCCCCTGAGTTAAAATGAAGCTGATACATCATTTTAGTCACTCTTTTATTTTTTACTTTTCTTATCTTTCCGTTTTTGCTGGAGATGGGGCATCCTATCGGATGCCAGATATTCACCGGCTATTTCAGACACTCCAGCCGAGAGTTATTTTTGATATTCTAACCGTCCCATTAAGTGCTATTGTTTGTATTTCTCTTGCACTCAGGTCACTGGGTATACTCGCCAGATAGCTTTTGAAATTCTTTTTCATTATTCCTGTTGCTCCTATAATTTCTAGCACGATGGAGATTTTCCCAAAGCTTCAGTCTCCCTCCATGTCGCACATAAAACCTTGGTATTGAGTAATATTTTCCCTTCCAGCTCTGTTTAATCCCGCATCATTAGGAACACTGACTCCAACCAGGGTTGCCACTCTCTCCCTCTTGTCCCACATTACGATGTCAGCTTTAACAGCTCCGTTTTCTATATATGTAGCTGTATGGCTTGCATGGTCATAGTTCATATAGATGTGTGCCTGTGTGTTTAAATATATAAGTTATATTGATCTTGATGTAAATATCTTATCGATCG
>OY744531.1:89817566-89842566 GCA_963556195.1 Sepiola atlantica | reverse complement strand
TAGTAGTAGCCGTAGTAGAAGTAGAAGTAGTTGTAATATTATTATTAGTAGTAGTTTTAGTAGAAATAGAAGTAGTAGTAATATAATTATTATCATTATTAGTAGTAGTAGTGGTACTTGTAGTAGTGGTTGTTGTAGTAGTATTATTTACTCACTATATGTGTTGACACAAGTCATTATACATGATTGCTCACTGGCAATAACAAGTGGTGTTCCCCGGAGTTTGAATGAGAGCATGTCTCTGCAAATATCCAGCACTATTCGATAGCTAATAAAATTCATGTTGCGTTATCGCAACATCCGTTTACTATTACCGTTGGTTTTCTTTGTAATTTTACTTGCGCTACGCCTCCCCAAGATCCTAGTACTTTCCACACCTTTTCAGTAATGAGTCTTGTCGATGACCTCCCTCTTTGACCCTTCACGGCAATTTTTTTGTCATATCAGCCGAAGTTTATGGAAGCACACGTATGTTGGTATGACTGATCTTCTTTTGCATGGATGGGAGGGGCAGTTAAATAGTTTTCTCTCAGTTGTCACTTCCTTAGGGGGTGGTGGGGTTTTCTTTCTATATGTGTGTTCTTTGGTATAATTTCGTGTTCGTTAGTTATGTGAGGTTTGTTTCTGCATTAAAGGATTTTTCTAAATATTTGTCTGTTTCAATCATTCATTACAAATATTATTATTATTATTATTTGTACTCACTGGGAGTTCTCACGCAGATCATCGTTAGTGATTGCTCAGCGACAATAACCAGTGGTATTTCCTGGAGTCTGAGTGACAACGAGCCTCCACAGATTTCCAGTATTCTTCACGTCTTTTCGATAACAATCGCAAATAACCTTGCGGTTCGCAACAACCTCTTATCATTGATTTCTCGCTTGTAAGGACTATTGGTCTTCTCTGGGATTTGGGTGGCAATAAGCCTCACCAAGGTCGCAGTAATATTATTATTTTTACTCACTAGGAGTTCTCACACAGATCATCATTTGTGATTGCTCACCGACAACAACCAGTGGTATTTCCTGGAGTCTGAGTGACAACAAGCCTCCCCAGAATTCCAGTATTCTTCACCTCTTTTCGATAACAGTGCGGTATCGCAGCAGCCTGTAGCCATTTATTTCTCGCTGGTAAGGACAATGATTATTATTGTTATTGTTATTATAATTATCATTATTATTATTATCATCATTATTATCAGTATTATTATTATTATTATTATCAGTATTATCAGTATTATTATTATTATTTCACGTATGAAAATGCTAAATAGAAAGCAAAAACTATAACCTGAGCATCAAGACCTACAGACGCGCACACACCGAAGTCGACGGAATAATCTCCCTTTCCTCATTAACCTAGTTTCAAGGATCTTCCGAAGATAAAGAGTTTTTATCTGTTTTTCTTTCTTTCTTTCTTTTTTCTGTATCAGGAAGCAGTTCGAGCGACGGGACGGGGATGCCGTCATCGATCAATACGCAACGCGAAACACTATCACGTGACTATGAGTTAGTAAGATAATGAAAGACAGATAGATTAAGTGAGTGGGGAGAGAGAGGTGGGGTTAGCGGAGTGGTGGGTAACAATGCATGTATTCTGATTTTTCATCTCAGTCACTCGTTGACTGCATATACATGCGTTTTTATGGCATTGCTTTTAGTCTCTCGCTCGCATCTAGTTCTTCCGTCTTTTATGCGTGCATGCTATTTCAATGAGCAGGCGGCGCTTACTTCCGTTCGAGATCTCGCGAGACTTCACGTCATACATCTTTTTTTTTTACTGTCTTTTTTATGTTTCTCTGCATTTCTTTTCTTTTTATGGGTGATGTATTAGTTTGTAATGATGTTTATCTGCTTGCGGGCCTCTAAGAAAAGCATGTTCGCATCGTTTTACTTTGTAAAGGCTTTTTTTTTCTACGCTTTTCTTGTAATTACGTGAAGCCTTACAACCCTAACCTCAACCCTGATACTAACGTTGTACGCCTCAACCCGCCGACACCGCCTTACCAATCTAAATAGACTGTTGTTTTTTTATATGGTCGATAATCGTTCGCAACGATGTCAAGGTCTACGTTCATTTAATTCACAGTCGTAAAAGTTAAGCTCTTCCGAAACAAACAAGAAATCAAAGATAACGCATATGAAGCCTAAAGTGCTCTGAAGGGAAAACAAAACAAACGTAGAATATCTTAGGTTCAGATAAGTGATCATCTATAATATAATCGATATTATGATACGCTAAGAAAATGTAATCTTCGTACTCCTTGTAAAAAAATAAGATCGTCTGATTGCTGTAAATTCAATGCAAAAATATGTAAAAAACTGATGTCAAACGCGAACCTCGAACTAAAATACACTTTCGTTGCCGTGTGATGAAGATCAATGTGTATTATCTGTTCTGACCGAAGGGGTACATTGTAGGTCTGCTTTCGCGTCGAACGTCTATAGAATGAAAATATCTCAAAAACTATTACAAATATTTTTAAAAATAGGCTCACATAACTATATATATTCCATGATAAATGCCATTATACTGAAATCATATGCCCTTAATAGGGTTAAGATGAAAATTCATGTACACTAAATGTACAAAAGCAAGGAAATTCCCAAATGTTTACACTTTTATTGTCATTAAGGGTATGCGAGCACAACAGGGCTATGTATTTTACTGGTAGAAATTTTTCTTCAGCGCACCTCACACACTTCATCCACTCATGCATAGATATTTATACTGTTGTGATGTGATAATGAAATGGTTTGGTTGATATGTAGTCATACTCTTAATGACAATAAAAGTGTATACATTTGGGAATTTCCTTGCTTTTGTACATTTAGTGTATATGAATTTTCATCTTAACCCTATTAAGGGCATATGATTTCAGTATACTGGCATTTATCATGGAATGTCACTACTTTTGTAAAGGCTATGCCTCAAGACAATGGTAATTGTTAATTTTTTTCTTTTAATTTTCTCAAAAAATTAAGGTATATGGTAAACTGAAATTAAAATGCCATCAACTAGACCCTAGAAACTCTATATCTGCCAAAAATCAGCTGAATCCATCAAATAGTTCATGAGATACAGGGTGGCACACACGTACGTACGTACACACGGAAAACACAAAATCACTCCTGACCTTTCTGGATCTCTGGGTTGCCTTGACTAATGATGCTGAAATTCTACACACTTATAGAACCTATCAAATAACAATTTTGTGCAAAGTTTTAACTAATTTGGTTTATTGGTTTTTTAGTTATAACTGATCAAAGAAATGAGATTTCTAGCATAGGCCGTTTTTGAGGCCTATTAAGGGATAGAGCGCTATCGCGCCTCCCTTGATTATGAGACTACATTAACAAGAGTACTTAGCTAAGAATGTTTCAGTTTGAAGAAAGGTGGTACGATAATATCCTGAAGTCTTCGTAAACGCCGGAATCCATAGAGTGAAAATATCGTTATGATTATACAACGAATGAAGGACACAACTGAAGAATTTGAACACGTCCCGGTAACACTTGTACAAGTGTTGCGATATTCTTGTTTTGATTAATTTCTTAATCAGAACCTAGGCAACAAGTTACGTTGAGCGCATAAGCATTTTTCAAATATGGACTTTAGTATCAAAACAGAATTTAATTCATAGCTTTGCATTTAGCTATATATTATTCTTTGACTGGTGTTAATTGCTAAGTTATGTACATTCTATAATCATGTATTATTAATGTAGACCTAACCGATATAATTTATAACTAGTTTAAAATTATTACTTTAAAAATAAAATATAGAAGACAAATACAATTTACATAGTATATTATTATACACCATATTATGGTGTAAACAAGAATGATAGATTTAGTCATTTATGTACAGTTCGTATGGATGGGTTTGTTTATGTTCTGCAGACCGAAACCGGAAGTGAGCACGGACTACTAAAACAAGGTTATAATAAAGTTTGAAAGAAAAAGGAAAAACAATGAAGTTCAAGGCCTAGATGAAAAGAATTAAAATAGAGCAGACCAACAAAATAACGGTTAGTAAAACCATTCTTTAATATTTTTTGGGGATGTGGGACGAAACTCGAAGTCGATTATGAAACAAACCCTGAGAAACGCACGTGGTGCGTAGATATCGCGATTTTAACCGACGGGGATGCAGTGTCTGAAGCAATCAGAATTATCCCCCTTGCATCAGAATGGTCTCTCTTTCATAGAGTTGTAATATAAATAAAATGTGCGAAGCGCTCACGTGTTTTTTTACAAGCAGGGCGATCCAAGTGTTAACAATCTGCTTGGTCTCCTGTGTTCTTGCATTCGCTCTGTTTGTATCTTCGTTTGTATTCTAGAGAGATAAATACAATTTTTCAACTGGCGACGTAGGATTTGCATGACGAGCTCACAATTTCAAAACAAATAAAAAAAAACGAAACTAAACGATGTAAATATTCACAAGAACAAAGAAAATGTCTTATAACGGACTACATATATTTCCAAGTTATAGCGTCCATGCTGATCCGAGTACCGTTTGAATCTGCTGGCAAAAGTGGTTGGGAAAACTTGAAAATTTACCGCACACGTATAAAACAACAAAGAAATCAATGACCGACAACTTAACACAGCAAAAACTATTTCGTGCGAGATCCTCAAATTCCGACGCGTATCGCAGAATGCGGACGAAACCATTAACATTTTAAACTTGAGACTGAGGGCTTTGACGTCCAAGTGAAATCGACAAATACTCACACAGATAGTACAGGGTTGTTCGTCCTCTAAGGTCACACGAATTGCGTTTCAAGACAACTCCACACTTCAATAAGAAGCCATGGCGATTGAGCTCGCAGACATAGACTGAGCAGAGGTCTACGCCTTGTCGGTTCACCACAATAAAGAAAGCAACAAGCGGTACACACGCAGAGGAGAGGTAAGGAAAATACCGACAGTGAACGCTACTATGGACACAAAGAAGTTAGTAGTCGGCACTGTTCTCTGAGGTCCCGACTACGTGACAAGGACGCTGGGCAACACATGAGACGTGTGCCGGTAAGGCGAAGGAATGTAGAAAATGTCGAAACCGGAATTTCGTCAAAGTATGAAACTCAAAATGGCTAAGACGAATTTCCTACTACTATCAGGATAAAGTTGAATCCTTTCTACGTCGGGTGATGAATCTGTATTCACAATAAAAAATGCCCACGTCAACAAGAACGCCCACAGCTACCATTCTCGTTAAAGACTCCCCAATGACCTTTGTTTTAGACACCGATACTAGTGTCAACATAATCTTTGGACGCACGTACGACTGTTCAGTACATACCGACAATCCATAGCACAGTCACGCAGATATTTGCGTATTCGTCCAGACAAGTCATGTCCGTTCGTGGATTCATTACAACCATTATACAATTAAAAGGAAAATGCTGCAAGGCGAAAATGTTTGTCGTCGATCATGAGGTCTTTTGGTCGGACACGATCTACAAAATCTAATCAGTGCCCACTCTATCGAGGCACTAGGTATGATATCTTTGAATTTCGGAAACTAAAAGGACACGCAGATATCCAGTCTTGCACGCTTAAGAGATAAACTAACCGTTGTCATAACCCAATTTGCACACCAGAGGATTGTCAAGACAAGGCAGCTAGTAAAGGAAATGGTCTGGTACCTCGGAATCGATAAAATAGTAGAGGAGTCGGTGCGCAATTGCATCCCCTGCCAATCTTCCAACCCGACATTATCATCAGACCATGAGCTCATACGCACCACACCACTCTCCGTTGCACCATTGACTGAAATCTCCCTTGAGTTCGCCGTATCCTTTCCTATCTGGAGATTACGTGCTAGTCGCCATCGACGACTACAGCAGGTTTTTGGAGGTAAAAATACTCCCCTCGATACCAGCGAAAGTAGTTTATCGTCGCCTTCACGCACTCATTGCTAGAAAAGACTACCCCGATGTTATCAAGTCTGAGAATAGTCCCCCTTCTATGGGTAGGGATTCAAGGAGTTTGCAACCCAAGCAGGGTTCCGCCACAGAAGAGTCACACCTTTGTGACAGGAGGACATTGAAGACGTTGTACGGTTCATGTGAACCCTAAAAATGTATATTCGCATCACCACCGTGGAGGGCTTAAACTAGAAAACCTAGCTGCCTCACTTTCTAATGGAGTACAGGGCCACCCCCACAGCATAACCGAAACATTTACATTTGAATCCATTACTGGAAGGAAGATGAACATCGGCATACCTGCTATCCCTACCATTCAGCCACAGAAAACTGACGATTATCAGTATAAAGGGTAGCATGGTGACAGCACAGCACAGTAAGGAGATTACAAACTCACCTGAAACTCCTCTCTTTCCAAGCGGATACATGGCGACTTCTTCGTGTCCCTGTAGGGAACGCTGCACACTCCAATATATTGCATAGTTTAACAGAGTTGGAGACAGTAAGCAGCTCTCTTGCACACCACTGACTAGAGAGAATGGGGAGATCCTTTAACTTGCCATCCGGGCAGTCGCACACATGTTGGAGTAATATGTTCTCAGCAAACGAGACAACCGCTGAAGCATTCCATCAAGCTCAACGATCCTCCATAGAGAGGAGCGGTTCAGCGAGTAAACAAAAGCAATGACTGTATTCTGCTGGAACGCATGCCTGTGTACGAAGATACGTCTCTATGTGAAAAGCCGGTCTTTACATCCTCTGCCGAGTCGGAAATGGCACAGGTTTGGGGCTAGTGCTGGCATCGCGCATGCTCAGGAAACGCTGAAGGATGTTAGACGTGAAGACTTTTGCAGCGAACAGTAAGAAACTGATACTACATACTTCGAGCATTGAGACTGTTTCTTTGTTTTTAAGAGAGGAAGCACCACGGCACCGTGCTAGTTTTGTTGGATTATTTCCGACTCTAATACTTTCAGGTTCATACGATGTAACTTATATGTCGTGACACTTAGACATTGTGTGAAAAGCCCGGCAGCTTAATTATCTTCGCATTGTGCCTTGTGATTCGGGAGGTTTCCGATTGCTATCTGTACCTCATAAAGGGTAGGTGGCTGGAAGTTCATACGATATAGGTCTACATCGCTGGGTTATGTAACGATTGTCGTTGATGGTGGATCCGCGTAGAGAAGAGTGGATATATAATCTGTCCACCTCTTCGTACATCGATGAATGCCAGCAATCACACTCCCAAGCAATTCCCGAATAGTCGAGTATCCGCTACTAGCAACCTCCGTAGCATCCTTCAGGAGATGGTAAAGGTATCGAGTGTCGTCAACAGTCGATGTAGACTCGATATTTAATGCCACTTCGATCCAATATGTGTTCTTATCTTCACGATCTGAGCGTGTCCCTTTTCAGCGTAAGCTTCTACGGGCAGCATCTCCTCGAAGAGGCGCAGCTTTGGCTTGATTCGCGTAACAGATAGTTCTACTGTAGATCCTGTGGTTTAGTCGCCAATTGAGTTATCCCCCATAGCAAATTGCCTGTTTGGAGTCTCTAACTTATAGATGGCTCTGGTTGGGAGTCAATTTGCATAGGTGGTGGATTGATCAGTATAAGAACTGTAATCTTTTGATTGATGGGGTGTGTTGTTCAGTGAGCAGAGTGAAGTGGAGAGAGAAATAGGTGATGGTGGCAGTTAGCAGTTGGTGGTACATCAGAATTTTATTTTTCAAGAAGCATTCTTTTACGGATAGACCAGAGATCCATTCTTTCTTATTGCGTTTGTTGTGTCCAAGCTGATGTTCCACCACCTCTTGTAATTGAATCCGGCTGCGTCTGTCGACAATTGGCGGCATGTAGACTGCATGGATTACTTCAGCCCGTAGACGTTCACTTGTGCCCAGGGGCAGCTCGTAGATACAGATCCCAGTGAAATCTTTATGAATCTAGTTTCCACGAATATTCCGACTCATGCTACATTGTCAGCGAGAACCAACGGGCATGTACTAGAACAACCAGCACAGGTCACAAACCTTCGAGCTGGCCTATTACATGCTCACCAAACAACCACTATGACATGCTGGAGCGTACGAACATTTCTCAACCCGACGACCCAGATCAGAACTATACGTACTCTTCAATAAATACGGATGTCACCTGCTTGGCGAAACTATGTATACCCGACGATGGCTCCTTCGCGATCAAAGTTTCAGAACACGATATGTCGTATCAGCTGTTTAACAGTGGACCCACCGACAACTCCGGTCAGCATAGAGTAGCTGTAGATATTCGATATATGTTGCCTGCATCTATCCTCTAGTTGGAACCCGTCAATGCACGACTTGTCCGACTAAGGCTCTACAGTCATGCACCAACGTGACTGATGTAGCTGTCTATGCTCCCACATTTACGTTGACGGATAGTGAAAAGAATGACATATATTCTTAGCTCAAAGCATTACTCGACCGAGTCCCTCGCCATGATTTTCTTATAGTGACCGGCGACCGGAACACAAAAGTCGGTTAGAATAGTGCAGCGACAAGGCCGTTCATCTAAATTTACTGAGTCGGAACGTGCTGTGACAATGGTAACCGTATGTTACAACTAGGTCACCTCAACAATCTAGTAATAACCGTTTCCAACACCGCTGCAATTATTTGTGGACGTGAAGAGGAAATAATCGAAGAACATGCAATAAAGTAAATGCCATACTCGTGAATGCGAAGAGCGTATATGGGAGCAGAGACTGGTAAAGACTGGCAACGAGTCAACCACTGACCACCCACTTCTCCGAGATAAATTGAGTCTGCACTTCAAAGCTCGATATTCACTCCCCTCCCAACGAAGAAGATTGCTGTTGGCCGGCTTAAGTGGGCAGCTATCAGCAACAAAGTTAGCATCGAACGACACACTCGTCTTGAGCTGCTAGCTGCTACTGAGACGCTACGTCAAAATTGTCCCATATGAAGGAAAACATATATATATGAAGTTGGTACCAGCTGCGTCTATAAAGCTCGGGAAAATAGCCAATATATGTGGTGAACATCAGAATCCGAAATATATATGTATTTGGGCGCTTGAGCGCTACACTATCAGAGAAATAGTCGAGCCTGGTATTGTCCTGGGTCGAAGCAGAAATATAGGTAACTAACGTTGTGTTGTAAGGTTGATCTACAGCGCACGTAGGTCTGCTACTTTGGTTAAAGACTATGAAGACAAAAGGGGACGGTGTTAGGTATAGAAACACCAAACCTGTGCATATTCTAGTCAGAGACTTTACGGCGGAGTGGAAGATATCCCAGCATGTACAAAACGAGTATAGATTTACTCCTCTCCAGGAGTTAGGCACAAGGCCAGTTTTTTATCTTACTCCCACAAGTAAGATATGACCCAAGGTCGGGTCGTGAAAGTGGGGTTTAAAAATTGCCTGGGCAGCCCCGTCGGCATTCCCTGGTAGGGCGCCTCAGGCAGTAAGCAATAAACTCACTCCTCCCCAAAGAGGGGAGGCGAAGCCTGGGAAGGTGGACCTCCTAGAACTGCACAGGACAGGCCCATAGACCGGCGTAAATCAAGCCCCGAAGGCCAAAACAATACCAGTCTATGGGGTGCAGTATCCATCGGAACAGATACTACACTTTGATCTTAGCCAAAATGTAAAAACGAGTAGAGGGGATTGAGAACTGTACATTAGTTTTGCTTAGTGCTAGGGTATCTGGGGAGTATACAAGGAGAAAGGATTCTACATCATCGAGGTTAGTTCGAAGTCATCGGATATTTCTGAACCCGAGCCCGAAACGAGGAGACAAATTCATTGATTTGAGGTCGGTTGCTGGTTTATACGTATTTCTTTTCGTATTGTATTTTCATTATTCTTAGTTTTTATATAGAGTTAGTTGGGCAAAGTGGGTGTGTGTTAAATGCTAGTCAGCTCAGACAAGTAGATTATTAGCCGAGTCTTTTTCCCTAGAGATTGGGCCTCGGAAAAAACAACAGAGCTAAATGATTTTTTTTCGATACGTGACATGGCATTACAATTATAACGATAGTTTACACCTGTAGATAGAGTAGCGGCTCTTAACGCTACATCAGTTAGGACTCCTGTACTACCAGTGTGAAAACAGCAGTAAGACAAGATGTGAATCCTGTACTGTAAACATGTTAGAACAAGACTAGTCGTGTGAAACTAAAGTACAAGAAAGTATTCCAAAGTTTCCAGATAAAGAGAAATAGAGAGAGTGGGGTAACGTTCCTTATATTCGTCAGGGAAAAAGGCCAAATAACTATGTGTATTTGAAGTGTCTTGTTAATAGATAAAGAAAATAGTTTGAAACCGGACGATAGCAATGCCTATTTACCTATTAAGCAATTGGAGATTTGCTAACCGGATACTTTTGTTCGAGTTTTTAGCACTAAAGTAAGTTGTTGGCCAGGGCAAAGTTAGCCTCTCTTTCACAGGGTTTGGTGACACGCCGTTTCAAATTAATACACTGGTTATACATTCGAGTTTTCCTTCTCCTAGATAGATAATATGTTAATTTTACTGAAAGGGCAAACCATGCACTTTAGTACTATGGTAGGTATTTATGTGCTTCTGCGTGTAAATAGCTATATATATATATATATATATATATATATATATATATATATATGTATATATATGTATATATATATATATATATATATATATATATGTATATATATATATATATATATATATATGTATATATATATATATATATATATATATATATATATATATATATACATATATATATATATATGTGTGTATAAACAGTAACCCATAAACAGCAGATTCGTCGTCTTATGAGCCAGAAGTATGACTTTATGTAGTAAGTGTATAAACATCGACATTTTTTGAATTCAGGTTGCCAGGCCACTTTAAACCTTTGTCAGTTGTGTCGGATGCATTACAACCTGAGATAGCTAACCTATTAATCATAGTTCTTACTTGATTTATCATTTGTTTACAAATATAGAATACGGATAACAGAGAGAACTCAGCTAAGTTCTTTTTACTGAAGCATATTGCATTAAATTACGTGAAAACCATCATTTCTTATACCAGAACCCACTATAGAACAGGATATATATATATATATATATATATATATATATATATATATATATATATATATATATATATATATATATATATATATAACCCCAAACAATATGCATTTAAATTACTTACTAGACACCATCATTCAGTGTCTTCGGTTTTTATGTACAAGGATTTGCAGGACAACCGGGCATAATAATACTTCCCATTATAAGTAAACCCATAGGAAATATTACACATTACATGGTATTCAAAGTCCAAATAAAATCCCCTCGACACGGCTATACCCTGACTCATGAGAGGAATCGTACAGCTATTTATCTCAAGTAACATCACATAGCTGGATAAAAATTCAGAAAAGACCACAATAAGGATAAACAATAACATATTCAAGAAGCCAATTATGGAGAAAAAAAATAGTGTTCTTCACTGCTTTTCGAGAGGTAGATGACAATTTTGATTGAACTTCAGATATCTCATGTAAAAATAAAGTGTAAGCCTTAGATTGCTCAAAACTGCTTTACTTGAGTAAAATGAAAACAAAAGATATATGTAAAAAATTAATCAATGATAGAAATACAAAACTATACAAAATATTTTCAAAGAACAGAAGAATCTCTCAGAATGAAATCGACAACCTTTTCGAACAGTCTAGAAAAAGAGCCTTCATTAAAAAAAATGTTATTCCAAGGTCTATGTTGAGGAAAGAAAAATAATAACAAAATATTTTACAACCCACGAATGTAATCTAGAAAGCAACCGATATGTATATATATATATGTATGTATACACTATGTAACAATTTAAAATAACCAAATGGGGCCATTTCCAAGGTTGAAATGTATATATTTAAGGAACATCTTTTACGTGAGATATTATAAAGAAACATTGGTTTTGCCTTTATTTTATAAATATAGTTAAACTTTTATATATATATATATATATATATATATATATATATATATATATATATATATATATATATATATATATATATAGCGAGAGAGAGAGAGATAAATATATATATATATATATATATACTGTGGCTAAGGTACAATATATATTTCACACACATACACACACCCATGTATGTAAATATATACATACACCTACACGGATATCTCTCTGTCTCTGTCTTTCTCTCTCTTTCTCTATCTCTCTCTCTCTCTCTCTCTCTATATATATATATATATATATATGAATATATATATGTATATATAACAATATATATATATACATATATATATATAATATATATACATATATAATATATACATACATATACATACATATATACATACATATATATATAATTATATACATACAAATACATATATATACATATATATACATACATGTATATATATATAATATATATATATACATATATATAACTATATATGCATTACATACGTATATATATATATATATATATATATATATATATATATATATATATATATAGACGTAGTGCAAGTTTTTTATCTTTTTATAGAAACTCTGTTATTCTTGAACTAGGTCAATTTGAAAAGACATATTTGTTTACGTTTTTTTAGTCGTATTATTAGTATAAAATCAGCTTCGGTGTCGTATTTTACCCGTTCATTTCGTTTGCTGGAATTCTCTGAACATAATATGCTCGACATTTTAATACAAAAACTAACTTTATTGATAGATTTTTACGTCTCAAGGTAAACATTATCCGATTAAATGAATACCCACTTAGCATGTTTTTCGAAATCTATTTTGGGAAAGAGAGATTGATGTTTTTTGTCATTTAATCTGGTATATGATATTTAAGAAAAACGATAATCCGTCTAGACAGACGAGACATATAAATCATTTTCTTTTTAATGTCTGACAAGCGCAGCTTTTCGTTAGGAAAACAATATCGTTTAGTCAGCAATATTAAGGTTAGTAGGATAATTGTGAATGTGGTTCAGTGGTTAGTTGTATGGTTATTAGCTCGGCGTTTCAGATCCACGTGAGATGAAAGCACCTTAATCACTTTCATTAAACTTTTGTGAAAGGTATGCATCAATACGCCTCATCCCCCAGCTATAGGTGAAAGAGTAGAGTAGATATTACTCGCAAACTTTTGGGACAATAAAACAAATGCCTTTATAGCATTCATATATTTTTTAGACAAACTCTTGATGAACGGAATAAACATGAATTGCCAGGGCAAACAATTAATAGCGAATGTATGAGCAGTGTACAGTAAATAAGACGTATTTGATAACATCTAGTAGTAAAGGTCGATTATTCTATACTTATCTGTTTAAAAAGTATTCCAACCCATTAAATAATGCTATACGATGAACGCGTCAGAAATGTAAAAGCGATATAAACATAGAGAGCAAAGTAAAACACGTTCGTCCAGCTCAGGCCCAACTCCAAATAAATAAGAAACATAGGTTTGAATCTCAGTCACTTTGCACTCTTAAATAAAATAGTTCATTCTATTGATGTTATATATATATATATATATATATATATATATATATATACAAAGAATATAAATTGTAACTATAGTCTTCATAATATCTGAAATGTATATAATCGTAAGCTAAATGTAGCCGTATTACAGGATCCGGAGCATATATGTCGTATTTATCTATACCATAGACCAGAGTGAATTTATGCAAAACCATGATTTTCATTGGTGTTAACTTAAATTTTAAAAAGTTGTTTAAACCTATGAAAATTATGGGCTTGGATTTATTCACCATGGTTTTTATTATGAAAACATAAATTATATATATATATATATATATTTTTTTTTTCTTTGTAGTACAACATTTTATAAGTTCATGAAAGATACAATATTTATTAATCATGATGAATTAAGAATTAAAAAGATGAAATGGCAGCTGACCGGTTTCGTACCTCGCTAAACAGAGCAAAATATCAAGGTATCGTATAAAACATATAATAATTCGCAATGCAAATTATTCACCAACGGACGTTTTACATAATACTTATGGTTCGTAGATAGCCGAACATCTCATAAATAACCGCACCTGTGCCTCTAATTTCAGTGTCGACTTATTCTCCATTCTTAGTAAGTCGCACTCTCTTTATCATTTTAACTATCCTAGAAACAATCTATATTAAGTCCTTGAGACCTTCTCTTTGCAAGCAAATAGAAAATCTCCTCGGGCTTAATGGTGTTTATATTTGATTGAACTTTATTTATTTTTCGGGTTTTTTTTTACCCCTTTCCCTCGCTATAATTCTCATAGCATCTTTATTATATTTTTTATACGATTCCTCGATATGTTTCTATGTTGTTCGAGGAACGAAACCGGTCAGCTGCCCTTTCATCTTTTTAATTCTTAATTCATCATGATTAATAAATAGTGTCTATTTCATGCCCTTATATATATATATATATATATATATATATATATATATATATATATATATATATATATATATATATATATATGAGGGAACACTTATGTCTAAATACTTTTGTTTTGATTCGTTCCAATTTCCTAATGTATTTCCTTGTTACTAGCCAGAATGGGCTGATGTATCTGACATACTTACTTTTCACCCGAGCACTTTGCTTTCTGATCTTTCAGGCTTCATCATCAGGGGTGTTTATCAGTATAAATAGAGGCTATAATTTCCACATGTATAGACACCAACAAAAATGAATATTCTACATCATCGTAAATAAAACTTACTAATAAAAACCTATGTACCCTTACCTCCCTTTAGCGAATGATCCTTCCGATTAAATAGCTATTAATAAAAACATACTCCCACGAGCAAAACTGATTTCCTCCCCCCAAACTATTTCTTAACGTGAACTGAAAAATATTAAACAGGCTCAAAAAAATAATGGAATCTCTTACAACCTCGGAGACGAATAAATTGAGCAATTTAAATGTTATACTTATAAAAATATATATAAAAAAATCTAATCCTCTACTAAATAAATATGTACATTTATCGTACCGAAATATGATACACATAAACTGTAAAATAGATGAACAGGTACTAAAAATATAATTAGTAAAAACATATTTCCAATTGGTTCCAATAAAAAATAAAACTAATTAATTTATTTAATTCAAAACTTAAAACCTCATCATTACTAATAACTCTTCCCCCCTTGATATCTAAACCTAGTGTGTGAATTGAAATGTCCGTTATAGAACCGTGTCTCTTACAGCCAGCAACATACATAGGCGTACCTACCACAATTTTATCGAGGAGGTAAGCTATGCATATACTAGAAACTCTACACATAAAAAAAAACGATCAACAAAATTAATTTTAATAATAGTGACAGTATCCTTAATTGCCTTTAATAACATAGTACCCTATGAATATAGTAAAAAACACGTGATTCCCGTAATAGAAATAAAAATAACTATCAGCCCTATAAATATCGCAGCAGAATAACTCTTATTGTTGACAGTACAAAAAATTTAAAAAATGCACAGTAATATATGTAATGACTAACGAGAACAGTCGTAACTTGGGAAAGCTTTATTCAGCACACAATGTCGGTACAGTATTAATGCTACTATTTATAGTTATTAGTAGAATCAGGAGAATTCTCCAAAGGGGAGATAAGTCAGAGTAAGGAAAGTTACTCGTAATTATTCATTACAATATATTCTCTGATGAAGTCTAGAAATGGAGAGCAATCAACTATGGTAAAATTGTAAATTTATTATGTTTCGACTAATTTAAAATTAAAATCCATTTGTTTGTGTTTTTTTAATTTCTTTATTTATTTGTGTACTTTTCAGTGCCCTTAATCACCTTCGAAATACCGTCTTTCTATACAATTATTCGATTTATAGTTTTAAGTAAGTATGCATTCTTCATAAAGATCTGATAAAATATCGATTCCTATTTAAGAGATATTTTTATCTTCTTCTCCTTCGTGTTATTTACGAGTATTTTTTTTTAGAAAAACAAAATACTAAGTTCTCTCAAAAAGAGAATCTATATCAAATGGAATCTTTATTAATATTTTAGTGGATTTTAATTGCAAATTACAAATAGAATAATCGTATAGAATATCTGGTTTGGAAAGAGAATTAAGGACGCTTAAAACGTACACAATAAAAACACACTCTTAAACAGATGTTCCTATTTAGTTGCCACGCCACGAGGGCAAAGTCAGGCACGAGATCGTGTTTTACTGTGAAAAAAATGCAATCGCCCTCCCTACAAAATGAATGTTCTGGATTGGACAAAACCAAAAATCTCTTCAAACTTAAAATATTTATCCTTATTTGACTTTCATGAATACACATTAAATAATTATTCTTTAGTACGAAGATTTATTAGAAATAAATAATACAATTTAAATAACTAAAACGAATACTTAAAAATTGTAAATATTACTATATATTTGAACTATACGCCACCACAATTACTACCAGGAAGATTAGGAGGTTTTGCTCACAAACCCAAACACACACACACACACACACACACACACACACATATATATATATATATATATATATATATATATATATGTGTGTGTGTGTTATGGAAAACAACAGAACTCTTCTGTTTGGTAATCCCTTTTTTTTTTCCATTCTTCGAATGATCTTTTTAACGTTGACATGGAATGAATTAATGTAGGATCCGTATGTTTTACAAACGTTTTCGATTCTCTCCGGAATCATCATCAGGTTTTTTTAATGGCACAAAATGAATTAAAAAGCGGGTGAAAGAATGGAAGTTTTTAAAGAAATATGTCGGCAAACCGTTAACGTAAAAAGCGAACGTCTACATTTTGAAATGTAACAGATGAACTAGTTCTTAATTTATTTATTTTTTTTATTTATTTATTTTTTAAATTCATTTTTTTAATATATATATATATATACATATATATGCATATATACATGTATATAAACACACACACACATACACACACACACACATATATATATATATATATATATATAGTAAGTTATAAAAATATATTTCCTGTTCTATTGTTCTGTTTTGTATAGAGTGGCCTACCATGTTTCCATGTTGTGTTAATATAATGGGTTAACTTATTTTAAGACGTGGTTCCTTGTATTTCTATTTTAGGTTTTAGTTTTTTATGTTGTTAGGTTTTAGTTCATTTCTTGTTACGTATTTGTTGGTTTATTTATTTATTCATGTATTGTTAGCCTAAGGTACATTTTATTCTGTGCAGGCAGCTGTTTGCTATCTCACTTCTACAGTTTGATAGATTTTGGGAGTCATTCAAGTTTAGGATTTCAAATGTTTCATTATGACATAATCTACACGGGTCGTCTAAATTTCTACATGTACTGGCCTGTCGTATTATTTTCCATTCAATTATTGGTGAGCGTCAATTTTATTTGAGCTCCCAATAGTGGTTTGCTAGTGCTGTTTTAATTCGACGTTCTCTGTTTTTAAATGTGCTTCTGTGATCATAATATCTGGTTTTAAAATCTAGGGAGGTCATACCCACGTAGTATTTCTTATTAGTCGGTCTTTTCTTTTGCAGATATTATTGCTTGGTAAACAATACTTTTTGTTACGCATTTATTTTGTAGTGGACAAAATGTACGATTTATGCGCTTACACATTTTCTCTTCATTGCTAACTTCTTCATTTCTTTTCGGGTGATTACTATTAGGGCTTTATTTATTTCTATTGGTAGTGTTTATATTTTTGTATTCATAGTGTTATTTTTGCTATATTTGTCACTTTTTTATGTATTTTCTTCCTCTCTGCTGTTCTCTTATAGTATTTCGTTATTATGGTCCTTAACTATCATTTCTAGGTTTTCGCAGCAGCTGTAAGATTTTTTTAGGTTATTTATTAAATATTTAATGCAGGGGATTGGTTACATTGGACATTTTTGCGCTGGAATCCGGAAAGGCTAAGAGACAACAATGAAATATATGCTATTATTTAATTGACTAGTCAATTAAGCAGAAGACCATTAATCTTCTTAGATTCTTGAAAAACTCAACATTTGACAGATAAAGAAGAACTTTAATAGAATATTCGAATATCTATATATCTCATATAGTAGTAAAGTGTTAGCCCCGGAAAGAGGCCCATACATTTTTTAGTACTTGGACTGAAGTAAAATGAAGAAATATATATATATATATATATATATATATATATATATATATATATATTAATTCATTTATGTATATACACACACACACACATATATATATATTTATTTTGTCGATGTATATATACACACACACATAAACACATATATATATATATATATATATATTTATTTATTTGGTCGATTTCAATATATATGAGTACGTTTAATATATATATGTATATATGTATATATATATATATATATTTGGTCGATTTCAATATATATGAGTATGTTTAATATATATATATATATATATATATATATATATATATATATATATATATACATACACGCCATCAAAAACACAAAGGAAAATTATGTATCCACTGCCACAGTTTTGTAAATATCTTAACAAATATACATATATATATATATATATATAAATTTCCTTTTACAAATAATCAATCCTTATCTCATATATGTATATACATTTATGCAAAATATAGCAGTATTCGGCTGTTTAATCATACCTATTTTAAGTTTTTCAGTGTTTCTTAAAATATTTCTTTGGTTGCACGAACGTTTTTGATGCGTCGTCGAATCAGCCTCAGGTGTCAAAAGCAAATGAACAAACTGGCTGGATGAAGAAAATAATTTTTTAGGAGACGGCGGAGAAACCAGCAAGGAAAGTGTTTTGCATTGTTCTTGGAAAGTTGTTGACGATTTAAATTCATCAACGCCGGAATGGCATCAAATAACACTTTGGTATTACGTTAAGCATTTTAAAATGTTACCAGTGGTTTCATAAGTGATTTTATTAATTTTATGTTGTTCTTTTTTCATAGCTTCAAGTATTTAAAAAAATGTTTAATTGGCTTCGCAATGTAATATTTTAGTGTTATTAACTATAATCGGTCTTCAATAAGCGAGAGTGCAGTTATGTGTTGTAGAGTTTGCCAAATTGAGCTAGAGTTTACAAAATGAGTAGTGAGGCGGTGGGATAGGATATATGTATATATTTAGCCTGAAGATCCCCTCCGGGATGAACCGCGGGAGCCTCTGTGTTGCTTAATTGCCATAAATTTATTTTCATAGCTCACTACCTAGCTCTACGTACTTATCGATCACTGTCGAATTAAATACTGAAAATAGATACATAAATAATTATATCTCCTTATAAAATTGTGTGTAGATACATAAAATAGTAATATATATATGTATATATATATATATATAAATATATATATATATATATATATATATATATATATACATATATATATTATATGAGAGAGAGAGAAAGATTCTTTGAATTGGTGTATTTGCTTGTATTTTCTGAACTATTATTAAAGATAGCCCCAACTTATGAGGCAAAACCCTGTTGGATTTGGTTCTGGAGTGATTTTCATACAAGTTTTTTAGTGCTTTTATTTTTAAATGATTGCACCAGAAGGCTTCAATACTCAGCCTTTTTTAGCATATCGAGTTTCGTTGCATTGATATCATTTTTGCTTGTTTTTTGTTCCTTATTTATTTTGTCAGAGGCTGAAAAACCTATTAATAATATATCGATTCTATCCATCGCTCGGGTTTGTTTTGGTGCAAAACTGGGCGGCGATGCGTTCGTTCATTAGGGGAACGTAACATGAAGATCAGACAGATGTTATTACGTTAGAATTGATGGCAAAGAAATTGATAGACGCTTGCATCGAATTAAGGGGGCGACGGAGTGATGAACAAATAGAAGGAAGGAAGACGAAATGAAGGAAAGAAAAATAAACAGATAGGAATACATTGGGTGAAGGATGAACAACAAAGAATGGGAAAAATTATCATTTTATGATGTTCCTATCATTTTATGATGTTCCTATCAATTCTATGCGGGTAGTGATCGATGTTCTTTTCAAAGCTGGAGCGTGAAAGACAAACGAAAACGATATCTCAAACAAACGTGATTGTACCTAACACAGGCACCAAACGTGGCGCTATGTTATGTGAAAGTCACTTACCGTCGTATCCTGGGTGGAATGCCACAAAATTCAGTCAGATACCACCAGAATATGTATGTCCAATCAATCAATCAATGTCCAGGCTGTGTTTAAAGATACGCAATACGTTGGTGTTAACGCAACTGACTCGGTGACTTTCTTAACTGTACGGTTGGCAGTTACTCTGTCTCGGTTTGATCAAGCATTGTCTAAATCTATTAGTAGATTTTTGTGTTCTGTTACGTCCAACTAATGATGTTAGAAAGCAAGCTGAAAGTAATGTTCACATACAAAAAATGACGTATACATTTTTGTCTTTAAAAAAACCCTAAAATTTTCCCCGACCCCTTAATTTCTCCAGCCCCCACCCAACTTTTTTTTCACTCTCCCACAACCTTGAGTGATATTTTAAGTTCAAAACAAAAAAAAAATTTGGCCCGGCCCCTAAAAGATTTGGCCTGACCCCTAAAATTTTCCCCGACCCCCTAATCTCTCTAGCCCCCCCCCCCCTCCAACTTGTTTTTCACTCTCCCACAACCCTGAGAAATGACGTATACATTTTTGCCTATAAAAATATATTTCATTAGATCTTAACTAACAGGGTTCATCCATTCCCTAAATACAATTATACATACTGCGAATTATACATCTTCTCCCGTTCAATTACAGCCAGCTACTTGCATTCAACATCAGAAATACATATCATACAAAACCAATATATTATGTTACATAACAAATTCAGAAATTGCGCCGCGATAAAAACTTAATCGTTTTCCTTATATACTAACGTGTCACGTGTGTCAAGGCCTACAGATCAGTGGACGATGAAGGTTAATTAGTATTTCAGGTGGACGGTGAGACAACACTTTAATGATTAGTAACGAGTATTGAAACTGGGTAGAATTACATTATTTAAGAAAACGGCTAAGAAGAATGTGTTAACATTGAAAACAACTATGCTGTAGTCAGCTGGTAAGCAGCCCTGTGGTATTCTGCTCCATGTACGGGTAGTTCTTTAAAATAAACTTTGCTCATAAAATTTCCGTTAATTTCAGCTATAGGTAGGAAGAACATTAAATTATTTACAATAGTTGTCGCTAAACGATTTGTTTTGTGAAAGTTTTCCAGGGGAACCATATATTTGAGCTGAGTCGAACAACTACCATGAAAATAAAGATAGAGTAGAGAAAGACTAGCAACTTCTTTTCTGTGACAAAGAATCTATAGCGAAGAGAAGAAGACATCACCCACTAGATTTCAAAGTAAGTTTTATACTCGGTCAAGTCAGGAAAGGTTCTTTGAGCGACAACTCCACATATTGTAACAATTATACAGGTTAATAGTTGTTATATTAAGTATAACCAAGAATGAACATATAATTACCAGGATCTTTAATTTATGAAGCTTATCAAAAGACCAAGAATCGCTCGAACAAAAAATACACAAAAAACATCTTACATAGAAGCTTGTTCTTAAAAAAGAAAAAAAAAGATGACTGATTGACTATGACAAAACCCAAGATGCAGGAACATTATCTACTTTGATATATTTTTCTCAATATACATGCCTTTGTAAATTATCTCCTTGCTACTTGTTTTTCCGACCGTATAAACATACTGAAATGCAAATGTGATGTAAAAAAGCATCTTGCTGCACAACCTCACACTTAGGATTTACCTTATAAATCTGGCTCCTAATCACACTAGCCCATTACGTCTTAGTGTCAATATTTATTGTTTGGCGGTGGACAAAAAGAACACATCTGCCTTAGAATGATTCATTATAAAAGAGGGTGCAATTTGTTAAATAGTCTTAAAAAGCCGCGGCATACCGTCGAAATCAATTATTCCGCAGCAAGTACGTATCTTTCAATCCTAGGCGTGTCCCTATTTTCCCTGAGAGTCCATAAGTGGCTCTGCACTTGAACCGAAATCGACTCTGAAACTTCTTGTTTTTTCTCTCTCATCAAATCTTTCTTTGAATTCATACATTAGATGCATTGCTCCTACTGCTTCTCATAAAATCAGTTCTCTCTATCGCCCCAAACATATATATATATATATATATATATATATATATATATATATATATATATATATAAATAACTTCGAAGGGCCTTTCACTTGCGTTGTCTTTTAGTACTGAAATCTGATGGCGGTTTTACTCAAGAGACTTCTGCATGTGATGTTATGAAAAGCGCTGACAAAGACAAGTTTTGGAATCATAAAAAATAATGAAAAAAAAAATCCAAACAGCGTTAGAAACGATCGTACACCTAATAATAGTTGGTTTTCAATTCATGGAACAATCTTTAAATTATATTGATCTCCACTAACTTTATATATATATATATATATATATATATATATATATATATATATATATAATTTTTTTATAGCACAGTTTATTTGTATATAAAACACTAGAGATCCTGCACTAAAATATTGGATAAATATGATCGATTAATCCAACCTATAAACTAATTAGATTGTTCTATGTTGGAACGCAGATCATAGGTATTTTGGGGCACAACTTGTTCCGATTGTGATTTAGCGTCTTGAGCGCACTGAATGTGATGCTAGATTCTACTGTCATAAAGATAACTAAATGAACTTATTACGAATTACCAACTGACATAATTGCGCTAAGAATATAAGCGCCTACTCTATTCAATCAGAACTGATTTTATCTTTTATTCATTCATTTGACTTTCACGTTCTAAGAAAATGGATATGTGCAATCAAAAACGAACCCGAGAAATAAGAACACGTGGATCTATTCTTTTATCTTACAATAGATATCATTAGTTTTTCACAGGAATTTGTCTATCTCAAAACGGAAACAAAACAAAAAGAAATCTGTTTGTTGTCGAACAAATGGCGGCCCATTTTTGTCATTTAACATATGCCTATCAAGTAATAATCGTGTTTTAAACACTTATTTTATATATGTTTATAAAAGATAGCAGTTGAATTTTAAAAATCACAACCAAATATTAATTAAGCAAACCTGTATCGATTTCGGGGCTAATCTATTTCTTCGTTATGTTTTCTTCACAATTACACGAATGCATTTTGTTTCGGTTCAGTTTTATTTTTAAATACCCATTCCGATCAGGAAAATGTGTTACGGTGACGACAAATTCTGAGGACCCGATTTCGGTCAGTATAAAACCAAACGACAATGTATTATTAAAATTATCTTTAAAAAATAAATAATTTGCTATATAAAATATTTAAAAAATAATTTGAAATTACGCTTTTTTGTAAAGTACTTAAACATTACCAGCAGATTGAGTAATACTTTTTTTGCTGACGTACCTTTAAAAATGCCCACATAGTTGAGGTACCTTCTTATTCTAATTCTTATATTCCTTTATAAGGGTACATAGTTCTACACTTATTTCAACTTGTTTTAATGCAATCAAGATTAATGTGTTTGATATGCTGTAATAATGTTTAATGTAATAGTAATACAATTTCGTTTTCTTCAGACTTAACAAATGCACACATCAATTTTTTATCACGCATTTGTTAATGTGATTTTTTTTAACATAGTTCACCCCAAACAAAGCAGACTGCCACTGTAGACGTAAGGGGCAACTGATAAAAAAGAAAAGGGAAGAAGGTTGGGGGGGGGGTCAACCTAAATTGGGATCTGCGCAACAACATGTCTGTTTACATTAGTTTTAAATTTCTGCATGTTAGTACTGCCGGGGAAACAGGGGGCAGGGAAGGAGTTCCAGAGGCCAGCATCACGAGGAAAGAAGCTATTTGAGTAGAAAGATCTCCGGCATCTGGGGACTTCCACAGTGAATGAATGAGATTTAGTTGATTGTCGAGTTACTCTAGTGAATTTAGGTCGAGGGGACACCAGAGTAGCCAATTCGTCGGAGCATAATCCATTGACGTATTTGTAAAACAAGCACAAGGATGCTACATTGCAGCGATGGGACAGGGACTGGAGCTTGGTTGACAGTGAGGGACTTATTAGGTTTGATTCTTGTATATAATAATACACGAATAAATAGTTATTTTCATTATTTAATAATTTTAAAATAAAACCAAGGCGTAACATTCTACATGAAACATAATATAGGTTTCGGTTATCAGGCATGTTTTTATTTTTCCTTTATGTTTAGCTTAAAATAATATTGAAACTAACATTGAATAATTACGGTTTCTTTTAAGGGAACCAAATTCTTATGAAATAAACCATAATTGTATTACATCAATATTCATTTTATCCTTACTATAAAGTCATCCCAAACTTTTAACACATAGAAAAATCAAACCAAAAATTCGAATTCCAATAACTTAATTCAACTTCCAAAAATCTATATTGTTTAAAGATTTGTACAAATTTTGTCTGTGGTATTTCTTATCTAATTAAAGAAAACGTACACTATTGTCAGTCACGTAAAATATTATTTCTTTCTATAACAGTAGAATGAAATAATTTACGCATTAGTTTAAATTCAATGGCATTGCTGGGACTTTAGGTATTGTTAAGTTGTTTTGCTTTGAGCTTCTGATAGAAAAACGGCAACACCCGAGCAGAATTCATGAAATCTCGTTTGCATGTATTCTAACGAGGATAAATCGACGGATGCCAGCCAAGGCCTCGCAATCACTACTCACAGTAGAATTACAATCATTAAGAAGCAATAACTTATCAACAACAAGTACATACACTATAGCTCCATTTGTATTAATACGATGCCCCTTTCTCGTAGACTACCTATGCACCCAGTAAATTGTAGTTTAATTTAAAAGCATTTAAAACAACAAGTGCTTTTATCTGATTGTATGCATTTTTTTGTTACCGCCAAGAAGATATAACGCTCCGAAATTAATTTTTAAACAAATCTTTAAATCTATTATTATTATTAAAACGTAAGGATCTACAATCAATAA
>OY744531.1:89755066-89815066 GCA_963556195.1 Sepiola atlantica | reverse complement strand
TGACATTAAATCGATTATCAATAATCCATAACCAATTTATGTTAGCGAACATTTTTCATCATAACCAGCTTCCTTAAGCCTATTCATCTCGATTTAGCCAAATCCGTGTAAGGTCTCTTCAAACACCGGTGGCAGGCGGTGTTTAATCCGTCTTCTTAGACGAAAAGCGCTAGAGTCTTAACCTGCACTTCGATCTGCCCCGAATCCCATTTGTCTTCGTTGTTTTATTCAATAACATATTTTCCTGTTTTTTTCGTCTTCTCTCTCTCTCTCCCTCTCTATTCTCGGTAAAGACATTGTTAATATTTCCGTTTTACTTTTTTGAACAACCACTAAGAGAATCCCTGACTAAATCTGCTGGAAAGGTTGGTTCAACTTCCGAAATATTTTATATTCATAATTGTATACTAATATCCTGATTCTAATAGAGTGTTTGTGTCTGTATATTAAAATTATTAATGGTATTATATATCATTTGTGATTGCCTATATGTTTCAGTTTACTTGAATTTATGTCCAGTGTAATTAAACTGTTTAAATAATATTTCGCGTTGAGCTCACAAACTTACATCTCTATATCTATATATATATATATATATATATATATATATATATATATATATATATATATATATATATAAAGTTTTAGGTGTGTGTATCGCGGCATCACAGTAACAACTGTTTGTCTAAGACCAAACTGAACGCAGAATTTGTATCAGCTGATGCAGTTATCTGTCAAAAGTTATATAAATGTTTGTAAAACTCATTATTAAAAATCAAAGGTACGTAAAAGAACATTAGAAAATAACTGATCCGCCATTTAAGCGTTCTCTATTAGCAGACCGTACAACTAGCTTAAAATAATCGTTCATACATTCCACGTCATATCATCGTCCGTATTTTGCGTATCGTTTTTTTGTGTACTATAGATCACCCAAAACAAGGCCGGTCGCCACTGTAGACGTAAGGGACTACTGATGATTAGGGGATTAAGTTTTAGGGGTCATCCTTAGTTGGGAGCTGTGCAGCGAGAGGTCTGTTTACATTAGTTTCAAATATATGCATGTCGGTAGAGTCTAGTTAACATGGAGCAGGGAGGGAGTTCCAGAGGCCAGCAGCACGAGGAAATAGCTATTGGAGTATAGAGCTCTCTGGCATCTGGGGATCTCCTCAGTGAATGGATGGTGTTTAGCTGATTGTCGGTCGGTCTAGTGTATTTACGTCGAGGGGCACTAGAGCAGCAAGTTCATCGGAGCACAACCCATTGAAGTACTTATAGAACAGTCACAAAGATGCAACATTGCGGCTATAGGACAGATGGCTGGAGGTTGGTGTATAGTGAGGTACCTATTCAGTGTGCGACTCTTTTTTAGAGAGATAGACTAGTGGATGATGCACCAGCACAGATGTGGCAACAATATTCCATGCACGGACGGATGGTGGTTTTGTAGATATATAGGATAATGTCAGGCGTGAGAAGTTTACTAGCACGGTAGAGGGAGCCCACCTCATTTACAACAGCCTTGGCAATGACTTCAATGTATTTGTTTCAATGCATGTTACTATTGAATGTTGGACTCTCAGTTAGGGTGTTATTTGCTATGGCTATCGGTTGTTGAAGTAGTGTCTTGTAGTTATTGAGTGAAAGGAGTTTTGTCTTTGCAGCATTAAAAGTTACCGTCTATTATTGACCCCATTCCACTACAACATTGAGGTGACTTTCTAAGGATTCAGACATTGCCGCGGATATGTGCGCGTCCGTTTTATCAACATGGCGAGAGAAGAGCGTGGTGTCGTCAGAAAATATACCTCTCTCAGACTCTCAGAGTGGTCGTTTATAAAAATCAGGATCTGTAAATGTCCAAGGATTGATCCATAAGTACACCACCATTTTTGTCATGTTGCTTAGATGAATGGTTATCGAGGACAACCTGGATCTTTTTGGGGTTAGGAAGGATCTAATTATATAAAATATTTGTTCAGTAATAACATATGAGTGAATATATATATATATATATATATATATATATATATATATATATATATATATATATATATATATATGTTTCATACACTTTTTGTACAATTTCGTAGAATGTTTGTCTCTGGTCTTATAATTTTAGTCAAGTGTATAATGCCTCATTTCTTAAAAATGAGAAATTTCTGAATAAAATGTTTGAAATGTAGCTTTTTGTTTCCCTAACCTTTTAGATTACAGTATTGGTAACTGTTGTGGTTGCAAGGTTGAACAATAATTAGTGAGGAATACAATGAAGACGCAAACAACAAGGAGAATGCAATAATAAGTGTATTAAAGAAAAGGTATAGTTACAGTATGTACAAATGAAGGTGTCGAGTCAGAGAGTCTTGGTGGGAGGACATGTACGCTCTTCGGCGTCACTTCCGGTGGCATTTAGGTAACACACACTAAGGCCAACCTAGGCTTGCCATTTATAGTGTAACGTTATTCGTATATGCAAATGAGTGGTTGCCACCACAACACCCCCCTCCCAAGATTTGAAATAACACAGATTTCAATATCTTTTTCTTTTTGGGTTTACCATCAATGGTTCATTAAATTTTCTTCGTAATCATTTTTAATTTTATCGGAAGGACAACTTCTCCTTCAAATTTTATACCACCACCAGTTACCGTCCGGGCTGATTTACTCGTTTTCATCATGGTTGTTTTTTTACCCAACTTTTTCCATGTATTCAGGTTTATAATAGAAATATCGGAGCCGGAGTCGAGTTGTAACTTTATTGGTGTTTTAAATATTTGCACTTTTAAGTATTTTCGCCGATCTTTGTCTAATTTTGTATTTTATTTTGTTTGCTGTACTCTCTTTCTGGTGTAATCTTTATATCTGCAGCAATCGCTTTTGTGTCCCACCTTCTTACAAATGTAGCATTTTTTTCTTTTTATAAGGACAATCTGATTCCCAATGCTTTTCTGCACATCTCTTACAGTTATATCTAGGAAGAGGCTTGTTATATTCTGTCCTATATTTATGGTTATTAGGATTGTAATATCCCGTTCCATTTCGATTGCTTTTCTTTGTAAAGTTCTTGGTTGGTGTGTATGGTTTTCTAACTTTTCTTACATATGCAACTCCGGATTCTTCTATATTTTTTAAATCCTTTTTTAGTGTAATGGCCCTTTCCCAGTCCTCTGCAAGTTTCTGGAGGGTTAAATCTTGCTCAGATTCCAGCTTAGACAACACTCGTCTGCGTATTTCTGCATTTTTTGTGGAAACTAACCCTTGTGCGAAGATTAGACATTTAAAATCTTCTACCGTTAGTTCCGCAAGCTTAAAATTATCGCAGTTTTTATTGACAACTGACGCGTATGTCAAATAATCTTGGTTGTCCATCTTTCTTAGATTCATGCACAGCCATCTTTTATGAAAAAGAGATACATTTGGATTAAATAATTCTTTTAGTAATTTCACAGCTTCCATGAACTCTAATTCCGCAGTTTTTTAGGTAATATGTAATCTATGAATTTGCTGTGTTCTGATGTACCCAATTTCCTGAGTAAGAGGCTCACTTTCTGGCTATTTGGCCAATTTTTGCAGTCCAGTTGAAAGACATCCTCGTATCTTGTATAGTATGCTTCAAAAGTCTTTCCTTCCTCCGGCACATAATTAAATGTGTCCATACCATTACAGATAGTTGTATGGGAGAAATTAACACTGTCGACATTTTCTCGATTACTCTTTAGTAGTTCCAGTGTTTTAGCAAAACGTTCATTTTGTCTTTCCTCGCGGTCAGCTTGTGCCTGATTTTGTCTTTCCTCGCGGTCAGCTTGTGCCTGATTTTGTCTTTCCTCGCGGTCAGCTTGTGCCTGTTTTTGTCTTTCCTCGCGGTCAGCTTGTGCCTGTAAAAATTGCATGAACATTTTTGATAAGTCTTCCATTTTTTTTTTTTTTTTTTTCGTGACGTTTTACTGTATTATCCGTTATCCAGTGACAACTTAAAAAAAAAAAATCCTTTCCTTGAGCTTTAATCTCTAGCTATGGTATTTCCTTTTAGTACCGCCGCCAAACAAATTATTAATAAAAAAAATTCCTTTAGTTGTTGTTTTGCTAACGGGGAGAAGTAATTAGAATCCACTGGTGAACTTTTTTTCGTAGGTTACTTCCTTGCTTTTCGTAATACGAGCCTGACCTGTCGTTTTGCGACAGAACAAAATCCGCTTTTCGTTTGCAAGTTGGTCCTTTAGTAATACAAAACAGATTTGTCGTTTAGCGACAACACAAAAATTCACTTTTACATTCGTTTGCAAGTCGGATTCCCAGAAAACGGCGTAAATTGTCGCTTTTGCCACGTTCGAGTTTTTTTTTTTTTTTTTTTTTTCACTTAAGTTGAAACTTTTCTTTAGCGTAAAATCCGTTTGCTCGTCAACATTTTGCATTGTACTTTTTTTTTTTTTTTAATAGTTCTTCGTACAAACTGTTATATTTGACGCTTCATATCTCGTCGCCAACTGTTGTGGTTGCAAGGTTGAACAATAATTAGTGAGGAATACAATGAAGACGCAAACAACAAGGAGAATGCAATAATAAGTGTATTAAAGAAAAGGTATAGTTACAGTATGTACAAATGAAGGTGTCGAGTCAGAGAGTCTTGGTGGGAGGACATGTACGCTCTTCGGCGTCACTTCCGGTGGCATTTAGGTAACACACACTAAGGCCAACCTAGGCTTGCCATTTATAGTGTAACGTTATTCGTATATGCAAATGAGTGGTTGCCACCACAACAGTAACCTTAAGTGAGAGGGGTTTAAAATCTATCCTTTAAATAAAAGTTTATTTTAAAAGATTTTCAAGTGGTCTTAACTTTTTGATCAGAAGTATATATATATATATATATATATATATATATATATATATATATATATATATATATATATATATATATATATATAAATTCCAACATTAATTATGAAATTCAAAGCAAAACACAATTTATATAGGATATCCAGAAAAAACGCGAAACCCTATTAAACAAGAATCATAATCCGTTTTCAATATTACTTGTGACATCTGTACTCACCTAACACTAATAGACGCAAAGCAAAGGTTTATATCGTTGTAACATTAACTAAGTCTGTACGAATACATATATATATATATATAATATATATATATATATATATATATATATATATATATATATATATATATATATATATAAAGTATAAAGGTATACTCAAAAAGAATAAATGGGAAATACCAGCTGAGTGCTCAATTAAATTAAATTAAGAGCGTAATATTTTTTATTTATAAATACAGATTTCTGATGTCTGATTAAAATCTGTATTTATATATATATATATATATATATATATGTATATATATATATATATATATATGTATGTATATATATATATATATATATATATATATATAGTACGCTTAATGCGTAGTTCGTGTTTTATATTTTCATTTTCTATCAAATTAGCCTTATGTATAAAAGACATGCCATTAAAAGAGCACGTGTCATTATACTTATGGGTCGGTGAATTTCTTCATGACTACTTACAGTATTTACTATTTGTAATGATGCTTAGTAGTTCGTGTTGTGTATATCCGAATGATATTAGCTAGACTCTGAACCAAAAAATCGGACCCTGTTTACTGAGTAATAAATTCTCTACGAGATTTCTAGCTACGGTTTCGCATTTTTCTGTGGTTGCTTTCTCGGTTTACAACATAATTTCTATTACGTAGCTGTAAAATGTGAGATAGTTATATGAGACAAGAAGGAGAAAATAACAACTCTACTTGAAGTCAGTGTACCTAATGACGCATGCTTAAATAGAGGTCGAAATACCAAGGTCTTATGTACGACATACAAAAATTCCGGAATCTTGGAACATCTTCTTTACTCCAGTAATTAAAGGAGAAACGGGGCTTATGAAACACATTTCAAAAACTACCTGGCGCATATACACGCTGAACCCAATACAAAAGAGGTGCTCAAAATTCCGCTTAAAGGGACAATTAGAATCGTAAAAAGATCTATCGGTAGGTGTCCCTGAAATAGCAACTATCAGCAAATGAAAAAGATGAGAAAATTGAAAGAAAAAGAAGATATGCATATTTTAAACATGATTCGGTTTTGTGTTGCGAGTAAAAATAACATTTCCATCCATACTTTTGATTTGTTTCTTTAAATTTAAAATAGCATAACAGTGTGTCTGTCTGTTACGCGTAAATTTCCCATAACTTTTTAGTTGGTCTCACAAAAGCTGTAACTAGCATTTCCGTTTCTGCTAACACGCTTATATTTAGAATAACTTTTTCATCTGTCTGTCACGTTTCAGTTTTAAATAGCATTCTTGGCGGTTTGTCGCGCATTACAAGAAGCAGTTATTATCATTATCCTCAATTAAGATTAAATATCATTGCTGTCGATCTGTGAATCGTAAATTTGAAATAGTATTCTCGTATATTTCAGTACGTATTGAATGATCATTTTCCTTGCTCTGTCAAGCTTAAGTTTAAAAATAAAATACCATTCATGTATCTGTGTCAGATTTGAGTTTTGAATAGTGTTATATCTTTCGGTATGCCACGCTTAAGTTACAAATAGCATGTGCGTTTATCTCTCATTTTAGAAACGTTTTATATTGATTGTTGTGAAGTTGTCCAACAGTAAATAATAACTAAAAGAAGTCACGTCGAGTGTTGGTTTAACAAGTGTATTAACAAAGTAAGAAAGTGACTAGCACTTGGCTAGACAGTTACAAGACTGTGCTTTGTCTTCACTGTGTCTCTGGTGACTCGCACTATTTATAGTGACAACTGGTGTTGTTTCTCCTGTGTAAGAACGGCCGGTGTAACAATATATATATATATATATATATATATATATATATATATATATATATATATATATATATATATATATGTATATATATATATATATATATATATATGAATAAATGTGAAATATGTTTCCATTTAATATCTCCTTATAAAATGTTATGGGGATACATGAAATAGTAATATATATATATATATATATATATATATATATATATATATATATATATATATATATATATATATATATGTGTGTGTGTGTGTGTGTGTGTGTGTTGTGAAGTTGTCCAACAGTAAATAATAAATAAAGGAAGTCACGTCGAGGGTTGGTTTAACAAGTGTATTAACAAAGTAAGAAAGTGACTAGCACTTGGCTAGACAGTTACAAGACTGTGCTTTGTCTTCACTGTGTCTCTGGTGACTCGCACTATTTATAGTGACAACCGGTGCAGTTTCTCCTGTGTAAGAACGGCCGGTGTAACATTGATGTAGGATGGATTTAGGCTAGTGTAGTTGTTACCCCAGGATCAAGAAGTGAGAGCTTGAACGGCCTCTTTTCGGCCAACATTTCAGCTAGAGCAGAAGTCTTGAGTGCCGTCAGACACATACAACTCAGACTGGAGAGAGGAAAGTTTAGGTCCACCTTAATAGCAATTTGGTACAACAATTAAAGAAAATGTGTCTCCTCGCCAGGTTTGAATAAAGAAGTAAAACCGTAATGAACTGTATTATGCTGATTTCAGCGCCGACGAAATAACATGGTGACAATTTAAGATGGCGACTCAACAGCACACAGAAAGGACAAGGAGGCAATGCAACGTATCTAGCTTTTCTGTGAAATGTCTGACATCTTAAGACATGGATGTTGAGTGTGTTTCTTTTGTATGGAAACTACGAATATTACGCTCTTGACAGAGTATAAAGCCGCATTCGCAATCTAATTGGGGTGATATCTTTTCTTCCTTACAACTTCCATACACACAGAAGAAATATGACTAGCTCCTCTGTATTTTATCGTTATGTTAATGAGATCGAACTACTTACTTTTCCCCTGTAAAACAGTCATATCAAGTATTCGCCTAGGTAGAATATTAGCAAAGTACTTTGCTCTCTCCCTCTCTCCCTCTCTCCCTCTCTCCCTCTCTCTCTCTCTCTCTATCTATCTATCTATCTATCTATCTCTCCCCCTCTATGTACCAAAATACAAACGTAATTTCCATGAATAAAAGTTTATTTCCTAAAACAACTCTTCAATGAAACAAAATACCACGATGCTGCTTCCCAACCGACTACAACATGGTCGTCTTCAAGCCTAATGGAAACTAATACATGTTGAGCCGTCATTTTAGATAATAATTTCATCTTAAGTAATCTTCCGCCCATTCCACGCATTGTTCCCGATTCTCTCGTAGTGGCGATCATCGTCCAACTAACAATCGTTTTACCCCTTATGCTGGAGTGACCCCTGGATTCTGTTAAGTGGTGACCCATTAGTAAAAACAAACAACAAAAAACAGGAATAGCATTTTTGTCGGCCTATCATGCTTAAGTTTTCATTAAATGAAACCCATCTATATAAGGGACTCTAATTTTCCGTCGATATGTTTTTCCGTCTCTAACGATTACATTTAAAGTAGCACTTTCTATGCTGAACGAGAACAATATCCGTTCCTGTGTACGTACAGATCTTTTTCTTTTTTTTAGCTTTGATTGATCGCTTCAATAAAAAGATGTCCTCTTTTTCTAGTCTATTATTAAGATAATTCTGCATTGAATTGTAAATGACGGCTGGCCTATCTGCAAACAAAATGGCTGACGACACAAACCGTAAGTTGTCTTTATTGTTACGATGATCATGAAAGTATCACCTTTGACAAACGTACAGAGATCAGATCAATCATTTATAAGCGTACCGGAAATACGTAACAGTATTCTTGAAAACTCTACTACCTATAATTTTGCGGTTTCACCGACAGATATGAACTAATACATGCACACAAACGCACACACACACACACACACACACATATGTAAAGGAGTTTGAATTACCTACTAGATACCATCTTCGATTGTCTTAGATCTCTCTGTACAAGGGTTTGTCAGGAAAACATGACATTAGGATACTTCCCCTACGAGTAAACCTTGACTAAATATTCAAAATAACATAGTATTATAAAATCAAATAAGATTTTTTCGACATAGCTATACACTGGCTCATACGACGTGTGCTGCGCCTTTCAATTTATGTTACCTCAAGTAACAGCACTTAGCTGTATACTCCACCAGACCAGATGAATTATTGTCCCTAAATCCGGTAAGTCCAAGAGACCACACGAAAGTTAATGGGTCAATTGGGGAGAGGGCAATTAATTTTCTTAACTTCTTTACGTACTCCACGTTTAACAGGTAAAGGAGAATAGTAATGGAATATTCGACTATATATGTATCTCATATAGAGATCACGTGTTTTCCCTAGGAAAAGGCTCCTTCATTTCTGAGAACTTAGACTGAAGTGAAATGAAACAAATATATATATATATATATATATATATATATATATATATATATATATATATATATATATATATATTGATTAATAACTCATATAAATAATTTTAGTATTAAATAGAATATTATGTATTCTTCTGTATTACATTAAGCACGTGAATGAGCTTGGTCGTAATATAAAACTATACTCATGGCAAGTCAGCTACAGAGAACTGTCTGTGTTTCATAAAAGACGGAAATTATGAGGCTAATGCCATTTAGCGTGCTGATTTATTTCGGTAATGGAAAACATACGTATATGTGCAGCTAACTTGCCACTCATTTATTTGGGCTTCGAATACTATGTTATTTTGAATATTTAGTCAGTGTTTACTTATAAGTGGAAGTATCCTCATGTCATGTCCTGACAAACCCTGTGCAGCTAACTTCCCAACCATGAGTATATATTTTTAATGCATATATATATATATATATATATATATATATATATATATATATATATATATATATATATATATATATATATATAATTATTAAAGACAATATATGTACTATCATATATCATCAGATCCTTTTACTTTGTAGTCTCCTTTGAAGATTCAGCTCAATGTTAGTTAATTATTGATAACAGAGCAAAATATAGAACAGTTTTTTTATTATATTCCAATAACGATGGTTTGTTTGATTACTTTTGTTTTTATTTTTTTCACATTTTCTAAAAATTCCAAATTTCTGTGGGATATATTTAACATATATATATATATACAGGGTGGGCCAAAATAAGGGTCCTATCTTTAAATTTGAATAACTTGAATTTGAATAACTTCCACAAAATAAAAGTTAAACTCACCAAACTTTATGTGTGTGTAGACTGACCCTTCCGAGATTTTTTGAAATAAACAAAACAAATTTTAGCCGAAAAACACTTCTTAAAACTTACAAAAACTAAAGTATTGTTTTTTACACTGTTTTGAGTTTTTTAAGCAAAAATAATGTTTTCTAAATGAGGGTACGTTCCTTAGGGCTAATACGGCTCATGCTTGCTTCGGAAGGGGTCCTTTACTTATTCTAAAAAATAAAAAATAAAAAATAAATAAATAAAAAAGTTATGATTTTTTAAAAATAGGACCCTTATTTTTGCCCACCCTGTATATATAACCTGTAGCTCCATTACAAAGACTAAGATTTTATTCAGCTTACCAATATTTTTTTTTCAAAACAAAAAACTTAGATAAAATTTCGGATCAGTTTCGTTCACATAAGAACACCCGATATTTTCTTAGATGAAGCAAAATAGGACAATAATCACAGCAAACAAATGGATCACAGCAAACAAATGAATAAAAGCAAACCCTAATTCATTATGAAATGTTCGAAATTCTAATGCAAATTAGGTATTCAAAAAGTTGTCTACAAAAATGTTAGTACTATAGATACAGTGTCTTAGAATATAATTTATCTTTAATTTACATAATAATAAACCGTATTCTATGGGAATATAGTCGGGATGAATAAAACAAATGCCTTCAAATTTATTCATATTTTTTTAAAATTTTACTTCAGTGTAAGTTCTCATAAATCCAAGGGGAAGGGCCTTTCTTGGCCTAACAGTGAATTCAATATGAGATACATAGACATCCGAGTGTTAAATCAAGACCATCCTCTACTTTTACAATGTAAAGTTCGTGAAGCAGTAGAGGACACTAATATTCTCTCCCCAATTGACCAGTTAACTATGTTATAGTATATATTTCTTGTCGTCGGATTCGAGGACAATAATTAATTTTGTATCATGGAATATCCAGTTTACTGTGGTTACTTGAGATTCCATCACTTGCAGTAGATGCATAATTCTTCGTATAAGCTAGTGGGGGTTATTCATACCGATGGCATCTTATTTGGGCTTCAAATACTATGTTTCTTTTAAATATTTGGTTAGAGATTACGCGTAGGGAAAGTTATCCGCATGGCAAGTCGTCCTGGCACACCCCTTAACAGAGACCTCAGACACTCGAGGGTAGTGTCTATGAAACATTCAATTTCTCTCCAGGATGTATTGAAATTCTCTAAAAATGTAATACATATTTTCAGTCGAAGTTCTGAGAAATAAAAGGGTGCCTTCCTGGGGCTAACACTTGATCTTTACATGAGATACATAGATATTCGAATTTTCCATTAAGTTCTCCTATCAACCGATGATTTACTAAAGAAGTTAAGAACATTAATTTCCTTTCCCCAATTGACCAGTTTACTATGTTATAGTATATCTTTCTTGTGGTCTCTTGGTCTTCCCGGATTCCAGGATACAAATTAATCTGGTCTAGTGGAGTATCCAATTAGTGCTTTACTTGACTGTACATTACTTGGAGAAGATGCTCCATCCCTCGTATGAGCCAGTGTATAGCCGTGTTGAAGGGATTTATTTGGGCTTCGAATACTATGTTATTTTGAATATTTAGTCACTGGTTACGTGTAGGTGGAAGTATTCTCATGTCATGTCCTGACAAACCCTGGTACAGTAAGAGCTGAAGACGCCCGAAGATGGTGTTTACTAAATAATTCAAATGTGTATGCAGGTGTGTGTTTTAATAAACATTATTTGGATGGAAATCAATAAATAAGCATTATACATTAAAATAATTCTGAACATCATTAACCCGCTCTTTGATGCACACTTCCTTCCTAAAGTTTGTCATACTCAGGATTGAAATAATGGAAGACTAAGCGACGAAACAACACGCCGTAATATATATAAAATGGACGGGTCGTGTTGCATTAACTGTTTTTTCGGGTAAGATTCAACAAAAATGACAAAGAACAGAACATATATGGAAAAACTTTGGTTTTCTTTATTTCCCATCACGGGATTCTTTACGCCGGCTACGCACACACACATACAAACAATCTTTTCACGTACCTTTGTCTCATGAAACTCTTTTTCTTACTGAGGTCACAGACTTGGTTTCCGCTAGAAACTCGTTCATATATGCATCCGATTGGAAAGCAATATGTCTCTGCATTGTCTATCTGAGCATGAACTGAAGCAATTGTTCCACAAGCACTTCCAATTGTCTGTTTGATGAAATACAAGTCAGGCAATTCCTTCACGGTACCAACTTGCTTAGCAGTCGCATTTTTAGTCAGCGGACACGAAAGCCTAACAGCAAGACGGGGTTGGGTATCATAGTCAATAAAGCTTTATCGGTGCCATAAACATCGGTAATCACCCACTCTTCCGTTACTTTGATACTCCGATCACCAAGTGCTCCGGCTCTTCGCGTTTCTGCAACCGCCGCCTTTAAAGTCTCCTTTGCACTACGGAACCTTCTTCTTTTTAACAGTTATCAAGTCGCTTTCTTTCTTTCTCGACATTCCACCCACACGATTCATTTTTGTCAATCTTCATAATCTTACAGTCGCAGCCCAGCTCCAAAATATAGCTGCTAACAACAACACGAAAAATAGGCTTCTAAAAAGTGTGCAATCCTTACTAAAACTTAACATCATTCATTAGGATAATAAATAATAGAGATTAATGACGCTATTACTTTTACTAATAACGTAAATAACAAAAATAACTATAGATTATTCCCGTGTTATTTCTATTTTATATTAAGTGAAGGAAAGAAATTAGTCAACTGTTCGTTAGGAACGAATGATTTTTGGGTGAATTTGATTGGTATAAAAAGATCGGGACAAACCTGTTCGATTATTTTATAATTATGTATACGTGTTTTTTTTTCTTTAAATATGTGTTTTACTTAAACTTCAGTTTCCAACAATTTCACCGTACGCTTATATCCATAAACTAAATATTAATTAGACTGCATCATTATGTATAATTATCTTTCTTTATTTCTTTTCAGGTGAGTACGGATAACTGTTGATTTGTTCATTAAAGGAATCAATTTACACACGGGCAAGTAAAAATGTTTTTATCATTCTATCATTCGTATTTAATATCATGTTTTCCAATAAGTTCGGTCCGTATATTTTATATATATGTTGATCATCGTCGTCGTCGTCGTCGACGTCATAATCATCATCATCATCATCATCATCATCATCACCATCATCATCATCGTTGTTGTTGTCGTCGTCGTCCTCATCACCGTCGTCGTCGTCGTCGTCGTCGTCGTCGTCGTCGTCGTCGTCGTCGTCATCATCATCATCATCATCATCATCATCATCATCATCATCATCATCATCATCGTCGTCGTCGTCGTCGTCGTTGTCGTCGCCATCATCATCATCATCATCATCGTCGGCGTCGTTGTCGTCGTCGTCATCATCATCATGCTGATCATCCTCGTCATCATCCTCGTCATCATCATCATCATCAGCATCATCATGCTCATCATCGTCATCGTCATCGTCATCGTCGTCGTTGTCATCAAAAACTGGGAAAGATTCGTACGGTTCGAATAATAGATGCCACAACAATTGTTCGTACGTCTCAACTCGTCATTTACGCTTGCATTCAAACAATTCATGACGCACTCATTTTCCAAGCTTAGTGTAATTTCTATGCTGTTGAGAATGACGACGAACAGTTGGATGTTTTGAGAAAAGATTCGTTGATAATTCTTGCAATTGATACTGCGGGATAATTTGACGTGATGTTCCTCAAGCGGAACGGAATGTTATGATAAGACCCTAACTTGAAGGGCGTAAAATCAATTCCTGAATTTTGTAAAACAATTTCTGCACGTTCTGTTATTCGGCCATTTTTCTCCATTAACTGCTTTAATATTTTTTTAAAGATTTATCTTTTGTAAACTCATACAGTATTTTGTGCCACGAATGATTCTTGTATACTATCTTGTTTTAAGAGCGTTAAACAGTTCTAATTTAATTATTTTTCCTGAAAAATGATATTTTCAAAGTAAAATGTTTCCAAATACATACATATAGATATATATATATATATATTGAACAATTGAAGTTTGAAATGAATATGGACATTCGTACATGTTTATCACTCTTCTTTCATCTATCTTTATAATTGCTCTATCTCGTATATTGAACTTCACCCATTTCACTATAGGTTCTATCTACTAAAAGTTTACTTTAATTTCATATTTTATTATATATATATATATATATATATTATATATATATATATATATATATATTATATATATATATATATATGTTCAGAAAAAAATTTAGACTCAAATACATCATTTCTTTCAAAATATCTTCCTGCTTCTTGTTTCCTCAACTGTATCAACATGCAGAAATTTAAATATAATGTTAACAAACAATTTGCTGCACAACTACTCACTTGGGATGTTCAACCTATTATTGCATAGCCCCTCTGCTTGGGCCGCAGCATTACTCGTGTTGTATACTCGTCCCGGAACGGGCCGTGGCAGTCCTCATTTAATCACTCGTCATTTTTAAAACATCAAAAATCATATAGTTTGCATACGTTTAAATTTCTCGTACCCTGTCTTCTTTCCTCGTCGCGTGGAGAGGCGTGTCGTCTCGTGGTTATATTCTTTCTTCTTTTCTATACTGCCGTGAACATCGCCGCTACAACAAAATCTTGATGGCCGACCCCGAAGATAAACAATCCTTTTAACTTTCAATTCTTTACATGGCTACAAAATCGCTTCTTTTTACGCGTGTGGCACCGAAACAACTCTTTGTCCGTATACTCGCAAGCTCACCGGCTACCTCAACGGGTCACGTGTAGCGAACATAACTCAATCCCAACCCGTCAGTTGGAAGAGACACGGCCCTACAGGCCTCCACATCGGACCCCCGCCAAAATTCTTACCACACCGCCAAAAGGTCAATTCTCCCATTCTAATACCGTTTAATTGGCTGACCTCAACTTAATCTTAATTAGTTACTGTTTTTTATCCTTATATTTTAATACAAGGAGGGCTAACCCGAAAATAAGGAAAAGTAATTCAATGAGTCTTTCTCCCTCGATACATTGAAAGCAAACAAAAAAGATTCAAAACAATACAATTTAAGCGAAAACACCCCACCGAACACAACCAAGAAATCAGGTCCTCCACCCACCGAATGCACCTTTTTAAACATGGACAGGAAGTGAGTGTTGCTTGAGTGTATGTGTGTAAATTCGTCATTGTCTCTTTTTTCTCTTTCTACAAAAGTTAAAACTGCGTGTGTGCAATAGTACATTGTGTTTTAGTTTTACATTCATGTGTGCGTGTGTCACGTATTATTATTTTTTTTGTATGTGTTCTAACAAGCTTACTGTTACTTTTTTATATTTGATTTTGTGTGTGCGTGGGTTTGCCTGTTACCTGTCTTTACTTTCCTTGTTTTTCGTTTTGTTTCTTTTCTTTTCACTGTTTTTACTTTTACGGCACATAACGTCTTTTCTTTTTTTTTTTTCTTTTTTTAACTATTATTAAGAAGCAGTCTCTCAAAACAAAACAACGAATTTTTACTTACTGTTTTGAAGTTCTCTCTTCGTCTTCGCCGACCAATACATTCTATGAACCCAAGTTCAATTTTTTTGTCTTATAAGAAAGTTCCGGTCACAGCAACCAAAAAGGTATTTGCTGCATACCCCTACTTAGGGCCGCGACATTACTCGTTTTGTATACTCGTCCCAGAACGGGCCGTGGCAGTCCTAATTTATCACTCGTCATTCTTAAAACATCAACAATCATATAGTTTGGATACCTTTAAATTTCTCGTACCCTCTCTTCTTTCCTCGTCGCGTGGAGGGGCCTGTCGTCTCGTGGTTGAATTCTTTCTTCTTTTCTGTACTACCGTGAACATCGCCGCTGCAACAAAAACTTCATGACCGACTCCGAAGACAAACACTCCTTTTAACTTTCAATTATTTTTATTACAGGCGTTAGTTATTTATCGGCTTGGAGATATTCACTAACATCGAGAGAGAAAGAGAGAGAGAGAGAGACCATGTTACTGCTTTCTTAATTACTTAACAATTAAGTTTTTACCATTCGTGGAGGGGGGAAAGAGATAATTCGCCTGTATTTTCTTAGGGAAATATTTCCCTTAACTATGTTGCAGACTACATGGTAAAAATCACGTCTGATAGGTTCGCCTCCAAAACCCAGACTGCTAAACTCGCTTCTCACGAAGAACGAGTGACGTCACAGATGCATCTGCTTCCCACGCAAAGGCCTGTGACGTCACAGAGCCTCTCGCAGGTGCACATTGACCCCTGATCTGAGGTCTCGTAACGCGTTGACCTTGTCACGTCTGTGAGCTTCGACTGTGAGAACAGGCCCTATTCTGCACTCGATTGCACGGGTCCACCCGCGCTAATTCGCGTAAATCAAACCAACGATTTCCAACAGATACGTCCATTACCATAGGGGCATTATTCAACACGACTCACAGTGGCTCATTACGTATCAGTGGCAATATGTTTTGGATTGAGTAAACAAAAGTAAAAATAAATAAATAAAATATACAAATTAAAAACATTGTAATTGAACATATATGTTATTTTGAATCGATTCCTACCTCTTCTTACGTTTACTTTCTTTCTTGCATTTCAGCTAATCTTTCCTTATTCATTGTTAATGCTATCTCTAAAGAAAATATTTTTTTCTTGGCTTTTGCATGGTGGAAGACGGTATATAGAATAACAATACATCATATGGAATAAATAAAACCGTTTTCAGATGAAATATTTTCTATAAATCTCTATACAATATATCCAACACTTGACAAAATAAAAACGAAAAACGAAATAGGCAATACAAACAAAGGGTGTATAGGCAGACTCCCGACATTTTTTTTAGCTACAGTTAGCGTTACTTACTACATTATTTTTCAATGTAACCACCGCCGCCGGAGAAAACAATCTCAAAGCGGGCGCGAAATGAGTCACACACTTTGGCGACCATGCCCTTGTCTATAGCCACGGACGCTTCCATGATGACAGACCGTTTTGTGGGCGTGTTTGTTGGTATTGGTCTCGATCACGGCTCAGAAAAAAATAGTCAAGGGGGTCGCAGTTAGGTGAGGAGGGTTGCCATAAGTCTGGCGACCAGTGTTAAGGGGCAAAATTGCAAGGGCGAAAATGCTGTTCTTTTAGAAAAAGAGTTTTTCAAAAGACATTTTGTATTCGTATAAGTCAACAAATAAGAAATAAATAGAGAAAAAATGTAAATATTCTTATATTTTTCATATCAATTTTTAATACATACACAGACACACATACACACACACACACACACACACACCCACACACACATATATATATATATGAATGCAGGTATGTGTATATGTTTATATATATGTATGTAACATGTAAAAAAATCAACCGATAATAATTAATATTATAACACAGCTGCTCGACGTAGGTTATCGTAATATGGAATATATTTTGTGTAATTTACTTCATGTAATATGCGTAAAAAGCGAATAGATGCCATCGTGAACATTTAAATACTTCTAATATTTGTGAGATTTTTACAATTGCTATTAGACATCAATTAATAAATAATTAAAAAATGTTAGTTTCTTGGTGTATCTTAAAGCTTTGTAGGGAGTATACTATGAGTACATGAAATTTCAAAATTCAAGTGCATTAGATTTCATTAAATTTGATCCATAGTCATTAGACACCAATTTAGCTAGATTCCTTGAATTGCAATATAATCTATTTTTTTTTACATTTTCTAGAATAAAATTAATTTAATGGATTTTGATTAAAATAAAAATAATGATTATATAAATAATGTGTAGAATAATTATATCTTGATATTAATTTTCCTGAGTTAATTTAAAATGAGGGCGAAACTGTTTTGTTTGGGGGAGTGGGTATCTTTAAGAATGATCAGTACAGTCGCGGACGGGGTCCAAAAAACGAACGAGAACTGGGTTATAAAAATAAATATGCAACAAGTGAGTTCAACCTACGTCGAGAAGAGATAGTTGTCTACTTACCTATGATATTTGTTTGTATTTTTACGTACTATAAATGGGTTTTTATTAGATGTAAAAAAAATGTCTTGTTCATTTTTTACTCGTTTTTTTTAAGACAAAATGGCGTCTTCTGCTCACTTCCTTACGAGCAAGCGCCATTTTTTTTTTGCAAGTTCGTGTTACAAAACTATTGATTTCTAATAATTAGCAGTTGGAACGATTTTAAAATACAAACAAATATCACAGGTCAGTTTTAAATTAACTTTTATCGACGACAGTTACTTTTATTTGTTGTATATTTGATTTTTTGGGCGTTTTCAGCGTACTGATTATTCTTAAAGATACCCGGGGGAGTTATTTTACTATTTCCATGACAAATACTCTTCTAGTATGTACAGATAAATAGAGGCAATAATATATAGAGACATATAAACCGTCCCATGCATATACACTGAATTATATATAGTTTGATACGGACAGACATATAGGTATAGCCATCGCGGCACATGAATAATAAGGAATACAAATGTCGAAATAACCTCGCTAATGATAGGAATCGATCACCAAGAGGCAGTTATTTTTATATTTCTTTTTCCTTTATCAGAAGTTGCGTATTTTTCACGCCCGAATCCTCTTTTTCTTTTCTCTTATTTTCTGTCAATCAATAGAAGCTCCAAGGTGGCGAAGCGTTTCTCTGTGCTGACGTTCATTTTGTTTTACTTTTTGCTATTGTCTTCAGGTTTTATTGTTTTACGCCCAGGTAGCCTTGCGAGAGTTTGACAGACAGAGAGGACAGGATCAAAGGGAGACAAAAAGCCTCTTCCATTTGAAGGAAAGACGACCGTGTTAATTATTCCGCATCAATCAATAAAACGAAACTTTTTTCTTCTTTTCTGTCTCGATCAGTCTTTGCTCTGTTGACCACGAAACTCCATTTTGCTTGCCTCGTCATCGTCAACGCTTGATTGCATTTGGCGGCCATCTTTGTTACGCGATGGCTTCGCTTTTATTTGACGTCGTTCCTATATTTACATCTCCCCTCCTTTTTTAATTTATTTTTTTCGCTAATTTAATTTTATTTCTCTTAACTTGATCTTGCAATATTTTTTTTCTTTTAACCTTGTATTTCCTTCCTTAATGTCCATTTATTATATTTTATTTTGATGTTTTCATTACATTTTATAGTTTCGATTTATTACTTCTACTAGTGTACCTATTCTGCAACCAAATGAAAGCAAACCCTTTCTGCGTTTCGAGACAAATCTACAATTGTTATTGTTAAAGTTTTGTTTTCTTTTTCTACAAACTAGTTACTAATTATTAAGGCCCAAAAGCTAGTCGAGGATTATGGTTATTGGCTGTTTCGGGTAAACGGTGAAACATCTATTGGATTTGTAACGATGGTTGTAACTGGTCAGATTATTATAGAGGACGGCTCAACAATAATTTGTTTACATTAGACTTTAAAATGACAATGTTGCAGTAAGCTGGGAAACCGCCGCGTGGTACTGTGTTTCACAGACGGGCATTCTTAGCAAAGGCTCTTTGCTCATTGAGGCTCCGTTTAGTTTTAGGTACACAGAAAGGGAAGGGAAATTATTGACTGTGGTTGTAGCTAGACGAGTTTTTTTGTGAATATTTTACATGGTTAGGAAGCATAAATAAAAGCTCATCAGACATCTTCCATAAAATTTGAACTAGAGCAGATAAAGACTGGCAACGTCTCTTCTCCGAGAAAAAGGTTGTAGGAAGAAGAAGAAGAAGAAGAAGAAGAAGAAGAAGAAGAAGAAGAAGAAGACAGAACCCAATAAATCTCGAAATCGGTTGTGTACTCTGTCAAGACAGAAAGGGTGCTTTTATACAGATCAAGGATTGTGTCACAAGTGAGATACTCTTTGGAGCGGAAATATGATCTCACTGCTTTTCTAACTAACTTAGTAACTGATTTGGTGTAAGTATTTCATATCAGGTATTAAGTGAAAGACAGTCCCAGAAGCTTATCAAAGTTACTTGGAAACAAACAATGTTAATACTTCATGTTAACTTCTGCTGATTTTGTAATAGAGTTGTTATTGATCAAACCAGATTCTGGATCGAGCACACTGATATCGTACCGCATGACATCTACCTCAGTGGCTACAGCTATTCAGTAGACCTTCAAGGTGACAAGTTCATCCCAGAGACTAAGAGCAATAAGGTCCAGCGGTTATATATGTAGTCTTCGAATTATTGGCCCAGACTACACAAATGAATTGTGTGTGCATATGCGCAGAAGCAACATTATTATTTTAATTTAAGCATTTGGGGTTGCGAGTCTAACACATCCTTGCTTACTTAAAAGGCAAACAAAAAACGCAGAGACGACGAGAGCACAACGGATCTTGATGTTGACTCTTCTTTGCTTTTCACAATAGCACTGTTCTCCGAGTAGCTGTCTAATACCTGTCTGCAATGGGTGACTCTGCCAATAACCAGAGTTATAGGCCACAGAGCTCTGACAATACAATGTTGCTTGCCATAGCCCGGCAACAGTTAGGAATGGTTAGACTCGGGAGATGTTGCTGCTTGGTATTATCTTCCGTAAATAACCGATAATTACACATACACATACAGATAACATAATCACTACAAGTTGCACTTACAACACGCTTATTGGATCACTACACGTTGCACTTATATATTGAACTGAGTATTAACATAAAAAACTATTATATAAAGATTGTGATACATGTAACGCTAGATTAAATCTACTTAGTAACCGTTGTTAACATTACTGAATTACTAATGTTGCTGATGTTTGGTGTTCTTGTTGTTAAGCGAGTCAAACTTCTGTATAAATCTCACGAAGACCTTACCTCAGGATTTGGTGTCACCCATGACACTAAGATGAGAAAGGCTCAATAGGCAAATGCGAAGCCGGGAAGGATTGAACCAATACAACCAATATAACTAATATATACTTATCTACCAAAGGATATCGTACACCTGGAGCGTATTACGCGGTTGACAACCAATATTGTGACCGGACTTTCAACGATTACTTTCAAAGAGCGGCAATAAAAACTAAATCTGTGTTCACTTGAGTAGCGTAGAGTGAGAAAAGACATGATTCTGGTATACAACATGGTAAACTGGAATTGAAGCCTACCTTTCGAGTTGGTTTTCACCGCAACGCAAAGTCGCGAGTCTCAGATGAACAATCGTCGTGTTTGGCTTAATAAACGAAATGCAGCATTCTCTGTCTTTGCTTCTACTCCGTGCAACAACCTGTACTACAACAGTGTAACAATGACTATCATATCCAGTTCTAAGGTGGCCTTGGAAAAAAAACACATGCGGGCTGCATTTGGACGTACATATATTCTACATGAGTCTGTATATAACTTTTTTCACTTCTTTGTCAAATAAATGTGTTTGCATTGATTTGATTTAAATTACCACTTTTATTTTTACATTCAAAATACAAATCATTTATTCATTCTGGTATTGAAACAGAGAAACTAAACGAATTAACATACCAGAGATTAACATAAAAAAACACAGACGTCGCTTTGTTTAAATTAAATATCAATACATGATCTCAACATATAATTTAGAAAATCACTGAAAATCATGAAGAGTGTTTGGGTCGGGATCAATATCTGGTGTAAGTTTATATTGATAATCTGTAATTTAGACTTCCGCACATCAAAAACTATTATTGTAAACGTTTCAGAAAGAAAGGATTTTATAGTTAGGGAGTTTGTAAATACATCATTTGTAGCAGATCCTATAACAGGCCTTTGGTATGTTGAGATCTAATATTCATGAAACACAGTTCCCATCGGGAGATTTACTGATCCTATATTATACAACAGTCAGCATGTCAGCAGTTTATCGTTCGCTACAAAATCCATTAAATATTTTACTAAGTAGATTATTTTGCTGAGGTGATTGATGAATTCTACCGGTATAAAAGCCAAATATACGTTAACAAGGAGTAATCTTGACACATCTGGGGAGGTGCTGCTCAGAACACCCTCTCTTTCCTTGCCTCTATCGTTCTTTTCATGACTGCGCTTTGCTCGACATATATATATATATATATATATATATATATATATATATATATGTATATATATGTATATATATATATATATATATATATATATATATATATATATATATATATATGAAGAAGGATGGAAAGGGATTAGAGAAGCAAAAGTCAAATCATAATTCAGTACACCACTTTATATATATATATATATATATATATATATATATATATATATATATATGTGTATATAGCACTAGATAAAGTGAAAGAATAAAATAAGGTGCGAATCAAATTTTATTAGAATTCAATGTTCATGCAAAGTACTTTAAGGTCCTTAACTCATGAGTTTTCAAAGAAAATCTTCTCCTCAGAGGACAATTACAGCAATTAACTTACTGCAGGTAATAAAATTACACTTTGAGAAAATATAAAAAATATATATATAAATATACATAAAAGTATATAAAACATGTATTTTTATATATATTTTAAAAATATACTTTCAAAGTGTAATTGTATTACCTGCAGTAATGTCATTGCGGTAATGGTCCTCTAAAGAGGAGATTTTCTGTGAAAACTAATGAGTTTAAGACTTTAAAGTACTTTGCTTGAACATTGAATTCTAATAAAATTTGATTCGCACATCATTTTATTTTTTCACTTTATCTAGTACTATTAATGCTCCATCCAGTATATTGAGCTTCAGTTTTATCCGGATGTTCACTAATTAAAGATATTAGTTGCCTCTTATATCTTTTGTTGTATCAATCTTATATATATATATATATATATATATATATATATATATATATATATATTGCACGCAAAATATCAAGTATTTATTTGATTGGACTTGGCTGATGAGGTAAGGCTGCATACCTTGGTGCTGCAGAATCCGTGTAACATTGCGTTGACGAATGTCTGTGAATCCAGCTACACCTCTTGAGCATGCATGACCAAGTGGATTAGTTGATTGTTAGCTTGTGACCGCCTCTATAAGAGCAACCACATTATTTTCATCCAGTGACGGTCTGCCGCTTGATGGTAAATCATTGTGTGGTTTTGTGATCTGAAAATGTTTTATCAATCATGTCAGAGTAGAAAAATGGGAATTGATTTATTTCGCATAGCTTTTATTTTTTTGTATCCTCGCATTGTTGCAGCTGCATTTTCATTATTCTTATAATACAATTTTACTAACTCTAGTCTAGTTTCCAAATAAAGTCGTATAAGGTAAATAATGACCTGTAAAGTATTACAAAAACAGTAATTATACTAACGCTATGCATATATCCATAACATATATAAAGGTAATGTAAACAAATATATAATTGGTGGAATAATTTTAAACAATATAAATTTGCGTGCATTTTGACCCGGTATCATATATATATATATATATATATATATATATATATATATATATATATATATATATATATATATATATATATATATAAATTATTTAAACGACATACACAAATAGCGAAAGATGTAACTGATTTACAAAAGCTTAGATTGTCAAACAATAGGAAGGAAATAACAAAGGAACCGTGTTATATATAAAACAGGAAGTTTTGAACGTATTGATATATTTATTAAAAAAATTACTGACGTCATTTGCAACGCTGCAAGTCTCTCCCCCATCGAGAAGACGATTCAAGTAGATTAATCTCAAAGAGATTTTATAAAATCCTGACAGCCAGACAACATCGTCACAAAAACAGAAGATGTCGATTTTTATGAAAAAAAAAAAAGTGCGTCTGAGGATAAATGTGTTACAAACACACAGACACAAACACAGACACAGACACAGACGCACACCATATATATATATATATATATATATATATATATATATATATATATATATATATATATATATATATATATATATGTATATATATATATAATTTATATGTATATATATATATAATTTATATGTGTATATATATACATATATATATATATATATAATTTATATGTATATATATATATACTTTATATGTGTATATATATATACATATATATATATATATATATATATATATATATATATATATTTAAGTTAATTCGATATTCGTCAATTCTTATCTTGTTTAAGCACACGTCGTCAGCCTTGACGATTGAAAGTTTTTACTAATCTGAAAAATGTGTTTACTAAAAAACAAAGGAATTTCTTCAGAATCATCCTACCTGACTGATATAGCTATAAGACGGTATACAGATTAACATCCAAGAAGTGTAGGGAAGCGCACACACTCATATGCGTACATACGCAATATAAAACACACACACACACCCATAAAACAAAAATTGAATTACAAATACACATTAACAACAACATACACACAGGTACACACGGAAGCGTACTAACTCATATTAGCACATATGCAATATACACGAAATACGGAAATCAAACAAATAATCTAAAACTGCGTATCTAATTCTGTCTGTTTTAATGTATGACGTCATTCTTTACTTATGTAAACGAATGTGTTAACACATAAAATATGACGTTACAAACTCTGCATAGGAGTGATCAAGATAGAACATCAAAACAAACAAGTTCCATAGAGGTTTAGTACTAGAGCCTCAGAGATCTATTACGTTCAATTATATTCTCTGTTTTACTGGATGACGTCACTAACCGGTTCCGATATCAATTCATTTTGCCATAAATTGCATTTCCGATATCTTGCAGTGTTACGCCATGTATTTTATTCACCTCCTCTCAAGGAAGTTGCACACAGGGTCAAAGTATTTATTTTTCTTTACCTCCTCTCAAGAAGGCTAGACACAAGGTCAAGTGTGGAAAATAAACACATTAGGATTAGCGCGATTTGGCTTACTAAAAATGCCTAAGTAGACCCCTCGGCATTCCCCTTCAGGCGATTTGCAATAAGCTAACCGCTTCTCAATAGTAAACTAATTACAAATAATTAAAATATACTCATCAATGTATTTATAAAGTTACTCATTAGTTGAGATTCGGAATGATTTATGCACCCAATAGAATATCGAACGCTCCCAACACTGGCAATGTTAAATACATCTAAGATTAATAGTTGAGAGAAAACGGCGTGAATTCTACCGATTTGACCGATAAAGTGCCTCAAATTGTTTGGATTCATCTCGATCTGTCTTGATTATAAACAATATCTCTGCTGAATGGACAGTCGAAGCTTCTTATGCTTCAATACTTTTATCTTTTTTTCATCGATCCGGGTGACTGTGTCACTCTCTACACGTGCGACACCTGCATTTATAGTTTGGGTGGGTAAGAAGTAAGAAAACATTAGCGCTGATTAAACTGAAAAGGCACAAGTCAAGATTAAACAGGGGTTCTATCATTAGTGTTTGGGTGTTGGTGATTGCTTATGCAATAGTCTTTAGCCCCCTCCACCAACTCCTGAATCTAATAGAAGAAAGCATGATGGCCTTAAACGAGGGCGCATCCATTATTTGTTAATATAATATGCCGATTACTTCTAATATATTACTCTGCCCATAAAGGGAATAGCTAGAGCTTCCTTCATCTAGTTTCATCTTCATCTTCATCATCATCATCATTATTATTATTATTATTATTATTATTATTATTATTATTATTATTATTATTATTTTTTTTTTTTTTTTTTTTTTTTTTAACATCTAATTTTATTTATTTTTATTATATTTTATAAGAATTACATTTAAATTTATATATTTCCCAATTTTCTGAAATACACGCTTATTAAATGCCTTTAAAAGAAAACCATAAACACATAAATAAAATAACGCGTAATTTTCCGGTGTTTTCAAAACGGGATATAAATACGATTACTGATGATACTCGACTAGACTCAAACACTCGTTGACATGAAACCGACAGTATGATATTGCTCTGACTTGACTTTTTGTAATACCATATATATATATATATATATATATATATATATATATATATATATATATATATACATATATAATTTTTTATCTATATCTTGGCCTGTTGGCTAAGATAACGGTGTAGTATATGTTCCGATGGATACTACACCGTATACACCGGTATCGTCTTGGTCTTCGGGTCTTGATTCCGCCGGTCTGTGAGTTTGTCCTGTGCAGTTCTAGGAGGTCCACCCTCCTAGGCTGTGTCTCTCTTCTTTGGGGTGGAGTAAGATTATCGCTTACTGCCTGAGGCGCCCCTACCGGGGAATGCCGACGGGGTTGCCCAGGCATTTTTTTGTAGGCCAGAGTGCTTATCTTCCTGGGCGCTGGTTTTTCAAACCCACTTTCCCGACCTTGTGTATCATCTTGCCGCTTGGGAGGAAGATAAATCCATTTATATATATATATATATATATATATATATATATATATATATATATATATATATATATATATATATATATATGTGTGTGTGCTTCGTCTTAATAAGACACTTCAGTGTGGCTAGCTGAGTTCAAATGCAGAACTAAAGTCACTTTTTACTTCCATCTAACGATTGCTTCGTTGGCCACTGAGATAACCTTCGGAAACACATATACTCATTTAAGATTATATACAGTGTTCACATTTCCTAAAACAAAGAAAATAGAAACAAATCAATTATCAGCCTCTCTTTCTTCGATCACCTGTTTCATATCTCCCCTTTCTTCTTCCCACTAAACAGTCTTAGCAATTATATGTATTATTTCCCTCTCGTAATCAACAAATTGGCGCCGATTGTTGTCGTAAAACACGAGCCCCGAGTCAAGGAAACGCATTGCGAATACATAATCGATAACAGGGACAATTTCACATTCAAAATGAACAACATTTAAAGATTGGGGGAATAAAAGAATGCAAGAACAACGAAATGGCAATATAAAATAAATAACCAATTAAATGAACGAATAACTTGAAACAAACAGTCAACCGCATCGACACCAAAGAAATAATTGCGTTAATTAGTAATTAATTTAATCAACTTTTAAATGCGCAATTGATTTTCACTTGATTAGTCTTCGAATCCGACATTATTATTCGTTACAGACTCCAACCGAGGCTTATTCTCTCTACATCTTTATGTTTCTTTTTCTTTTTCTCACGTTAGATTCTATTTCGCCTTTATCGGTGAATATACTCACGCGCACACACACACACACTACTGAGTAGACGGGTATAACCAATACATATAGCATTAGTTTAAAATTGTGTTGTTTTCTCCTTTTTGCGGGATATAGTACGGTGTAGGCCAAATCTTTTAAATACAGGGTGGGCAAAAATAAGGGTCCTATTTTTAAAAATTCATAACTTTTTTATTTATTAATTTTTTTTTTTTTTTTTTAGAATAAGTAAAGGACCCCTTCCGAAGCAAGCATGAGCCGTATTAGCCCTAAGGAACGTACCCTCATTTAGAAAACATTATTTTTGCTTAAAAAACTCAAAACAGTGTAAAAAACAATATTTTAGTTTTTGTAAGTTTTAAGAAGTGTTTTTCGGCTAAAATTTGTTTTGTTTATTTCAAAAAATCTTGGAAGGGTCAGTCTACACACACATAAAGTTTGGTGAGTTAAACTTTTATTTTGTGGAAGTTATTCAAATTCAAGTTATTCAAATTTAAAGATAGGACCCTTATTTTGGCCCACCCTGTAGTAACGTTTTTTTTTAATATGCGCACGTTACTTACTCTGTTTCCTAGAATATATATTCTATAATTCATGATCAGTTCAATAGTTTAGGATGTTATTAATCACATACATCGCATTGACGCCCACGCGCGCACACATAGATCCTTTTAAAAATGTATTACTTAATATATCTCAAAATGTGACGTAGAGAATTCTTTTCTTAATATCTTTAGTATCTGACTTATTTTTAAAGTTTTATTTGAAAACAGGTGCTAGCTCGGGTGGGCGCACCTTCATAATCGTAAAATGTACACTAAACTATTAAAATGAGCCGACGTTACTCACTATGTCGCCACAAATATATATTCCAGAATTGATAATGGTCAGTAAATAAAACAAAATTAAAAAATTAAAAAAGGAACATTATATATATTGACGTAATAAATGTTAATATTATGACTATGTGACTCACCGTGTTTTCTAGCATATATATATATATATATATATATATATATATATATATATATATATATATATATATTACGTTGTTTATTGATTCCTTTTTCTCTGGATATTTGTGCAGTCTTTTTAAATGTAATCGCCGGTAATAGAGTGGTGTGATAGTAAGGGAATACCATTACTTTCTTTTTCTGTATTTAATTTAATTACTGTGCATTATTTTTGAATAAATAAATCAATTAATTTCACTCATCCCATATACCGGGTATTTCTGAGCAAACATGCGCTACAAATCCAATGAAGGGAAGTGAAGTTTCACATATTTAAGTTACCACTATACAGTTTCAGGATTTCTACCAAAACAACAGAAAATAAACTACGAAACGATGATACGGATTAAATAGCTTTTTGAATATATATATATATATATATATATATATATATATATATATATATATATATATATATATATATATATATATATGTTATTATTATTATTTTTATTTTCAAATATGATCTAAGGTTAAGATCGGATTCTAACTTTGGCTGATGAGATCTCAGTTTATAATAGCTGTTGATCGATAACATCGACATTCCAGTGTCGCAGATTGTGTATATGTCTGTTTAAATAAAAATAATCATATATAAAAGCTTTATTTGATATTGAGCACTTTTTATAAACCCGGTTGAAATTCTTTGGATTACTACCCTGTGGATGTTTTACCTGGATTGTTATATATATATATATATATATATATATATATATATATATATATATATATACACACATATATATATATATATATATATATACACACATATATATATATATATATATATATATACACACATATATATATATATATATATATATATATATATATATATATATATATATATGTTATACACATAAGAATCGTACTGTTTTATTTTTTCATTATTCTCTTCTGTATAAAATGATGTGATCATATTTACTGTTTCACGGCCTACACTCTTTCTCTACTTTCTACTACACAACATTAGATAAAACATTATCTTACCACTCAACAAAATAATATTTTTGTTTTTTTTTCCTATCGCAGATTATCATCTACATAATGACATAAGTGTATTAGTTTTGGACATAGCAATCTAAACTTTGCATTTTATTTAATAATCGATCTCTACGTTTAATCATTTCGACGACTTCATATTTGAACTAAAAAAACAAGGTGATAAATTCCTTCAGCTGATTGTCCAAGGAGAAAACACGGCAAAGGCGCATCTGTAAACATAATAAGAGCAGTTGGCTATCGAAAGAGAAGTTGACAAGTAGAAAGTCATAAACAAATTCCATGGGAGCGTTGACCAGCTTACTTCAGCGAAACTGAAAGTTTCTTAGCAGTCACATTTGTGAAAATACTAGTATTAATAATAGCTAACAGCGACTGTAACGTACAGTAAATTCTGTGGATATGCTGTTAACATTGTGGGGTTCAGGGTTCGCGCTGGATTATCATAAGCAGCAAATTATTCAATAGTTTATGGTTGGCCATAGAATATTTTAACTTTATCTACTTTCCCATGTAACGCCGGGATACGAGTGAGCTAGTATGCACACACATAAATATATATATATATATATATATATATATATATATATATATATATATATATATATATATATATATATATATATATATATATATATATACTCGTGCTGGTCAAAAAAATAGAACATATGTATAAAACTGTAAAAATCATTCCGTTTGAGATAATTTACGGCTTTTAAATTGTGTATGCGAAATATTCTATATGTAAATGACAATCACAACTATTTTTAATCATTTGTCATATTTGCATATGTCAGACTTTATTGTAACAGAGTAGTTTATTGTCACATTGGGAAATTCAACGTTTCAATTTAATAGAACATTATTCGTTGATTAATCTTAAACTCAAAAAAATTCTGTGTTTAAAAAATTTTGCAAGTAATTTAATCATAATCTCTCATTATGGGTCGCTCTAAAGACATATCTTTGCCTGAGAAGCAGCGAATCTTCAATTTGCGGGAAGTAGGAAAGACGCACATGGAAATCGCAACCAAGGTCGGATGTTCAAGATCGCTAGTGACCAAAGTGCCCCAGAAAGATGTTAAGGGTGTTTCCAACAGCAATCGCAAGAAATGCGGACGAAAGAAAAACACCACTGAAAGACAAGACCGAGCACTGGACAAGGTGGCAAAGAAAAGTCGATTCCAGTCAACAAGCCACATTACTAAAGAATGGAAACAGGCTTCTGGTGCCGACGTTTCAAGATGTTCAACATCGTATAGCTGCCAGCAAACCGCTCCTTAACAAAAAACAGATGTTGAAGAGGCTACGATGGGCAACTGCTCATGAAACCTGGACCACAGACAAATGGTGGCGTGTGATCTTTTCAGATGAGTCTCGATTTTGTATCTCCTTCGGTGTTTGGCGAAGATCCACGGAACCGTATAACCAAGAATGCGTCAAGAAGTCTGTGAAGTTCCCGCAGTCTTGCATGGTTTGGGGCTGTATGAGTGCTAAGGGTGTTGGTAATTTTTGCTTCATCAAAGGAAATGTAAACGCAACAGTGTACCAAGATACCCTGGAAGCTAATTTACTGCAAGTGCTGGATAATCAGTTTGACAGTGACGCCACAGACATCATTTTTCAACATGACTTGGCACCGGCACACTCTGCCAAGTCCACAACTTCCTGGCTCCGAGAACGATCGATCCCTGTTCTTGAACGGCCGGCGAACTCGCCAGATTTGAACGTTATTGAAGCCTTGTGGGATCAGATGAAGAGGAAGCTTCGCAAAGAAAAACCTACTACCCTTGCAGCCATGAAGATTGCAATACAGAACACATGGGATTCGGTGTCTACACAGTTTGCGAGAAGCTTGTTGATTCCATGCCCCGGCGAATTAATGCTGTTATCAAGGCAAAAGGTGCTGCTACTAAATATTGATTAATTTTTATTTGTATTTAAGTTAATAAAAAGAACTATTTTGTTTTCTTAGCTGTCTTGTTCTATTATTTTGAAACGCGAAATATTGAAAAACTGACATTGCAATTGATATGAAAAATAGTTTCTATCGTAAAACAGCTATTTAAGTTAGTTTAGCATGATAGGGATATTTTAGCACCAATTACATCTCACAGATTGTCCTCAATAAGAATGAGAGATTATGATTAAATTACTTGCAAAATCTTTTTAAACATAGACATTTTTTGAGTTTAAGATTACTCAACGAATAATGTTCTATTAAATTGAAACGTTGAATTTCCCAATGTGACAATAAACTACTCTGTGACAATCAAGTCTGACATATGCAAATATGACAAATGATTAAAAATAGTTGTAATTGTTATTTACATATAGAATATTTCGCATACAGAATTTAAAAGCCGAAAATTATCTCAAACGGAATGATTTTTACAGTTTTATACATATGTTCTATTTTTTTGACCAGCACGAGTATATATATATATATATATATATATATATATATATATATATATATATATATATATATATATATATATATATATATATATATATATATATGAAGCAATCCAGCAAAAGATATAAGCGTCAACTAATATCTTATAATTAGTGAAACATCCGGATGAAAACTGAAGCTCAATATACTGGATAGAGCATTTATATTATATTATAAAATGAAGTAATAAAATAAGGTATCAATCAAATTTTAGAATTCAAAGTTCAAGCAAAGTATTCTTAAGTCCTTAGCTCATGAGTTTTCAAAGATAATTCTTCTCTTCAGAGGACCATTACCATTTGTTTTTCAATTTGTATGACCTGGATGGATTGTATAGATTTAACAAAAAGTATGTTTTGGGATTGATATATTTGATGTTATGTATTTTTATGTATTTGTGTATATAATTTTTATATATTTTCAAAGCTTAATTTTATTACCTGTAGTAGTATAACTGCGGTAATGGTCCTCTGAAGAGAAGAATTATCTTTGAAAACTCATGAGCTAAGGACTTAAGGATACTTTGCTTGAACTTTGAATTCTAATAAAATTTGATTGACACCTTATTTTATTACTTCATTTCATATATATATATATATATATATATATATATATATATATATTCTGTCTTTAAAAAGTTAGTCAATAACATTAGCCAAAGAATCTGAAACCTTTCATCCAGTCCTGAAATTTTCAACCGGGTAGCGTCCTATTACAATAAAGCGCTCCGCAGCAGCGAGTTCAGAGAGGAGTCTTATACATCCCCACCCGAGACAAATCACGGGTGAGGCAATAGAAGGAGGTCAGTGATCTGGTTTTCCCCACCTTTTTCCATTAATATCAAGACAAGATTAAGCCACCTTTTCCTCAACTTACTCGAAAAACACTCCCCCCAATATTTTGTACGTGCGCTACTAAGAATACAATTACGCTTTTCTCAAGTCTTCCACCTGATGATGGCTGACGGAACGGGATCTAGCTAACCTGTTGATTAAATAAAGACTTCTTTTCGAAATTCCGTACGGATTCCCGAGTTTAACATGAAGATTATCGAGATCAGCAAAGCGCAACTGAAGAATGTCGAAGGTTAATTCGGCCGAAACGTTTTGAAAATTACAAATGATATTTCCTGGGACCACAGGTATATTAGCTTTTAAATTTTCACGATGTCCATTCTGGATCGAAAAAAATATGCCACTTCTCACGGAATGCCAGGCGCGACAGTTCGTGTTCGTATACCTTCATGAAAGTTGTCCTTGCAAGTTTTTCTTTCAACCAAGCGGTATTTGTAATTGCATTTCGGATATGTTTTTCTTTTTGCCACCAATTTATTTTCCTGTCAGAAAGAAATGACTCCTTCGCGAGAGTTAACTGTAGTACACAGCTCTTCGTAATTCATTGTTGTTGTTGTTTCGTTTTTTTTTTGTTTTTTTTGGGGGAGGGGGGCAATTACCGGGTAATAAATAAGATGAACTGGCTTTGAACAAATGTGTGCGTCTTGAATTGATTTAAATAATGCTTAGAAAATTTGTCGTCTGCTTATTGACCGCTGATTGGCTAATCGCTTGGCTAATCGCTCGGCTACTCTTTCTCTCACCATTTGGCTCGTCATCTCTCTGGTGTTTACGTAGCATGCCCGAACGCCGCCGACACGAACCTCATAGAGATTAGGTCAGGATCTTTGTAAGTGCCCAAATTATTAATTTAAGACATTTGCAGAAGAGGGTATGGCAATGATTTTTTTGATACATTGTAACATTCATCGAATACTCCAATTAGCGTCATCGAATATCGCTGAGTTGCTAACAGCATTTAATGAAATTACCTTTCATTTGTTATGCAGATGAAATAAATTAGCCAAAGGTTCAAATGATAGCCGAACTACAGATTCTTTGATATATTTAAAAATCGCTTTGAATTTTAAATTAAAGAGATTTTCTTCCCCTTTGTACAAAAGAGAAATAGATTATTTGTTTACTGGATGCTAAAAAATAGTGGAAAGAGAAAATAGCGAATTAAATAATGATTGAAAAGCGGTGTAATGGGGGAGAGGGTGGATGTAGATAAAGATGTTTTCTTTTTTCAAGGTGATATCAATAAAACGTGATTGTGTGCCAGAGTGCGTCGAATCCAGAAGAGATGTATGAAGGACGAGCAAAAATGGAATCTTTGTAAATTGGATTGGCGAGAAGGTAGACGCGGGGGATGTGTAATTGGTATATATTTCATGAGTGCAAGAAGCGCTACATACAGGGAAGAAATGGGAAGAAGTTAAGTAACGAAATGAGAGCAGGTTAACCGTGGTAGGAAAGACTGAGTAAAAAGGTAGAGAGAATAGAAAGAACATAGGGAATAAAAGAGAGCAGGAATAGAGAAAGGAAGAGGCGGATAGAGCGATGAAATGAAGAGCCGGGTTTATTTGTATGTATATATTTGATGGTTATGAGAGAGAGTAGAATGACGTACAGAAAAAGACGGGAAATGTTAAAAGTAGGAAAGCTAAAGGGGTAATAAAGGAATGAGACTATGAAAGGAAAAAAAGCAGTAACTAATCAATAAGAAATGAATAAATAAAAATCGTGAATGTTATGAGAGGATAGATGAGGGAAATTTAAATATATTGATGGTTGTAAGGAAGAGAAATAAAGCCAAGAAGAAAAAGTAGAAAATTGTTTTATGACTGTGTTTAATTTTTTTGTGTATGTGTTCATATGTATCTTTATAAAGTTTAGTAGGTGGTTTTATATATATATATATATATATATATATATATATATATATATATATATATATATATATATATATACATGTGTATTTATATTTATATATAAACAGGTAGATCTTTACTAATTAACTGACCAGTATTGATTGTGGAATATATATTCTAGGAAACACAGTGAGAAACATAGGTACATTATTGTTTTTGCAAATTTAAACATTTAACGGGTTCATATATATATATATATATATATATATATATAAACATTTAGGTAAGTGTATATATATATATATATATATATATATATATATATATGCGTGTGTGTGTGTATGTGTGTGTGTGAATCGCTCCAAGAAAAAAAACTGAAGTCATGTGATGTAAGGAGCAAAAAATGAATATATTAATTCAAATTAAAAATAACTAGCCAAAGATTAATGTTAGTTGGATAGATTCCGACTCAGAAAAATCAATACTTCCCCCTTTGTCAGAGACATCGCTCATAGAATGTGAGGACTACATGACAAAATAAGCAAAGCGGTAGTTATATACTAAAAGAAAAGCCGTCTAAGTATGGGTATCAGCAATAAATATGGCCTTAGTTTTTAATTTGAAGTTTTTTTTATAGTAAAGTACGGTGTCAGTAGTACCCTCTTAAATGGTAATGTTTACAAACACTAAATTAATAATGTGTCCCGGTTACTAACCCTGCTGTGTAGAAAGCGTATTCCATAATTAATAATAAGCTCAATAGTCTACGATTTTTATCAAGCATATATATATATATATATATATATATATATATATATATATATATATATGTATGTATATATATATGTACATACATATGACGTATAATTATATATATATATATATATATATATATATATATATATATATATATAGTACATTTCAGTGGCCATATTAACAATTAATCTATAATATTCACTTTTATCAGTTCATTCAATCTCTTTATTTCATATATCGGCGAATACCTGTAATGTTCTTTGTCTCACAAACAATGTTTTTATATAATTATATTATATATATATATATATATATATATATTTTAATTCCATACTTTTTTACATCTAACGCGCGTTTCACAGCAAAATCAAAATCAATGCATAGCCTTCATCTTTACTTAATTGATCATTAGAAAAAGTGTTCATTCAATAATAATAAGAAAACACATAATTCCAAAGACAAGAGAAACAAAAAAGTGTCAAAAAGAGTTCTTGACAAAGGTAACGGCAAGTAAAAAAATACATGAAAAAAAAACTCACATGAAAAATGATGACAAAAATCCAGGACCCCCAAAGAGAACCTTATTCCTAGAAATTGGAAACGGCGTTTAAAACAGTCTCTTACAACGAAATTTAACTGAGCCAGCATCGACACACTCAATTGCTAAACAAAAACCTACAATGGGAAGCTATTCATGCAAAAAAAAAACATGGAAAAGCTGATTGATAAATTATTATTAATTCTGAAGAAAAAGACCCTCTCCCCTCAGAAAATTCCATATCCATACTAATGCTTAATACCAAACTACAGTTAGTACAAAACACCACCCAGCATAAACAACAGCTTCGCAGAAATAGGTACCTGAACTTTAATTAAGATTAAAAATTATTTCTAGAGTGTAAATTAATTCATATATTTTTGCTAAAATGAAATAAAAATATATAACTAATCAGATCGCATTCCTAAGTATTTATTTTATGTTTTCTAGTAACTTTCAATGAATCAGTCAAAAAGTTTAATCGCTTCATAACATATATCCTTGGACTAAGAATACACCCGAGAGAGATAATTCATATGAAACACTCATTTTTTTTAATTCTCGGTTACAATAAGAATTAAACATGTATAAAATAATTAAATAAATAATTAAATATTAAAATAAAAGTAAAAATTGTAAACGAACAAAAAAGCTTATTTTTATCGATATATAATATGACAATCTTCTAATGAATTTACCAGACTTATCTTGAAGTTTCCATCTCCCACCCACCCCAAAAAAAAACTTTTATGAATCTTCGCTTCAAATTTACTGGTTACTAAGTAGTTCCTTAAAATCAATGCATATTTTATAGAAGTTGCAAGAAGAGTTAATGTTTGTTATTGATCTTTTAAGTCCTAGTTATAGACTATTCATCGAACCAAATAAGTTTAATTGGAAGAGACATACTTTATTTTCCCTTACAAAATATCTACCTATTCCCGTAAAACCTCACAGCTAACCCCATTGGGATATAAAAAGAGAGTTACTGGAACTGCTATCTACTTTATCCAGCCCTTCAATAAGCTTTACAAATAAAACCCGATCCACTGAAGTTTGTAATACAACTTTATTGAGCTTGCAATTCTGAAACTTTTAGGGTAATATAAAGAGTATATACTTGAATCTATATTTGTTAGAAACACCTATAAATAAATAAACTAATAGACATATATATACAGGGTGGGCCAAAATAAGGGTCCTATCTTTAAATTTGAATAACTTGAATTTGAATAACTTCCACAAAATAAAAGTTAAAATCACCAAACTTTATGTGTGTGTAGACTGACCCTTCCGAGATATTTTGAAATAAACAAAACAAATTTTAGCCGAAAAACACTTCTTAAAACTTACAAAAACTAAAGTATTGTTTTTTACACTGTTTTGGGTTTTTTAAGCAAAAATAATGTTTTCTAAATGAGGGTACGTTCCTTGGGCTAATACGGCTCATGCTTGCTTCGGAAGGGGTCCTTTACTTATTCTAAAAAAAAATTAAAAAAAAAAAATCAATAAATAAAAAAGTTATGAATTTTTAAAAATAGGACACTTATTTTTGCCCACCCTAGGGTGATTCATAAGTCACTTCACTTAGCTATTTAACATGATTACCATATGGAGCACAAACAGACTATGGACTTTTGATGATTGTTATCTTACTCGCTAATTACTGCTATTTGTTATTTTAAAGTTGTTAGTTTATATATTTCTTTCTATATATATTTATTTCATAATCAACCAAATATGCTACAAAGAGTCGTAAATTCTTTGCAAAAAAGAATAGAGCTATGCATGCAGAACGAAGGTGAAAATTTTGAAAATCTGCTGTAATTCTAAACCCCCATAGATGCATTTGTTGAATAAACTTTCTGTCTTGTATTACCGTATTATTTAACTTTGGAATTTCAAAAATAAATAACTAAGTGACTTATGAATCACCCTGTGTGTATATATATATATATATATATATATATATATATATATATATATATATATATATATATATATTCAAGTTTGTATAATTGGACAGCATTCTTTCTTTTATGCATGTTTCATTAAACAGGAGTGCGAACTTTTGCTTATTCAGTTTTTGATCCGTTTTTTCTAGTTTCATACGACGGATTTGATGCTATAATCCAAGGAGTGTAAAATATCTCCGTATTTTGTGTGAACGTTTTCGACCGACACTGGTCGTCGTCAGGCGGTTGCAAAATGAAATAAATTGGTGAATCTATTAAGAGGGCTCTGAATAAGCAGAAGTGTGCACTCCTGTCTAATCAAACATGCATATATATATATATATATATATATATATATATATATATATATATATATATATATATTAGAGACAAGTTTAATTATCTACAGTAAACATTCAACATGAAGCTTATGAAGCAGTGTAATTACTTCCCTAACTCTGCTGTACACCATATATGGGCACGTCTTTATGGTTTTTTTTATTATTAAAATATATAACAACATATTATTAAAATAAGTATCTATGATTCTCATGATGAGAAAATGTTTATGTAAAATAAAGCAATTATAAAACTATAGGTTAAATTAACAGAACACCAGTATTTTCAGACGTGATTTAGAAATAAACGTTCTATGAACATTAAAACAGTCTGCACAAATTAATTCATGTTTCTATGCTCAAATGCACACCACCGGGAGTGAATGGTAATGAAGACAATATTGCTATTCATAAACATTGAGTCCCCATGGGCATGTGCACTCAAGCACAGACACATGAATTCATTATTGTTTACTGTTGTAATGTCTATATTAAGTTTATATATATATATATATATATATATATATATATATATATATATATATATATATATATATATAGAGAGAGAGAGAGAGAGAGAGAGAGAGAAAGAGAGAGAGAGGGGGGTATTTCGTTATACGTATTGCTTATTCCGGTTTAGGGATGGCTATTCTACCAGTAGTCTATTAAATAAAGGAAAGACGTAATTCCCTTAAGTGTGGGACCGGTTAAATATCGTAAATCTCACATGGATAGCCTTACTAGCCTTTCATCATAGGATACAGTGTCACCCTGACCTTGCTATGGTAGAGTCATATATTGTAGTATTTGATCATTGGCGTTACCTAAGATTAAATTAGCACATTGAGGTTAAGAAAACTTTATATTTTAAGTGGCAGTTATTAAAAAAACAACACTGTGAATAGGTTAAACATTCAATTAGTTTGTTTTTTAAAATTTATTTTTATTTTTTTATTTTTTAAATACTTTTATTATATTGGACAAGTTACCAGATAGATAGATATATAAATAAATAGATAGAAAGAGAGAGAGAGAAAGAGAGAGAGAGAGAGGGGGTGAGTGCTGGAGACAATCGAGGTGAGAGATAGAAAGCGATAGTAAGAAGGAGAGGTAGAGAGATAGAAGTTTTAAAGGAAACTTGTTACGCACTTTTATTTTACCGCTTATATTTTGTAATGCATGCCTCCCAGGCAATACCGGGTAGCCCCGTGGGTTAATGATGAACAAAAAACGGAGAGAAAACGAAATGAAATGTATAGAGAGAAACTAATCTAATAAATAGAAAGAAAGGGAGAAAGAAAGTAAAAAGAGCCGAGCAAATAACCTGATGACATTGTCCATCCAAGAAAAACAAAAATATGATTTGGATGGACGCTCGGCAGTATAATGATTTCAGTTCGATCCATTATCGATCTAGATAATAGGTTTCTCATGTAGTAGCTCAGGTATACGCAGTTTTTACCACTGTAAATAATATAGTTATTGACCAACAATTAAATGAATCATCTATTTAATACCTTTAGGGTGGTTTTGTAGCACTATGGAAGTATACGGCATAATTACGCCGATACACCAGTTCTTGTTAGTTCACCGAAGTTAACCGACGTTGAGTCTAGCCAGTACTAAATGGGTGACCATTTTGGAATACTATGTGCTGTATGCGCTATCCGTTTATCTCGGCATTGTTTCCAGTCGTCCTGGATTTCTTCTTGCCACTAGAATCAAGCAGTGCCAAGTCATGATAGGTGTGGTTAGGGATTGCGCAACCCTTGCTTTACAATCACACGCACAACTATCCTTACAGGGGATATCCATTGTTTTTCAAGACTGAACAAATTCAATGAAAGTAGCTCTATAGTTTACAATGTTTCGGAACTTTTCAGATGATGATTGAGCATTTTTTTTATTATTTTGGATCATTCGGATTAATTTTGTCATCTTGGACGTTATTTTCACAACGTTTATGCCGATGTAAACTCCGACACAAGAACCCTTTGCTCAACGGATATAGGTGCTAAGTGTCACCAGTTCGAAGTGACGGTCTTCTGGAGTTTCTACTCTCAATCTTTAGCACGGGCGATACTAAAAATAAAATAACGAATTATTTCAGATTTCTCCCCAGTCATGGCTGGCAAATCGAGTTAAAGCTAGCCCCGTAGATTGAATAACGGTTCCGTTTGAAATTCCTTACAGATTTCTGAGTTCGACATAAAGATTCCCGAGTACGGTGTACGAATTCCTTTATTCGAAACAGTAAAAAATATCTTTGGTCGGCGTCTTGTATTGATTTACTCCTCTCCAGGAGTTAGGCACAAGGCCAGTTTATATCTTACTCCCACAAGTAAGATGTGACCCAAGGTCGGGTCGGGAATGTGGGGTTTAAAAATTTCCTGGGCAGCCCCGTCGGCCTTCCCCGGTAGAGGCGCCTCAGGCAGTAAGCAATAAACTCACTCCTCCCCAAAGAGGGGAGGCGAAGCCTGGGAGGGTGGACCTCCTAGAACTGCACAGGACAGACCCATAGACCGGCGTAAATCAAGACCGAAGGCCAAGACAATACCAGTCTATGGGGTGCAGTATCCATCGGAACAGATACTACACTTTGATCTTAGCCAAAAGGCCGCTGAAACGTCGTAATTTGCTGTTCGGTGTGTCTGGCTTTTTCGCTCTCATTCTTCTTGTTTCAGTTGACTTCTACTTCGTTTCTTCTGTTCTTGAGCATTGAAGAAAAATCCTTCTAGATTGAGGTAATTTTTGTTTTTGGTTCCAATTCACAGTGCTCTTTTTTTGGGGGGGATCTGAATTTTGCCTACATAAAAACAAGCTTGTGTTTAGCTCTGCTTTCGTTTTGGAGGTACGTAAATAGTAACAGCTGTTGTGAATAACCGTATTAAGATAGACGATGTTAGACCAATAGTTCGATATCATATGAAGTTGAATTATATAAATAATAAATGATACAAAACTCACTCAGCTTAACACTTAACATATATAAATATAACATATAGTGTGCGTTCATATATTTTCCAATCTAAAATAAGAAAAGACTAATGTAAATATATATATATATATATATATATATATATATATATATATATATATATATATATATATATATATATATATAGCATGCAGCACAAGTAATGTGCTCGATCGTAGGTTCTACTAAAACACATAAAAAGTATTATATTCATAAAAATTATACATTGCAGTGTTTGTCGGGTGTACCTGTGTTTCCCCGATATGTCCATTCTGGGTCTGTGGTATACACCGACAATTAGAATCAAATGGACTCTTCAGCACCGCGCAGTAAGCGAATTCAGATCGTCTCTTCGGTGTGTTTCTACTAGCCGGTTTTGACACCAGATCAATGAAACCCGGGTTCACCCGACACACTGTAATGTACAGTTTGTAAATAATATATATATATATATATATATATATATATATATATATATATATATATATATATATACATATATATATATATATATATATATATATATATTCCCTCCCCGTCACCCCATCACGAATGTAATCCCGTCACGAGAGAGTAAAACGTGCCGGACGAAATCATTTCAACTGTTTATGGGAGGCAACAAACCAAATAAGGAATTTAGACGCTCCCCATTGTCTTAAACAATTTAAAAAAACATCTTCATCTCCAAATAGAAGGCGATGGGTTGATGTTTAAATGTAAATAATAATTTATATATGAAATATTATATTCTCTAGTTGAATTTAATTTAAGGCTTTAGCTGAGGTGGTCTAGAACATTAATATGAAATGTCTAATAGATATGGATAACATTTAATTAAAATCTGAAATATTTTAGTTTTCGAATGGGTGGTTAGGCCCTTATTAAGACGCGTACTACTTTTATCTACTCCAAAGAAACTACTATCTGGAGAATATTTATTTATTGATGTCAAATACATGTTGTAATGATTTAAAATAAATCGAAGATATTTTAATTCTTATGAAAGGCTTTCATCCCTCTGTACTACTCTTTACATGCATATATATATATATATATATATATATATATATATATATATATATATATATATATATATATATATATATAGAAATGAGGCTACAAACATTTGTAAAAAAAACTTGATTAAACAATTGTTTGTTATTTCATTGTTTTATCATTTTATTAGTGTGTGATTTTATAACGCGTTTCAAGCCTCGTGCTGCACTCTTCAGATATGTATTGTTTATTTTTTAAGTATGTGTGATTTTGACTTTTATCTTTCCGGTCATCGTCGTATGCGTGCCGGTTGAGTACAGTTTATTCAGAATGCTTAGAGTTGTTCTCTCTCTCTCTCTCTCTCTCTCTCTCTCTCCTTCTCTCTCTCTCTCTATATATATATGTATATATATATGTATATATATATATATATGAGTATATTATATATATATAATATCTATATATATATAAATGTTCATACTATTTAGAGAGCGATTGCTAAACATGATAAGACTGATATATATCGATCACTAGTTAGATATAGAAGTGAATAAAATATATCCCTGCTTAAACTGTGATCAGTTAATTTACATACACCTACACCGGTTTTTATTCAACCCATGCAATCATTTTCTGTATTGTTCTATGCTATTATACGGGTGTGCATACACGAATGTTCATACACCTTTTTCTTTTAATCAACTGTCGATTCTCCCGAGTTATGCTGATCGGGGTTCGCTTTGTTCTTCTAAATCTCCGCCAACACAACAGTCTTTCCCACTCCTTATTAAACAAAACGTACGACATACGCAGTATCCAATTCTTCCCACATATATGGATTGTCTTATTTTTTTAATACTTTCTTTCAAACAATTTTTTTTAAAAGGGTTTTCCTTTGGGAATATTTTCTTTTTCTGATTTAAAAGACTCATCCCTTTTCATTTACGTTTTCATCTTCCCTTTTTTTTCGCGAGGCTTCCTCACAATGGAATTAAAACGTTATGCATTGTTATGCTCTTGAAACAATGGCGTTATTTGTTTTCAATGTCAGACAGGACGTAGAGCGCATGCGTGATAAAATATATCCACAAGTTTTAGTCATCTTTTCTTTACATGCACTCACGCGTGTATATATATATATATATATATATATATATATAAATATATATATATAAATATATATATATATATATATATATATATATATATATATTGTTGCAAGTAATATTGAAAAGAAGTCAACGAAGTGCTCGATTTCAGAAGAGTGAAAGCTAATACAAATAATTTATTTTAAAACTATATGTTACATATTACAGAATCGTACCGGGGTTTAATCCAGATGGGTTGACTTTTTACATTAAAAAAAGTCTATACTCAAGGGACTAGTCAGCGTACTAAAATGGAGTCAAAACACAATGAGAAATGGTGTTTATCAATAAAAGAATGCGCCGGATTTTTTATCAATAAACGCCATTTCTCATTGCATTTTGACTCCATTTCAGTAGGCTGACGAGTCCCTTGTGTATATACTCTTTAAAATGTAAAAAGTCAACCCCTCTGGATGAAACCGCGGCACGATTCTCAAATATGTAACATATAGGTTTCAAATATATATATATATATATATATATATATATATATATATATATACTACGCTTCTGTCTATCACTTTAACCCTCTGTCACTGGCATGGTGTTTGAAACCAGCCATTTTCTATTTTATACGGTTTATATGGATCTCATTTCAGTCTTTCCATGTTTATTCAGAGTTAAATGTAATACAGACAAGAAAGAATAAAAAAAAGTGTGGAATATTCTATCATATATTAACGGGAATATCCCCACAGGTGAATGCATTTTACTGTTCAAGTAATCATACTAAATTAGATCCAATTAAGAAAAATCACCGTCGATAGAGTAACATAAACCTGTTGCAGGAATATTACGACATATGCTACACCTTTTGTTAAGAAATGTTTCGTACTTGTCTAGTAACAGTAACACTTATTATGTATATTCCCCTCCAATAATGTTTAGTGTTAAACAAGGTATGCTTGATGTCGTCAGAAATGAACGCTACTGGTACGTTCAAGGTCAATTACATCAGAAAATTACACAATTCCATCAGCATTCTCGCACGAAGACAACGGACAACTAACTTGTCCCTCACACATTGGAGCAATGTGGGAGGAACTAGCTTCGAGGACAACATAGTCAAATGGAAATATGGATTAGATTAACTTGTTTGTACGCTTTTTAAAAAAATTGTAAGCGAAAATCTATATTAATTTAATGTTTTCTTTAATTGAAATAAATATGCAAATATTTATTTGTTTTGTAAAGTTACGGATATGAGTGAATCTAGAGAATGCATACTTGAATAATATATGTACATTACCGTATAAAAATATTTCCAGCAGTGATATAGATAGTCTTATATTATTTGTCCAGATATACATTCTATAGTATTTATCTGGTTAACGAGTCGCAATATTTAATCGAATTCTGCATGGTTTTAGATGGAACAAGAAAGTACACGTGGCATTTGTCGGTAATGAATGAGAACCAATGTGTGCTTTTATTTCAAGCCTTGAGCACTATCTTACCAATCTGAAAATGTTTAGTAATTTTCGAGTGTTGATTTTCTTTTTATTTACTTTATTCATTTGATCCTCTTACGCTTATTTGATTTTTAGACAGCTGATGTTGTTGTCCTTTGAGCAAGTTTTACTTCTGAAGAGCTTTCGAAGATTGTGCATCAGGATATTCCGGTCTGCATGAAGTCTATCCTCGTTAGTGGCAGGTATTCTATGCCCTGCAGAATTGCAGGTTTTTACCCCGACAGCAGCAACCCGTAGCGATAACATGCGAAGTCGGAGAATGTTTAGTTCATAACACACAAGGGAATTGTGCACAAGCAATGTTGTCACTTCATTCATTTACAGTTTCGCGCACGACACGTCTTTGCTTGATAAATGCAGATGGCATATACGACCAGAAGACGACAGATCCTGATGCCGACTGCTGGATTTCATCAGACCGTGTTAGCCCTGACATTACCACGTGACCACTGCCCCGTACTACGGTGACAAAGGTTTGGACTTTAGGGGCGTAATACAGCTGTTTCGTCGTCGTCCTTCTCCTCCTCCTCCCCCTCCTTCATCTCCTTTTCCTACTACTACTACTACTAATAATATTAATAAGTTACTATTTTAATGGTCTCTCATAGTCCTCATATATGCTACAAATGCCATATACATTGTTTGGGCATACAATGAAAGGTTAAGCTTACAGAGTCATTTTAAAAATGGGTGTAAAAACATCATTTTTCTACAAAAAAAGATTCAGTACTCAGAGGATTAAACGGATTTTTCACAAAATGTTTTTAAAAGATTAAAGCAATCTCGTTGACCCTTATCCTCGGGTGGCTCTTGGGCTTGATAAAAGGTGATACATTAGTAATAAAAAGAAACCAAGATTCTTGAATTATACTAGACACCCGGGAGTCAATATGTTTGTCTAGATGAAGGTATGCCCCCCTATCTATGATAGAGGTGATGACGTCGTTAATTTGTGATTTATTCTTCCGTGCACGGTTATAGCCTACCTGTTTTATTCGATGACCGAATAATTCAGGAAGAACAGTATTTTATAACGTCATAATTGTGAGATATAATGTGCTGTGAACAGTTATCGTAATCTTTGTTTCAATGTATTACGTGAGTATATACTGACATCATCATTTACATCGTTCTTTTTTTAAACGTAATCCACTGCGCACGGGAAAACAAACAAAAATAAAGTAAGATCATAAATACAATTTATAGAATGTTAGTATCTCTCTCTCTCTCTCTCTCTCTCTCTCTCTCTATATATATATATATATATATATATATATATATATATATATATATATATATATATATATATGGGAAAATGAAAAAGGAAAACCAAAATATGGATGTTTTTTATGTGTACATCAACGTTTCGTCTTTATTTATAAGACTTCATCAGGATGATAATATAGAGAAAAAATGTCATACAAGTACAGATACATGTAGGGTAGACATATTGGGAGGAAAAATAAAATAAAATAATGGCCATTACTGGGTGGACGTCCGTACTTGTTGGAGAATAAAAATGAATGTTGAAGAAAATGAGTGGGGAAAAAATGGAAAGATGGGGTGAGCAAGGACTACTGTGGCTGGTGGTAAGAGAAAGAGGTGGGGGATGAGCAGGGGTAAAGTGGATGGCAGAGATGGAGTGGAGGAGAGGGAGGAGGGAGGTGTTTGACCAGATGGCTGCGGTCAAGATTGAAGGGGAAAAAGTAAGTTGGAATGTTTGTGTGTGGGGGGTGTATGCAGGGAAAGGAGGATGGGTAGAGAAGGAGGAAGGGGCTGTGATTTTGGTGGATGGGCGAAAGTTATGGTCTTCGAGAGCGTTTTGAGAAAATGAGGGAATTTAAGAAGGGGGTATGAAAAAGTGAGGGTATGGGAGAAAATAGTTGAGAGGGGGAATGGGTGAGGGGGAGAGGGAGGATTTGTTGTGATAGAGTATGAAATATTTGAAATATTTGGAAAATGATAGCAATGAGTGAGGGAGTGGAGGGGTGGAGGAGGGCGGTAATTGAAAGGGTGGGTATGGAATATTTGAAATATTTGGAACATGAGAAAGTTTATTTGGACTGCAGTGTTACAAATGTGAGGGAAAAACGGAAAGAGTAAGGAGAAAGTGAAGATTCAAGGAGAAAAAGGAAGGCTGTGAGTAAATGGAAGAATGTCATAAAGGTTATGGAGAAAAAAATAGTTATCTATGATCAGGCAAGAGTCTTTGTTCTGTGAGGATGATCTTGCTTATTAAGGGTGATAGGTTAAAGAAACCATTTCGTTGCTTGATGGTGGTTGAGGCGGTGATGAGGGCCGTTTCCAATAATCTTCGCCGAGATTTGTTGTGGATGTACATGTATCTGTACTTGCATGACATTTTTTCTCTATATTATCATCCTGATGAAGTCTTATAAATAAAGACGAAACGTTGATGTACACATAAAAAAACATCCATTTTTTGGTTTTCCTTTTTCATTTTCCCATCACGTCGGATTACCTTCATCCTTCTCTTCCCATATATATATATATATATATATATATATATATATATATATATTTATATATATATATATATATATATATATATATATATAGAGAGAGAGAGAGAGAGAGAGAGAGAGAGAGAGAGAGAGAGATGTATGAACATAGAAACATAGATACGCTAAATATTGATATCATATTTACTCAATTAAGAAAATTATGTGAGCCAGCCGTAATTTTGGGATCATATATTCAGATGAAATTTATATTATTGTGTTTGTTTTCTATGTCGAGATTAGACATATTACATAGAAATAAGTTTTATACTTACTTTAAGCAATTAATAAACTAACTACTGGATCTTTCAAATAAGCATTATATATATAATGCCTATTTGAAAGATATATATATCGACAAATTTAATGCACATGAAGGAGTTAGTTACGTGGAAGTGTTTCTTCGAATACAACTTCCTTGTAACTAATCCCTTACAATAGTATTCAATAAAAAGTGCTTAACACTGTCTTACATTTGCTGCGAAAACTTTAAAATGTTAATTAAAGCACACAATAACAAGATACTAAACGAAATTAGTAGAAAAAGATAAAAACAAAATGCGTATAAATGTGATAAATATAGAAACAATAGCACTAGGGAGACCAATAATAGAACAACTAACTAAACTCTAATAGCAATCAACCGGATAGTAATAACATATTGAAAGGAAAGAAACAGAAACTATAGAACTCGTGCACTTTGTCAACTACAAAATTAATTGTTTGGCAAATGCATCATTGACCAAGCCATTATATTAGCTAATGAAGAGCGAAATAACCGCAGAAATGACAAAGAATACTACATAGAAATAACCTCAATAGATTTTACAACCGGGTATAACAGCCATACCACAAATTCAATAACAATGAAACCGATTAAAACTGTTACTAGCGAACCATTACTTTGAATATAAAAGAGCGGATGCTGGTTTATAACTGAGTTAAAATAAGTTAAGATATTTAGACGACCTGTTATGATTATGTTTGAATGAGAAGCTAGAAATCATCAATTTTTATAATCCGTAAAACTTACTAAACTGCAAAAGAGAAATAGAATCAACTATAGACAAAAAATAGACTTTACTTTGAAATAACTTTATAGATAACAAAGAATGAAATGAAAATTTTAAAAACTAAACATTTAAAGTTACAACATATAAGGCAAAAATAGAAAATAGGTGCTTAAATTATGTGACATGTTCATTTGACACACTTATAAAATGGATGCGCTGCACCAAAACCAAACAACAGAACATGATATCAAGTTAAAGTCGACCGGGCTTTGGTTTCGGAGAAGTTCAGCAATTGGATAATGAAAACATAAACACGTGGGTGAGAAATAATAACGAATCACTAGACTAAAAACACGTAGATATAAGAAAAACAATCATGGACAAAAAGTCCGTGAAAAATACGTTTCCTTACAGGGATAAAATATGGACGCGTCTGTGTAGCTTAATTGCCATGAATATTTTTGTATACTACTGGTATTAAGCTCTACTTACGTATTGATCACTGTTTAAGTAAATACTGAAAATCTATACACAATATATCATGCCACATTATAATAGCATATGTTTATATACATGTAATAACAAATATATATATATATATATATATATATATATATATATATATATATATATATATTACGTTTCTCTCTACCACTTTTACTCTCTTTCACTTCACTTTCTTTTTAACCCATGCTCTTATTTTATACAGTGTATATCACTCTCGCTACCGTTACCCAATTGTTTTCCTCTGCTTTTTTACAGTCGTAATTATTATACAATATATTACTACCCATTTTTATCATGTAATACAATGGTTCATGAAGGTTCTTTAAGTGCATCATGTGGTGAGGCTTTTATTTAGGAGACTTGAAGAGTGTGAATACACAATTTAATTACATTATTCCCAAGTACAGTCTGAGTCGGAGTTGTAGCACTTGCCATGATTCCATATATAGATTATTTTTGTAGTAGTAAGTCACCGCTTATCAAGGCCGGAGGCTCACTAAAAGATAACGGGTTACTAAGTTTGTCAGGTAAGCCAAACACCTTGAAGATTGGTGACGATGGTTGAAAATAGGTAGGATTTGATTAGTTAAGTGGACGGCGCAACATGAATTATTTACATTGGACTTGAAAACGATAAAATAGTAATCGGTTGTGACGCATCCCAATGATATTGTGTTCTACATACGCCCAGTTTCTAGTACCCATCTCTACTCACAGAAGTGACGTTAAATTAGAATTCGTTCTGGATAAGACAATAAACTGCATAAACTATTCTTAGACACAGCGTTTACTCTTACACATTCCTACGGCCCAGAAATCCATATTGTTTTTCACTTAATTTTATTTCAAAACTTAAACAACCCGTCCTGTTTTATCTACTTCTACAACTTTGGATATTATACTAAACTTAATCCGGTGGCGTGACCGCAATTTAAATGTGTTGTCAAATGTTTAATAACACATCAGTCTGATTACTCCCAGTTACACGCTGAACTAACGTAATAGAAGTAGTGTTCTTATAAATGTCTCAGTGCAGTGGTTTCCCGATTCTTTTCGCTATGCCGTATTCTTGAAATAAATGTAGGCTCACAGAGTATTGATATTTTTGTTAATAAAGAATACATTAAAAGTACACATCACAAAACAACTGTTTAATTCATAAAATGATATAAAACAATGCAGATACATTATACTATAATCAGGGGACATCCAGAAAAAACAATGCAGATACATTATACTATAATCAGGGGGCATCCAGATAAAACAATGCAGATACATTATACTATAATCAGGGGACATCCAGATAAAACAATGCAGATACATTATACTATAATCAGGGGAACTTCCAGATAAAACAATGCAGATACATTATACTATAATCAGGGGACATCCAGATAAAACAATGCAGATACATTATACTATAATCAGGGGACATCCAGATAAAACAATGCAGATACATTATACTATAATCAGGGGGCATCCAGATAAAACAATGCAGATACATTATACTATAATCAGGGGACATCCAGATAAAACAATGCAGATACATTATACTATAATCAGGGGGCATCCAGATAAAACAATGCAGATACATTATACTATAATCAGGGGACATCCAGATAAAACAATGCAGATACATTATACTATAATCAGGGGACATCCAGATAAAACAATGCAGATACATTATACTATAATCAGGGGGCATCCAGATAAAACAATGCAGATACATTATACTATAATCAGGGGGCATCCAGATAAAACAATGCAGATACATTATACTATAATCAGGGGACATCTAGATAAAACAATGCAGATACATTATACTATAATCAGGGGACATCCAGATAAAACAATGCAGATACATTATACTATAATCAGGGGGCATCCAGATAAAACAATGCAGATACATTATACTATAATCAGGGGGCATCCAGATCAAACAATGCAGATACATTATACTATAATCAGGGGGCATCCAGATAAAACAATGCAGATACATTATACTATAATCAGGGGGCATCCAGATCAAACAATGCAGATACATTATACTATAATCAGGGGACATCCAGATAAAACAATGCAGATACATTATACTATAATCAGGGGGCATCCAGATAAAACAATGCAGATACATTATACTATAATCAGGGGGCATCCAGATAAAACAATGCAGATACATTATACTATAATCAGGGGGCATCCAGATAAAACAATGCAGATACATTATACTATAATCAGGGGACATCCAGATAAAACAATGCAGATACATTATACTATAATCAGGGGGCATCCAGATAAAACAATGCAGATACATTATACTATAATCAGGGGACATCCAGATAAAACAATGCAGATACATTATACTATAATCAGGGGGCATCCAGATAAAACAATGCAGATACATTATACTATAATCAGGGGGCATCCAGATAAAACAATGCAGATACATTATACTATAATCAGGGGACATCCAGATAAAACAATGCAGATACATTATACTATAATCAGGGGACATCCAGATAAAACAATGCAGATACATTATACTATAATTAGGGGGCATCCAGATAAAACAATGCAGATACATTATACTATAATCAGGGGGCATCCAGATCAAACAATGCAGATACATTATACTATAATCAGGGGGCATCCAGATAAAACAATGCAGATACATTATACTATAATCAGGGGGCATCCAGATCAAACAATGCAGATACATTATACTATAATCAGGGGACATCCAGATAAAACAATGCAGATACATTATACTATAATCAGGGGGCATCCATATAAAACAATGCAGATACATTATACTATAATCAGGGGGCATCCAGATAAAACAATGCAGATACATTATACTATAATCAGGGGGCATCCAGATAAAACAATGCAGATACATTATACTATAATCAGGGGACATCCAGATAAAACAATGCAGATACATTATACTATAATCAGGGGACATCCAGATCAAACAATGCAGATACATTATACTATAATCAGGGGGCATCCAGATAAAACAATGCAGATACATTATACTATAATCAGGGGGCATCCAGATCAAACAATGCAGATACATTATACTATAATCAGGGGACATCCAGATAAAACAATGCAGATACATTATACTATAATCAGGGGACATCCAGATAAAACAATGCAGATACATTATACTATAATCAGGGGGCATCCAGATAAAACAATGCAGATACATTATACTATAATCAGGGGGCATCCAGATAAAACAATGCAGATACATTATACTATAATCAGGGGACATCCAGATAAAACAATGCAGATACATTATACTATAATCAGGGGGCATCCAGATAAAACAATGCAGATACATTATACTATAATCAGGGGGCATCCAGATAAAACAATGCAGATACATTATACTATAATCAGGGGACATTCAGATAAAACAATGCAGATACATTATACTATAATCAGGGGACATCCAGATAAAACAATGCAGATACATTATACTATAATCAGGGGGCATCCAGATAAAACAATGCAGATACATTATACTATAATCAGGGGGCATCCAGATCAAACAATGCAGATACATTATACTATAATCAGGGGACATCCAGATAAAACAATGCAGATACATTATACTATAATCAGGGGGCATCCAGATAAAACAATGCAGATACATTATACTATAATCAGGGGGCATCCAGATCAAACAATGCAGATACATTATACTATAATCAGGGGGCATCCAGATAAAACAATGCAGATACATTATACTATAATCAGGGGGCATCCAGATCAAACAATGCAGATACATTATACTATAATCAGGGGACATCCAGATAAAACAATGCAGATACATTATACTATAATCAGGGGGCATCCAGATAAAACAATGCAGATACATTATACTATAATCAGGGGGCATCCAGATCAAACAATGCAGATACATTATACTATAATCAGGGGGCATCCAGATAAAACAATGCAGATACATTATACTATAATCAGGGGGCATCCAGATAAAACAATGCAGATACATTATACTATAATCAGGGGACATCCAGATAAAACAATGCAGATACATTATACTATAATCAGGGGGCATCCAGATAAAACAATGCAGATACATTATACTATAATCAGGGGACATCCAGATAAAACAATGCAGATACATTATACTATAATCAGGGGACATCCAGATAAAACAATGCGGATACATTATACTATAATCAGGGGACATCCAGATAAAACAATGCAGATACATTATACTATAATCAGGGGACATCCAGATAAAACAATGCAGATACATTATACTATAATCAGGGGGCATCCAGATCAAACAATGCAGATACATTATACTATAATCAGGGGGCATCCAGATAAAACAATGCAGATACATTATACTATAATCAGGGGGCATCCAGATAAAACAATGCAGATACATTATACTATAATCAGGGGACATCCAGATAAAACAATGCAGATACATTATACTATAATCAGGGGGCATCCAGATAAAACAATGCAGATACATTATACTATAATCAGGGGGCATCCAGATAAAACAATGCAGATACATTATACTATAATCAGGGGGCATCCAGATAAAACAATGCAGATACATTATACTATAATCAGGGGACATCCAGATAAAACAATGCAGATACATTATACTATAATCAGGGGACATCCAGATAAAACAATGCAGATACATTATACTATAATCAGGGGACATCCAGATAAAACAATGCAGATACATTATACTATAATCAGGGGACATCCAGATAAAACAATGCAGATACATTATACTATAATCAGGGGACATCCAGATAAAACAATGCAGATACATTATACTATAATCAGGGGACATCCAGATAAAACAATGCAGATACATTATACTATAATCAGGGGACATCCAGATAAAACAATGCAGATACATTATACTATAATCAGGGGACATCCAGATAAAACAATGCAGATACATTATACTATAATCAGGGGGCATCCAGATAAAACAATGCAGATACATTATACTATAATCAGGGGGCATCCAGATAAAACAATGCAGATACATTATACTATAATCAGGGGACATCCAGATAAAACAATGCAGATACATTATACTATAATCAGGGGGCATCCAGATAAAACAATGCAGATACATTATACTATAATCAGGGGACATCCAGATAAAACAATGCAGATACATTATACTATAATCAGGGGACATCCAGATAAAACAATGCAGATACATTATACTATAATCAGGGGACATCCAGATAAAACAATGCAGATACATTATACTATAATCAGGGGGCATCCAGATAAAACAATGCAGATACATTATACTATAATCAGGGGGCATCCAGATCAAACAATGCAGATACATTATACTATAATCAGGGGGCATCCAGATTAAACAATGCAGATACATTATACTATAATCAGGGGGCATCCAGATAAAACAATGCAGATACATTATACTATAATCAGGGGACATCCAGATAAAACAATGCAGATACATTATACTATAATCAGGGGGCATCCAGATAAAACAATGCAGATACATTATACTATAATCAGGGGGCATCCAGATCAAACAATGCAGATACATTATACTATAATCAGGGGGCATCCAGATAAAACAATGCAGATACATTATACTATAATCAGGGGGCATCCAGATAAAACAATGCAGATACATTATACTATAATCAGGGGACATCCAGATAAAACAATGCAGATACATTATACTATAATCAGGGGACATCCAGATAAAACAATGCAGATACATTATACTATAATCAGGGGACATCCAGATAAAACAATGCAGATACATTATACTATAATCAGGGGACATCCAGATAAAACAATGCAGATACATTCTACTATAATCAGGGGACATCCAGATAAAACAATGCAGATACATTATACTATAATCAGGGGACATCCAGATAAAACAATGCAGATACATTATACTATAATCAGGGGACATCCAGATAAAACAATGCAGATACATTATACTATAATCAGGGGGCATCCAGATAAAACAATGCAGATACATTATACTATAATCAGGGGGCATCCAGATAAAACAATGCAGATACATTATACTATAATCAGGGGACATCCAGATAAAACAATGCAGATACATTATACTATAATCAGGGGACATCCAGATAAAACAATGCAGATACATTATACTATAATCAGGGGGCATCCAGATAAAACAATGCAGATACATTATACTATAATCAGGGGACATCCAGATAAAACAATGCAGATACATTATACTATAATCAGGGGACATCCAGATAAAACAATGCAGATACATTATACTATAATCAGGGGACATCCAGATAAAACAATGCAGATACATTATACTATAATCAGGGGGCATCCAGATAAAACAATGCAGATACATTATACTATAATCAGGGGGCATCCAGATAAAACAATGCAGTTACATATAATTTAAACAAGGATGTTTCTCAATCATTGTTTTGCTTTTGAATCTTTCAACATTGCATCAAACTCCACCGGAATATAGTGCACCGCTCGGTTTAAAAACAGCCGCTTACATCTCTGTTCACAACGGCTCCGCAGAGAGGGCTTCGTGGAAACTCAAATCAGCTGTACCTGAGACGATTTCGGCTTAATCGTCGAAAGATGTCACGTTCGATTCGGGTCTTTGCACCGTGGAACAGACTTCCAGCAGCCATAGTTAGCCTGCAGACGACCAAACAGTTCGTCTTTTACCTGGTGACCGTAATGCTGATCGTAAATACTAATGGGTAATTGAGAGCCGAACTACCGCAAAAGCCGAAATTAAATATTAAGAAATACTCTTGCACAAAATTCAGCCGCTAAGAGCCGATATTCACGTTCTTCTGCTGTAGCCACAAACAAACTACAATCGCTTCTTTCTTCTGTGATTACTTATTTCCTCATTTTATTTTCGCTTGCCTTTTTTTCATTCTAACGTTAAACTTATGATAACACTAACCCTACCAGCCAGCGTGTTTTTAAGCAATTTTAATAGTTCAAGTAAACGGATAATATCCGTTAGACAACTTCAGGTAAAATATCCAACAATCAATACGTTATACCAGTGGTTCTATTATTATTATTATTATTATTGTTATTATTAGTATTGTTATTATTGTTGTTATTGTTATTATTGTTGTTATTGTTGTTATTGTTGTTATTGTCATCATCATCATCATCATCATCATTTCATAGTAGTCTTAACTTTGGGATGTTTTTAGTTGGAGTTTACTTTTTTGAACATAAAGTCAATTCCCTTGACCTTAGACATTCAAGCTGTACCATAACATTTTCACTATTGTTCTTCTTCGTCTACTTCTTTTTCTTCGTCTTCTTTTTCTTCTTCTTCTTCTCATCATCATCATCATCATCATCATCATCATCATCATCATCATCATCATCATCATTATTATTATCATTACCATATACATTACGATTATTGTGTTTTTATTGTTATTATTGAGTTCATCGTTTTCATCCTGATCATGATGATCATGATGATCATAATAATGAGTATCATCATCATGACCATCATCATTGTTAATAATACTATTATTACTGCTGTTACTATTAAATATTTTATCGTGTATTTTATCTTTTCTTTTTTAGGTGTCATTGTAGACGTCTCGACTGTGTTGTTTGCGAGTGTTTGAAGACAAGAAACCCAGTGTCTTTCTAATAGACAACCGCCCAGAATCAACTCGATTGGCTTCATCTTAACAGAACACACACACACACACGTACGACCCACAAACATACACGAACATATATATTCATACGACAAAGCAAGATGAGCAAGAAATAGAAAAATATGTTTGAAATAAACCTACTGAGAAGAAACCTTACATTTCCTAAGTCAACCGACATGAAGTGACTTTAACTAATTAGACGACTCCATGCGAAACTTTAATCGCATCCTTACAAAAGCAGCAAAATGCACATTAAAATATACATATCATATATGTAACAATCAGAAACATAAACTATAGTAAAATGGAGCCATGATATTAGACAATAACAATTTCTTTTGATATACAAAAAATAGATATTTCAGTTGTCTATAGAGCGATAAGAAAGGGGAAATAATCCAAAAAGGTATTAACAATTTCAACTGATGATTATAGATGTTTTACTATAAAACAATGTCATGGAATGGTATCTAACAGATTCCTTTGAAATATTTCCTCTTTGCAGATTCATATGATCGAATTGTTTAGTTAACAGATATAATACATACAAGTGTGAAAGTTCATGAAATATATATCTTATAATAACTTATACAGAGATATATGACTTTTATATACACACAGAAGAGAGTTCTAAAACAGGGGAGATAATTTACAAAAAGGGAGGTTACTGAGAACATCTCATATTACATTGTATATAACATATAGCCTTAAATGTTGCCTTTTATAGCTTTGAACTGTGATTGAATCATAGTCCCATCCAAAGTCTGCTCAAGTTTCATCTTGCTTTCTATTGTGCATAACAAGCTGCGTTTTTTCTACAAAACTCCAATATATGAATTGTAAATAATATTCTAAAACAGAAAACAAACGGAACTGTTTCGAAAGGTGTGAAAATACATCAAGTTATTAATATATATAAGTATATATATATATATATATATATATATATATATATATATATATATATAAGTATATATATATACATAGTGAGAAGTAATACAGAATTTTGATATTTCTATATCAGCAGACCGTCACAGAAAAGAACAGAAACAACAGTGTTTTTTTTAATACCAATATTTTAAACTGTACGTTCCAAACGCGTGGTGAATTTCTGATTCTACGTATGGCTACGTAGGCATATTATTCCCTCCTGGACTTGTTTTTTTTTGTGTACTCGCTTACATTTGTAAATTTTTTTACAGCATTTCTCCGTGAAGTAATTCACAAAAAAATCAACGAAAGTTTCTTTTTAATTCAATAGAAAATATCATGACTACGTTCCACGACTTGAAAAAGAGTATGTAATTAGATTTATAAAAAACGTGATAATTTACTTCATAAAACAAATGGTGTCACAACGTTACACGACTTGAAAAAGTATTAAATTATATCGTTGTATAATAGAAAACTAAATGTGTTAATGTAATTTTGTAAAGTAATAACAATACGTATTTGTAAGTTAGAAAGAAACTTTATATGAAAAGAAATTTCTGTTTTTTATATAAATAATAGTATTTAAAATAATTAATAGTTGTACTCTAAATGAAAAGTCATAGAGCAATCGAAATACTTATCATTTCTTTTTAATATTAATATCATTATTACTTATTAATTATTTCTGGTAAATTTTATATATATAAAAACTACGACCTTTTCTACTTACTACTTTAGATTAGGTTTCTATCATTTAACTATATGCATTATTTTATTAAATTAGAATACTAAATAAATATAAAAAACGTAAAAAAGGAAAAAAAGGAAAACTTAAAAGATTTAAACAAAATAACAAGTCGACTACACTTTTAACAAAAACTTATTTTTATTATTTTCTTAAAACGTGAAGAAAATCCGATTTCGTTAAAATTTCATCTATTTCATTTTAAAAAAAAGAAAGAAAAAAAACACGTCATCATGGTCCAGTTATTCTATTACGAAAGCAGGGGCAAGTGTTGCCGAAAAGTGTTTAGCTACGAAGGTTATCCGACCAAAGTCCTGCTCTACCCTTACGAAGGTTGGGCCCAGCCGGCTATGATCTCTTATTGGTTGCTGAAGACCTATTGGTGGAGTCGTACGCGGTGCAAGATCGTCGAGGTGACAGGCACCAAAAAAATGGCTACCAGAGGCAAAATGATCGACAAGGGGAACGGTGTTATGTGGATTACAGGAAAGTTCAAAGAGACAGTCAACCCGGACTTTAAGATGGCCCTCACGACCAACGTTAGCAATTCCGACTTTCAGTTGGGATACAGCGTCACGGGGACCCTCGAGAGGGGGGATAAGCGGAAAGGGGAGTTCCAGCTTACCCACTATGCTATGGTAAAACGAAAGGGATATTGAGAGTGAAAAAAAAAATGGATCAAATATGAAATGAAAAACAATGAAAGAACTGTTCTTTTTTGGAGGGGGGTGTAAAAGTTTTTTAACGCATATTATATTATAATATAATCACTTTCTTCATTCGTCACCACGCTGCTCATCTTCCACAACATTTATTTTCAATTCTGTCGCCATCATATCATTCATTATTTCGTATTATTATTATTATTATTATTATTATTATTATTATTATTATTATTATTATTATTATTATTATTATTATTATTACACTATTATTACTATTATTATTACAAGTATTAGTACAATAATTATTACTATAATTATTACTATTATTTGCATTATTATTCACACAGTTATAACTATCATATCCCGCCCTATTATTATTATTATTATTATTATTATTATTATTATTATTATTATTATTATTATTATTACACTATTATTACTATTATTATTACAAGTATTAGTACAATAATTATTACTATAATTATTACTATTATTTGCATTATTATTCACACAGTTATAACTATCATATCCCGCCCTATTATTATAATTATTATTATTATTATTATTATTATTATTATTATTATTATTATTATTATTATTATTATTACAATTATTAGTACAATAATTATTACTATAATTATTACTATTATTTGTATTATTATTCACAAAGTTATAACTATCATATCCCGCCCTATTATTATTATTATTATTATTATTATTATTATTATTATTATTATTATTATTATTATTATTATTATTATTATTATTATTATTATTATTATTATTATTATTATAATAATCATTATTATTTATTAATGTCAATTTCCTATATATTTTCACGGATAACTGCCACTTTGCTTCGTCATTACGTTACGCGTGAATTCATAGAGTGTTCGGGTATCTCAAACATAAGCCCATTCCACTCCAATTCAGTAGAACTAACCAGCGGCGATAACTGTACCCCGCGTTCTGATACATATTCCGTGATAACTTTTGGTTTATACATTTCTTTCAGCCAATAACCGTTGTTGTTGTTATTATTATTATTATTATTATTATTATTATTATTATTATTATTATTATAAAGTTTTTATATTTATTTTCCCGTCCTTCGCTCCTAACTCGTTCTCTCACTAATATCCATGTTATTAAGATTATTTTCATATCATTT